>PVHT021183659.1:3235133-3335445 GCA_004024745.2 Catagonus wagneri
AGTTTCCACTGTGGCTCAGTGGTTAACAAATCCGACTAGAAACCATGAGGTTGTGGGTTTGACCCCTGGCCTTGCTCAGTGGGTTAAGGATCCGGCGTTGCTGTGAGCTGTGGTGTAGGTTGCAGACGTGGCTCAGATCCCGCGTTGCTGTGGCTGTGGTGAAGGCAGGCAGCTACAGCTCCTGTTAGACCCCTAGCCTGGGAACCTCCATATGCTGCAGGTGCGGCCCTAGATAAGGCAAAAAGACAAAAAAAAAAAAGAGGATATTACAATCGTCAATATATATGCCCCTAATATAGGAGCACCCAGATACCTACAACAAATACTAACAGACATAAAAGGAGAAATTGATGGGAATACAATCATAGTAGGAGACTTAAACACCCCACTCATATCAATGGACATATCCTCTAGACAGAAAATCAGTAAGGCAACAGAGATCCTAAATGACACAACAGAAAAGTTAGACTAAATCAATATTTTCAGGACATTACAATCAAAAAGATTAGAATAGACATTCTTCTGAAGTGCACATGGAACATTCTCAAGGAGTGATCACATACTGGGGCACAAAGCTAACCTCAAGAAATTTAAGAGTACCAAAATTTTTCAATTAACTTCTCTGACACAATGGCATAAAAGTAGAAATCAACCACAGGAAAAGAAATGAGAAAAACTAACTACATGGAGACTAAACAACGTGCTACTAAAAAACCAATGGGTCAATGAGGAAATCAAGAAGGAAATTAAAAAATACCTGGAGATAAATGATAATGAAGTCATAACCACTCAAAATCTATGGGATGCTACAAAAGCAGTGCTCAGAGGGAAATTCATAGCAATACAGGCCTTCTTCAAAAAAGAAGAAAAATCTCACAACAACTTAACTCACCACCTAAATGAAATAGAAAAGGAAGAACAATCAAAACCTAAAGTCATCAGAAGGAAGAAATCATAAAGATAAGAGAGGAAATCAATAAAATAGAGATTCAAAAAACAATAGAAAAAGTAAATAAAACCAAGAGCTGGTTTTTGAAAGGGTAAACAAAATAGACAAACCTCTGGCCAGGCTCACCAAGAAGGGGAGAGAAAAAAACCCAAACAAACAAAATAAGAAATGAAAAAAGAGAAATCACAGTGGATACTACAGAAATGCAAAAACCGTAAAAGCATATGATGAACAGTTTTATGCCAACAAAGTTGACAACCTAGAAGAAAAGGACAACTTTTGAGAGACTTACTGCCCACCAAAACTGAATCAAGAAGAAACAGATCAATTGAACAGATCAATCACTAGAAATGAAATTGAGTATGTCATAAAAACACTCCCTACAAATAAAAGTCCATGACCAAAGGGCTTCACGGCAAATTCTACCAAACATACAAGGAGGAAATTATACCCATCCTCCTTAAACTTTTCCAAAAGGTTGAGGAAGAAGGAACACTCTCAAAGACACTCTATGATGCCACCATCACCCTAATACCAAAACCAAAGACACCACCAAATAAGAAAACTATAGGCCAATATCTTTGATGAATATAGACACAAAAATTCTCAACAAAATTTTAGCCTACAGAATACAACAACATATGAAAAAGATCATACACCACAGCCAAGTGGGATTCATCTCAGGTTCACAAGGATGGTTCAAATCAATCAATATTATACACCACATTAGCAAAAGAAAAGTCAAAAACCACATGATCATCTCAATAGATGCAGAAAAAGCATGTGACATAGTCCACCATCCACTCATGATAAAAACTCTGACCAAAGTGGGTATAGAGGAAATGTACCTAAACATAATAAAAGCCATTTACACAAACCCACAGCAATTGTAATACTCAATGGAGAAAAGCTGAACGCTTTCCCACTAAAGTCTGGAACAAGACAAGGATGCCCACTCTCACCACTGTTATTCAACATAGTTTTGGAATCATAGCCACAGCGATCAGATAAACAAAAGAAATAAAAGGTATCCAAATTGGAAGAGAAGAAGTAAAATTATCACTCTATGCAGATAACATTATATTATATATAGAAAACCATAAGGACCCAACCGAAAATCTACTTTAACTGATTGACAAATTCAGCAATGTAGCAGGATATAAGATCAACATTCAGAAATCAGTCACATTGCTATACAGTAACAATGAAATATTAGAAATGAATAGAAAAATACTGTACCTTTTAAAACTGCACCCCAAAAAATCAAATACCTGGGAATAAATCTTACCAAAGAGGTGAAAGACATATGCTGAGAACTATAAAATATTATTCAAGCAAATTAAAGAGGATTCAAAGAAATGGAAAGGTATTTCATGCTCCTGGGTTGGAAGAATTAATACTATAAAAATGGCCATACTACCCAAAGCAATCTACAGATTCAGTGCAATCCCTATCAAATTACCCAGGGCATTTTTCACAGAACTAGAACAAACAGTCTAAAAATTTATATGGAACTATAAAAGACCCAGAATTGCAATCCTGAGGAACAAAAACCAAGCAGGAGGCATAACTCTCCCAGATTTCAGGCAATATTACAAAGCCACAATAATCAAGACAGTGTGGTACTGGTATCAAAACAGACATACAGACCAATGGAACAGAATAGAGAACAAGAAAGAAACCCAGACACCTACAGTCGATTAGTCTTCAACAAAAGAGGCAAGAATATAAAATGGGAAAAAGAGAGTCTTTTCAGCAAGTGGTGCTGGGAAACCTGGACAGCTGCATGTAAATCAGTGAAACTAGAACACGCCCTCACATCACGAACAAAAACAAACTCAAAATGGCTTAAAGACTTAAATGTAAGACAAGATACCATTAAGCTCCTACAAGAGAGCATAGGTAAAACATTCTCTGACATGAACCTTATAAATGTTTTCTCATGTCAGTCTCCCAAAGCATCAGAAATAAAAGCGAAAATAAACCAATGGGACCTAAACAAACTGACAAGCTTTTGCACAGCAAAAGAAATCACAAAAAAGCAAAAAGACAACTTACAGAATGGGAGAAAATAGTTTCAATGATGCAAATGAAAGGACTTAATCTCTTAAATATACAAAATCTTTTAAGACTCAACAGCAAAAAAGCCAACAACCCAACTGAAAATTGGGCAAAAGACCTGAATAGACATTTCTCCAAAGAATATATACAGAGGGCCAACAAACACATGAAAAAATGCTCAACATCGCTGATTATTAGAGAAATGCAAATCAAAACTACCATGAGGTAACACCTCACACCAGTCAGAATGGCCATCATTAACAAGTCCACAAACAACAAATGCGGGAGAGGGTGTGGAGAAAAGGGAACCCTCCTGCAATGTTGGTAGGAATGTAAATGGGTACCACCACTATGGAAAACAGTATGTAGGGACCTTACAAAACTATACATAGAACTACCATATGACTCAGCAATCCCACTCTTGGGCATATACCTGGACAAAACTTTCCTGAAAAAAGACACATGCATCTGCACGTTCACTGCAGTACTACTCACAATAGCCAAGACATGGAAACAACCTAAATTTCCATCAACAGATGAATGGATTAAGATGTGGTATATACACAAAATGGAATACTACTCAGCTATAAAAAAGAACAAAATAATGCCATCTGCAGCAACATGGATGGAACTAGAGACTCTCATACTAAGAGAAGTATGTCAGAAAGAGAAAGACAAATACCATATATCACTTATATCCGGAATCTAGTATACAGCATAAATGAACCTTTCCACAGAAAAGAAAATCATGGACATGGAGAACAGGCTTGTGTTTACCGGGGAGGTGGGGGGGAGTGTGATGGACTGGGAACTTGTGGTTATTATATGCCAACTATTGCCTTTGAAATGGATAAGCAATGAGATAGTGCTGTATATTTTATAAAGGTAAGCCATTTCCAAGGGTGTGCTGGAATTTTCCAAACACTAGGCACTGTATTTAGTCCCTTATGATGGATCACAATAATGTGAGGAAAAAAATGTATACATGTATGTGTGACTGGGTCACCTTGCTATATACAGTAGAAAATTGACAGACAGTGTAAACCAACTATAATGGAAAAAAATTAAAACCATGATTTAAAAAAAAGAAATGAAAGAAGCTATTCAGTCTTTTTAACTTAAGTATGAATGACTTCTCAGATCTTCTCATGAGAGCAACTGATAATGGGAAAAGAGAATGAGAGCTTAGGGTGCATGAATGTAAGTAAAACAAAACGGTATGAGTCAGAGTATAAGAAAAGAAATTCAGGGCAGCATAAAAAAAACAATTTGTCCTATTTTCAATCTGAAAAGTTTACCCTTTCTTTTATTCCATCATTGGCCAAAAGTCTAGATAGATAGATAAGAAGAAGCAATATGTGTATTTGGAATTGATTTGGTTCAAACCTTTCCCGCACTGCTTGTTAACTGTGTATTTTTGGACAAGATATTTAACCTCTAAGTTTTAGTTTTCTCATCTATAAAAGGAAAATTATATTACCTATCCCACAGGATGGCCATAAAGATTAAATTAGAAAGGATACACTGAATATACTGTAAGTGGCATTCAGTAAATGACAACAGTAAGCAGAAGATGGAGAAACAAAAATAAGATTAGTGCCAGGTGGATTCAAAAGTGGCCACAGGACTGAATCTAAAAGATACTAACTTTACTGTTCATGAAATATTCTTGCATTCCCCCATATTTTTAACAGTCTTATAGGTATATTGGGGTCAAACAACTAGTTCTAGCCAGTGAACTGTGAGTTCATGAACTAAATTTAGATGTAAAGTCAATGAGATGTAAGGGGTTAATTTGTTACCACACAACAACTAGTGTGGCTCACAAATAAACTCTGAATTATTGCCACCCTAGAGCAGAGTCTAGAAGTGTGTCAGGAGTCCATTCCCAGCCACACCCAAAGTAACATTACTGTACATAAATGGATGATCATTTGCAGCTCATCATATTTAAGCATAACAAAACCTGGAAGGAGCATTTGATAGGATAGATGATAAAATTCTAGGCTCCAAATAGATCCCAGGAGACCAAAACAATGATCCAAAGTGAGTATCACAGTGCTTAATGTGAACAAATGTCATCTTACACATAGCTTCAGAAAGTCAACTTAGCAAATGCAAAATTGAAGAGACAGGATGTGGCAACAATGTGTATGAGGAATTCTGAAGGATATTACTATGCCAATAATTGTTCCGTAGAGGTACACGTTGTAACTACAAAACTTAGTTTGATCTTCCATTAAAACATGTCCTAAACAAGCCATTAAAATTCCATTACTTTATGATGGCTAAACACCCCTTGAGCACAGGAAGCCATCTTCTTTAACTGGGGATAAAAGGTACTGGGAAATAAATCTACTTAAAGGTAAGCCATTTCCAAAGGTATGCTGGAATTTTCCATTTGCCCTCACAACCTCTGCTCTCCATCTTCCTCCACTGTTCTGTGCCTAAGGAAATGGATCTAATTTCACTCTGGCTTTTAATTAATTGGGCCATTTTGAGGCACAGGAAGGAGATGAGAGGGTGGGAAGAGAGTGAAGTCAGAGCATTTTTTTTCTGGCATCCGACCTGTGTGACCATCGTGAGTTGGCTGCGTCCCCATTCTCTACCCAAAGTGAGACCCCGCATTCAAGACTCTCTGAGATCAAGTAACTGCTTTCTCCAATAGATTTCTCAGTCCTAGGGGAGGTTGGGGCTCTACTACTGCTACTCTGGAGTCCTGCATTATGCCTTGGGAGTTCCTCTAATCTCTCCAGATTTTGGTAAATAGTAAAACTCTCAAGTACCAGTTTGGTAACGCCTTCTAGCCAGGACCCCAACTGGTAGAAATGAAGCAAAACGTCATACTACATAGTAAACAAAATGAGAGCCTGCTTAGGGATTTCATGTTGAAAAGTGAAACTGAACATAAGGAAAATAAGTTTTCTTATGTGCACGGAATTCATGTTGTACCTTTATCTTTGTATCTTTTTGGAATAAGCAGAGAAAAATAGCCTTTTGGTTTTGGTGTAATTTAGCCAATAAAATTTTATGGCATTATTATAGAACAGCCTTCATTTTTGTTGAAACTTTCCTCACAATTAAAAACCTTTGTCCCCCCCAAAAAAAGATGTCTTTTCAGTTTTCAAAAGACACCCTCTAATCACTTTTTCTCAAATCATCCTCTTTGAATGACATATTATCTTCACTTTTTTTTTTTACTTTAATGGCTGTAATCCTGTCAAATTCTTCTTTCACAATAGTTTCCCGTGTGATTAGAGTAGTTCTCCACTTTCACCTTAATGATTGTCATAGAATTCTATGTTTTTCAGTTTAAGTTTGCAGGCAATGTGCATTGGACAAATGGTTACATCAATTACAGTTAATTAGGGAATATGATCGTGTTATGACCATGGTGCTCCCTTAGGTGACGTCACAACTACATGAGTCCTGGAGAAGTGAGAATCACGTCTGTGTCACCTTTGAGAGGGACAAAACAAACAGAATGCAATCGGTAGCCTACAGAGAGCCGGGTCCTTGGGGATGAAGGTCTTGCTAGTGTGAAGACTCTTCATTTTAGTAGTTAAAACCTCACAGAGATCCACACACAATATGAAAGAAAAGAGAGTGCAGCTAAGAGAGCTCTGTGGAGTACTCTACCCCATACAACATCTGCCATGCATGGGAGTGCATCAGTGATTTAGTTCCCCAGGTTTGTTTCAGAGAGAACGTTTATCCAGACTTTATACACATTATGATTAAACACCAGCTTCTCCAGTTCCAGTCTTCTCTTATCACTGGGACAAAATATACTATAAAAGGAGTAGAGGTACAATTTTACATTTCCTAGGGGCCTGACTTTAGACTCTGTGCTGTAGCCCTTCCTTTCCAGCAGATGCAGGAAACCACAGATAGTACCAACCCAAATAGCGTAAAGCACGCTTTTTCCTTTACTAAGGGGTAGGTAGGTAGTGTACATAGCATGGATATGCCAGACGAAGGGATGATTGACATCCTGGCCAGGATGGAGAAAGAAGACACCAGGTTTCATCACACTACTCAGAGTGGCATGCACTTTAAAACTTATGAATTGTTTGTTTCTGGTAATACTTTCAGTCTGTGGTCGATCCTGAGTAACTGAGCCTTCAGGAAGCAAAACCACAGGTAATAGGGACTACTCTTGTCCAAAGAGACCAAAGAGAGATACCCCTGTGCTCCCAGCAGCCTATACCAAATATCAAAAATATCAAATCCACTGGACTTTACACATTAGATAGAGAACCGGTCTGTACATTTTCTAATATGTATGTGACTCATAGAAGGACCTTAAATTATCCAGAGCAAAGATGCTTCCAGTTGCAGAAAAACAGAAGAAAAACAGAGGAGCCAGTATGCTAATGTAGGACCATCTGAGGCTCTAGCATTGAAGAAGAAGCAGAAGAGGAACAACTGTTTACTTTTAGTTTGTGCCAGTTATAACATTAGAAAGTTTTTTTAATTTAATGTTTTTTAATTAATTTATTCTTTATTGAAGTATAGTTGATTTACAGTGTGTTAATTTCAGATATAAAGCAGGAGTTCCCGTCATGGCTCAGTGGTTAACGAATCCAACTAAGAACCATGAATTGTGGGTTCGATCCCTGGCCTTGCTCAGTGGGTTAAGGATCCGGCATTGCCATGAGCTATGTATGGTGTAGGTTGCAGACGCGGCTAGGATCCCACATTGCTGTGGCTGTGGAGTAGGCTGGCAGCTACAGCTCCTGTTAGACCCCTAGCCTAGGAACCTCCATATGCCCTGGGTGCAGCCCTAGATAAAGCAAAGGACAAAAAAATAAATTTCAGGTATAAAGCAAAGTGACGTGTGTGTGTGTGTGTGTGTGTGTGTGTGTGTGTGTGTATATCTCCATTCTCTTTCAGATTCTTTTCCCATATAGGTTATTACAGAATATTAAGTAAAGCTCTGTGTGCTATATTAGGCCTCTGGTAC
Organism: Catagonus wagneri; assembly: GCA_004024745.2. NCBI lineage: Eukaryota > Metazoa > Chordata > Mammalia > Artiodactyla > Tayassuidae > Catagonus > Catagonus wagneri. The sequence goes on from PVHT021183659.1 coordinate 3,243,110, forward strand.
TAGAGTCTCAGGCCAGGGCAAGCTTATTATTTTAATTTCTCAAGAGCAGGAAACTGAAACCTTTTTCTTTAAAAATGGTAAGAAGTCCATCTTCAAGCATCTGCACGCTTGCAGATCCTATAGGAGGGAATTCAAGTGTAACTCTTTCCCTATTCACTTTTTTGTATTCCCGCATAAACTTTACAATATGCTGTGCCCTTGGAAGGCTTCTAAGTTGGAATAAGTCTCCCACCTCTGGGTCCCCATACTACTTCTCAGAGCTTTACGGAGTCCTGGTCTCAGTCTACCTCATACTGAAATCTATAGTGTAGTTACTTGTCTTCGTTATGATCTTAGGTGGCAAGCAACACATCAGAATCACCAGAGTAACTGTTTCACGTCAAAGGTGCCCAGGCCCCAGGCATCAGAGTCCAGAGTGGAGACAGACTTGTATTTGTTTCCTCATTATAGAGTAATCAACCACTATGTCTGATATCCTAAAAATCAATACTGATTATAAAAAGAAATTATTCAAATCAAATTAATAAGAGTTGAGAACCAGGCAGTGAATTCCATGTCTTGATATTTCCCTAACAAATCCAGATCCGTATTTGGTCATAAGAGAAACTGATGATGAGCATCAGGAGGGTATGATGGCTTCAAGTATGAACTCAGGAGTTGAGCCATCAGGATTTCAACTCTCCTCTGCAACTTACTGCTAATGTGAATTTGGGCAAGATATTGACACTCTATGTTTCAATTCCTCACTGGTAAAGTAACTGCCTCATAAGCTTAATAGGCTTAATAGGAGAACCCTGAGCTAAACATTTGTCTAAAGTGCCCAGAAAATTACAGGCCACTGTCACTGATGAACATAGATTCAAAAATCCTCAACAAATACTAGCAAACCAAATCTAGCAATACATTAAAAGGATCACACCCCATGATCAAATGGGATTTATCCCAAGGATGCAAGGTTGTTTCAATATACTCAAATCAATCAGGGTGATCCACCACATCAAAAAACTGAAAATGAAAACCATATGATCATTTCAATAGATGCAGAAAAGCTTTTGATAAAATCCAAACCCATTTCTGATAAAAACCCTCCAGAAAGTGGGCATAGAGGGAATCTATCTCAACGTTATAAAGGCCATATATGACAAACCCTCACCTAACATCATTCTAAACATTGAAAAGCTGAAAGAATTCCTGCTTAAATCAGTAACAAGACAAGGATGTACACTCTTGCCACTTTTTTTCAGCATAGTTTTGGAAGTCCTAGCTACAGCAATCATAGAAGAAAAAGAAACAAATCCAAATTGGAAAGGAAGAAGCAAAACTATCACTGCTCGCAGATGACATGATATGATACCTAGAAAATCCTAAAGACACTACCAGATATATGTTAGAGCTCATCAGTGTATTTGCTAAAGGTGCAGGATACAAAATTAATACAAAGAAATTGATTGTATTTCTATATACAAACAATGAAAGATCAGAAAGAGAATTTAAGGAAACAATCCCATTTACCATTGCATCAAAAAGAACAAAATACTTAGGAATAAACCTAACTAAAGAGACAAAAGCCCTGTACTCTGAAAACTAAGACACTGATGAAAGAAATCAAAGATGACACAATAGATGGAAAGATATACCATGCTATTGGATTGGAATAATCAATAGTGTCAAAATGTCTATACTATCCAAGGCAATCTACAGATTCAGTGCAATCTCTATCAATTTACCAATGGTATTTTTCACAGAAACAGAAAAAGATATTTTAAAATTTGTATGGAATACGAAAAAACCCTTAATAGCCAAAACAATAGTGAGAAAAAAAATGGAACTTGAGGAATCAGTCTCCCTGACTTCAGACTGTACTATAAAACTACAGTCCAATCAACAAAAACACTAAGGTACTGGCACAAAACCAGAAATATAGATCAACGTAACAGGATAGAAAGCCCAGAAACAAGCCCAAGCACCTAAGGTCAACTAATTTATGACAAAGGAGGCAAGTACATACAATGAAGAAAAGACAGTCTCTTTAATTGGTGCTGGAAAAACCAGACAGCTACATGTAAAAGAATGAAATTAGAACAGTTCCTAACACCATACACAAAAATAAACTCAAAATGGATTAAAGACATAAAGGAAAGGCCAGATACTATAAAATTCTTTGAGCAAAACATAGGCTGAATACTCTCTGACATAAACAGCAGCAATATCCTCTCAAATCCACCTCCTAGAGTAATGACAATAAAAGTAAGATTAAACAAATGGACCTAGTTAAGTTTAAAAGATTTTGCACAGCAAAGGAAACCATAAACAAAACGAAAAGACAACCCACAGAATGGGAGAAACTATTTGCAAATGAAGTGACTGACAAGGTATTAATCTCCAAAACCTTCTAAAGCTCAATATCAAAAAAAAACCCAACCAAATCAAAAAATAGGTAGAAGATTTAAATAGACATTTCTCCAAAGAAGACATTAAGATGGCCAAAAAACACACGAAAAGATGTTCAATATCACTAATTATTGGAAAAATGCCATGAGGTATCACCTTATACCAGCCAGAATGGCCATCATCGAAGAGTCTACAAACAGTAAATGCTGGAGAGGGTGCACAGAAAAGGGAACCTTCCTACACTGTGGTGGGAATGTAAACTGACACAACCTCTATGGAAAATAATGTGTAGGTTCCTCAGAAAACAAAAATAGAACTACCATATGATCCAGCAATTGTTACTCCTGGTCATCCATCCAGAGAAAACTACTGTTGTGATTGAAAAGCGCATTGAAAAGATACTTATACCCCAGTGTTCACTGCAGCACTATTCACAATAGCTAATACATAGAAGCAACCTGAATGTCTACCAACAGAGGAAGGGATAAAGAAGATATGGTACATGTATACAATGAAATATTATTCAACCATAAAAAAGAATAAAATGATGCCACATGCGGCAACATGGGTGGATCTAGAAATTACATACTGTGAATTTAGATGGTGAAAGACAAACATCGTATTATATCAATTATATGTGTAATCTAAAAAAAAGATACAAATGAATTTATTTGCAGAGCAGAAACAGACTCACAGACAGAAAAATGCATGGCTACAAAAGGGGACAGGTGGCAGAGGGAGAGAAGGATTGGGGGTTTGGCGTTGGCATATGCACGCTGAGGTATATGGGGTGACTGGCCAATGGGGACCTGCTGTATAGCAAAGAGAATTCTACACAGTACTCTGTGATAATCTATGTGGGAAAAGAATCTGAAAGAGAATGGTCATGTGTACATGTATAACCAAATCACTTTGTTGTACAGCAGAAATTATCACAACCTAGTGAATCAACTATACTTCGATAAATTCTTTAAATGACATTTTTTAAATGACATTTTTAAATGTCATTTTTAAATGTCATTTTTTAAATGACAGGGGTGGGAGTTCCCTTCGTGGCTCAGTGGTTAACAAATCCGACTAGGAACCATGAAGTTGTGGGTTCGATCCCTGGCCTTGGTCAGTGGGTTAAGGATCCGGCGTTGCCGTGAGCTGTGGTGTAGGTTGCAGACGCAGCTCGGATCCCGCGTTGCTGTGGCTGTGGCGAAGACTGGCAGCTACAGCTCCTGTTAGACCCCCTAGCCTGGGAACCTCCACATGCCGCAGGTGCGGCTCTAGATAATGGCAAAAAGACAAAAAAAAAAATGACAGGGGGAAAAAAACAGATCTGGACCATGGCTGACCCCTGACTTAGATTATTACTGTTAATAGAACCTAAGCAATATTAAACTTAGATTATTACTGTTAATAGAACCTAAGCAATATTAAACAGATTATTACTGTTAATAGAACCTAAGCAATATTAAAACCTTTAATATAATAACAAAATATAATAACAAAATAATATAATATAATAACAAAAATAAATAAAATGTATAGAGCAATGCCAAATGGTGAGTGTGCAAGCAGTTGTTTGTCAATAATACATCCTGGATGAGAAAGTTTATATTAGTGGGTGAATTTACTTTTATTTATAGCCTTCAAAAGCTCACAGGTAACTCAGATGCAAAACCACAGCTAGAAGAACCTCAAGCAACTAAACTGGTTTCAGACTTTTCCAAACGAGGTTCCCTACAGCATTATGACAGCATTTATAAATAAGGCTTCTGACAGTCTGACCATCATGAATTCAGCTTTAGCGACATCCATAATTATGCTTTGGAAATCTGTCCTGAACTGAGAGACCTGTCAGAATCTGTGTGAGCAGATTCTGCCTCAGAGATTTTTCTTCCTGCTGCTCTTCCAAGTTAGTCATTAAAAGCACTGGAGAAGAAAGAAAACTCCTTGGAATCTGAACTGTTTAACAGTTGGCCATGATTAGCAAAGTGAATGAGAAAAAAAAAAAAGATAAGAAACATCTAAACAGACCTTCTCATAGGAAATTCATTTTACTGTAGAAAAATACAAGTATGAATAAAAACACGTGTGCCAGTTTGGCAAGACTGATATCTTGAGAGAAACTGTGATAATTAATACTGTTTTTCATTATGATTAATACAAAAACTTAATGAAAAATAAGCACCTTTGTGACATAATTAAAGTAAACAATTATGCATACAATTTACAACACAGAACAGTGACCAAAAAAATGTTAATTTAAATCATACGCTAGTAATTAAAGTCAAATTAGAATGGGCATTACATTAATATATATGATATGTATCTATATGAGTATACATATAGGTGTATATATAGATCTATCAACTATCTATTTATGTAAAATTCATGTGTAATGCAATGGAAAAATGTTTCTCCATGAAGGAAGAAAGTAAAATTTCCATCTCATTTTTTTTTTCTTTTACAGCTGCACCTGCAGCATATCGAAGTTCCCAGGCTAGGAGTCGATTCGGTGCTGCAGCTGAAGCCCTGCACCACAGCTGCAGTGACATCGGACCTGAGCTGCATCTGCAAACTACACCACAGCTTGCAGCAAGGCCAGATCCTTAACCCACTGAATGAGGCCAAGGATAAAACCTGCATCCTCACAGAGACCACATCAGGTCCTTAACCTGCTGAGCCACAGCGGGAACTCCTCCATCTCATTTCAATATTAACTGGTGGTTAAATCCCACTGAGTTGAAAATCTGAGACCACTTTGTCTCTTGACAACCCTGAACAAAACATTTTGGTAATAGGCAAAGTGATTTTTCCAGGAAATAATTGTTTTCTGGTTAAACAAGCCATGAAATAAAGACAGAGTACTTCAGGACAGATTTCTAAAAGGCACCCACCCACGCCGCCTCGGTCCCAACCACTCAATGCACAGCAAGCAAGGAAGGCGTACCTCCACCACCAAACCTCTCTCCTGCCACCTGCCTTGAATTCGCTGGTCTATAAAAGTGAGATATTAATCTAGTACCAAACTAAATCAACACAGTAAGCTATTAGATCAACTCCCTCATAAGTCCTGACCTCCTCGGAGCCTCTGGCAAGTTAAAGGGCTTTCGATGACCTTGATGATCTTATAAGGCCCAGCGGTAGCTCACAGGAGTAGTTTCTGCAAAAACTGCAGAGTCTAAGACCCTCTCTTCAATAGAACATACATCACAGCTCTCTTCTGATTCAGTCCATTATCCTGGTCCGTAACTCATATGATCACTGAGGGCCACTACCAGGGCAAAGGCTCTTTGTCCTTAGGGACAGAATGTGGCACTGCTCACTGGCATCAACTCCATCTGCATCGTGGAATTCCCAGGGCTCTGGTCCCCGATAGGCTCCACAGAGTTTTCTGGCCTCTTCCCAAGTCCAGTCACAAGATGACAACACTGCAGGATTTCACAGGGATTAGCCAATAAATGGTATATGGCAAATAATTCCAACTCTATGTATGTGCTAAGAGAACAAAAGAATTCTAGATCAAAGGTGTATTACATGGTATTTTTTTCACAAGTGATACGACTGTTTCACACTTTCTATTCCTTTGGCTGATAAGTTTTAAGTAAGTACCAGCCATACACAGGGGACATGCAACCTACTTTACACACACTTTCTCGTTTGTTCCTCAGAATGGGAATGGAGGCTTAGAGAAGTTATTCTCACTGCTGCTATATCTGCCTGATGACAAAGCTCTCACTCTGAACGGGGATTCCTAGGTGTCCATGGCCTTCGTGATGCATTTCTCACCCTTAGCCATGCCTATACTCAAACATTCTGGCTTCTGTCTAGATCTTTTTTTTTTTCTACAGACAAAACACTGGACCACCGCTATTTATGATGGCCATGACTGGCCTATCCCTGACCATGTTTCAAGCTCTTCCTTGAATTCTAATATGCTAGTTCGCTTTAGAAGGTTAACTTTTAGTCCTATGATCTCCTACTTCCGTCTCACCCCAGGTCTCCTCAGCTTTAATTTCTAAAGCAGAAATCTCAAGTTGATGGATTACAGATAGAGTCAAACAGCAGACATATTTCAGCTGGCCTGCCATATAGGATTTTGTTTTTTATTCTGAAAGAGTTGCAGATTCCTACAACTTGGAAGGGTGTCACTTTTCTTTTGGAAAAGTAAGACAGTATAGCAACAACTGGCTAGGACCAGATAACATCTCTTCTCTTCAGAGACATAACTCTCCAGTTTAGCATGACTATTATATGCCTGGTCACTACTGACTTTTGAGTTTTAGACCCTAGATGTAACATAACAATTTGTTTTCTTATTTTAAAATCGTAAGTGGACCTCATCAGTGAGCCTCGGCCAACTACTCAAGATACATCAAGACCCTGTGGCATGACAGCAAGTCCTCATCTATGTCTTTGCAGGTGGTGCCATCATGTAAAGTCAAAAGAAAAACAGAAGGGCCCCTTACTAGGATAGAACTTGTTTCCACAATCAGATCTTTTTATTGACACAGGTTTCACGAATGACTTGAGCTTTTGGAATAGTATCACCTAGCATAAAAGAATACTCCTACTGTCCTCTTACCCAGAGTTATGCATTCACAAGCCTCTTTATGGTCGACAGATGTGATGATCCACATGGGTAACTGTTGAGCCTGAGTCTACCCAGACAACCTATTACAAGGACCAAAGGCACCAACACTGAACTGAGAGACAGAAGCCAAGACCAGCCAAAAGATTACTTGTGATGGGTAGAAATCTTGATTGCTAACTTCATCTGACAAGTAGTCAATTCCTTGAGCTTCAGTGCTGTGTTCTTTTCCTTTGGGGACTGCAACCACTGGCTTGATCAAAGAAGCTAATTAATGATAAACTCTGTTACGGGGAATTAGAACTGACAGCTCAATTCTGTACTTGCTTCTGACAACCATGGTGGTGAGAATATTCACTGTGGCCCATCAGTAAATGGGCAAGCCCATCGGCTGAGGTGACTCAATTACCCCAAATATTTCATGTGTAGGAACCGGTCCTACAGATATACTCACATACAGCCTGTGTCATTTGTTGAAGAACTACTTAAAAATTGAAAAGATAAACTTACGAATGTGTATTAGTTATCAGTAGGATAAAGATTAGATAAGTTACAATGTGACCAAATCGTTACTACGTATAAATTACATGAATATGGTATTCATGTCGGTTTTCTCAAAAAACACTAGGGGTTGGCACACTTTTCCCATAAAGGACCAGAGAGTAAATATTTTAAGTTTAATGTGCCATAGGATCTGTATCATAACTACGCTGCTTTTACAACACACAACAGCCACTGGTGATATGTAAAAAAAATGAGCAGGACTGTGTTCCAATAAAACGTTACATGCAAAACACCAGGCAGGCTAGATTTGACTTGGGGGACATCGTTTATCAAACCCCTACCAATAAGAGTCATTACAAAGTGCATTTAATCTACAGAGCACTCATCACCAAACACCTTCATGCCCTTCTACTAATAATAACATAGCTTTCCTTTACTGACTACATACCTAAGCCTGTCAAGGGCACTAGACTAATTTTCATAACAAAACTACAAGGTGGGTGTTGTTATTACTCCCATTTGCTAAAAGAGAAAGTGAGACATAAAGGTTATGTAACTGCCCTTGCTAAGAGAGCTGGGGAGGGCGGTGGGCGTGACAGAGCAGAGAAACACTGCGTCATTAAATCTGCAGCCTGCCTGTGCTAAGCTGGGCCAGGGGAAGATGCAACTTTAATCATTAAGCATGATACACATGGCAGTCCAATTATGAATAATCGCTCTTGCTCTACAGAGAAGGAGATGGAAACGCAAGTGGAGCTGCAAGTTCTGCACAGCAAGCAGGCTCAGAACCATGAACAGACGCCCATCCTCTTGAACCTGCTCTAGTTCATTATCACACCATCTTCCAACTGAGTCACCGTCACTGTCAAGTCAAAACAGTGACTTGGAAGATTGTTTCTTTGGGGTATTTCTTTGTCTTTGGGAAACAGCCCCAAATTCTCACTCCTCCTATGGCTTCTTGATTGTCTTAACCCTGAGATAAATTTATAGTTCTGTGGGACGACAACGAGAGTTACAGTGCATGAATCTGTGAATGAAGGCTGCCAATGCAGACTTAGCACGTCTTAGTAATCAATTATAAAAACACCTAAGAATTGGAGGCTTAACAAAGTGGAGTTTGACAAGAAGCCAAACTGACAAGCTCCTCTCCCCACATGAAGGCTAATTTTTCACCATCTTTATGTAAGAAGCCATAAAAACATCCCTCAAAGATAACTGCCCTTCAGTTGTCTTTACGAACAACTTCCGAGAGCTTCTCCCTACTGCTGTATGCTATTTTCCTGCAAACCTCCCACTCACTGTAAACCAGAACTGCCCTCAACTTCTGGAAATTAGTTGGCAGCCCAAACTGGAGATTTCTTACACCCAAAGACAATAAATTGGGGAATTCTCAGAGAAGCACTCAAGAAAACTTTAGAATGGACTTCTCTGGCACGCTGCTCTCACTCCTCTGGCTTCTATGTACATAACATGCTCAGTTGTCATCATTATTATCCTGCTATCATTTTCTAACAATGATAACCTGAGTACCACATTTCTTCAGTTCTAACATTTTCACACATCCCAGTGCAAAATGCTTCACATTTCACAAATCAGGATGTTTCTTGCCTCCTGGCTTTTTAATATAATTGTATAAGAACTATGTAATGGTGCGATGCTGCTTCCTTTTTCCCCGGAAAAATCAATGGTACCTATTAAAGTCATGGCATCTTGAAATCAAGGAACGTGATAAACATTTGAAAATAGAAGAGTTGGGATTTCTTCATCGCAATCAACAGAATCCAACCCGGGCTAACCTAATAGAAAACTCAACAGGAGAGAATTCCTACAGAATTGCTGGGTGGGATGGGGGCCCAGGTCCAGGATGGAAGAGTCAGCTACTTGCTGGGTAGAGGTGGAACTTCCCTGTCTCCTGAGCGACAAGTCGTGGAAGCAAATGATTAACTCGTGTGCATTGTTTTGGTTGTTCTCTCTTTATCACCCTGCTAAGGATTCAGTCGCAGAAGAGCGAGCCCACCTGGCCGAGGCAGGTCCTGTGGCTGCACCGGTATGGCGAGGAAGGACCTTGGGGAAAAAAAGGGCAGTGGCCTCCAGGATACTTATGACCACCATCATAGGAAGGCAGAGACCCTGCTTCACAGCCCCTCCAAGACAGCACACAAGGAGAAAGGTGATCCCAAAACGGACACCGTGGGACGGTGAACAAAGAGGAGGGTGTGCTGGCACCTGGAGTGTGTCCACCACGTGGATGCTGAGATCCCTTCCTTATCACCTGCAGCCTCTGGTTAGAGGCCCGTAACAGCCCCAGGGAATAAGGATGGTGTTTAACAGCCAGGGAATAAGGATGGTGTTATATCACCCTCATTTTCCACAAAAGGAAACGGAGGCCCGCATACGCCACATGGCCTAGTTTACTATCTGGTATGTGGCTGAGCAAGGCTGGAGCCGGAGTTCTGACTCACAGTATAATTAGTTTAGTCTACACACACTGCACTAAAGACCAATACAGCTTCCGGGGCTGGGGGGCGGGGAACTGTCCCCCTGTAATCCATCCTAATGCCCTGGGCAGGGGCTTGGGATCTGCATCCACAAATTAAATCAGCCCATGGAACAGCCTAGACCTTTGCGCCTATTTTAAAGTCACACAGGAACATTTTTGGGGAGATAGAAGCAAATTCCACTCGCTGCGTGATCTCAGGTAGGAAACTTTACATCTCTGAGCCTCCCTTCCTCGGGTGTGAAGTGTGCAGCACACTTTCCTCGACTATCCTCCAGATTTATAGAGGAGACAAGATATAAGAATAGAGGTCTAAGTTTTTCATAAAGCACTAAAGCTCTTGAGTAGTAAGCCTGAGTGCCTCTTGCCTGGTCTGCCAAGTACAGAATCATAGTTTTGTGGAGCACAATTCAGATCTCCTTTTAAACGTTTTCTTTTTTCTTTTTTCCCAAGGCACAGTTTCTTTCAAATTTGACCTACTTTTTTAAAGTGAAGAATTTAGGGTAACACATATGAGCTCATTAGCACAAAGAAGAAACATTTTCATTCACAGCAACTGCCTGCGCTAAATGTCAATTAGCCATTTACTGTGCATACCTCACAGTGCATTAAAGTTTACTGTGAGTGTGGTGTGGACTCATACTCAGAGAATGTCAAGGATTTGAGGGAATTAACTAAGAGTTGATTTCGGATGAAGTCCTTGCCCAGGATCCTTTGATGGCTTCCATTTTTCTTCAAAGAATGCTTAACCATGCTAAAAAAGCAAAGAACATGGGTCTTGAAACCGGGCCAGTGTAGGTTCAAATCCTAACACAGGCTCATGCTGTCCCTTTATTCTAGAGTCCATTACATAAGTGCTCTTCAGTCCTGGTACATAAACTAGGGATTAAAATGCATATTTCACAGGGTCATTACAAGAATCAGAGTTAAAGTATGTGAAGTATACGGCATTTACTATAAACCTAGGGCCCCAAGCCAACAGTCATCGTTGTCATCATCACCATCTCACTATTGCTATTTGTGAATGACTGCATTTAATTCTTACAACACTGAGAGATACTTACGGCTTTCAACAGATGTGGAAACTGAGCCTTAGAGAATTTAAACCACTTGCTCAGGGTCAAACACTCTATTAAGCAGTGTACTTGAGATCTGAATACAGGTCTATCAGAGCACATGCCCGTAACACTCAACCATGCCACCTTTATTCCTGGGAGGATTATTGAATTTTCATTATCATTATAGTTGGATAGATCCAAAGACAGTTCCAGATAAAACCCGGAGAGAACAGGACACAACAGCTATCGCTCCAAACAGCATTCGGTGTTGCGGGAATGGAACGGGATCCTGGACTGAAAGGAGCTAGGTTTCTGTTTAGGTCTACCTCTCCCAAATCTCGTGACCTTAAGTAAGTCTTCCACAGAAACTTCACTCCCTCATCTGTGAAGTGAACTTGATAATAAACACCCCATGGCCGAGTTTCAAAATTCAAATATGGGAGTTCCTGTTGTGGCTTAGCAGGTTAAGAACCTGACATAGTGTCTGTGAGGATGTGAGTTTGAGCCCTGGCCTCACTCGGTGGTTTAAGAATCCAGCATTGCCACCATTGCAGCATAGGGCACCGATGTGGCTAGGATCTTGTGTTGCTATGGCTGTGATGTGGGCCTGCAGCTGCAGCTTGGATTCATATCCTAGCCCAAGAACTCCCATATGCTACAGCTGCAAAAAAAAAAAAAAAAAAAAAAATCAATTATAAAAATGGACTAGTATATGCACACTGAGGTATATGGAATGATTGGCCAAAGGGGACCTGCTGGATAATACAGAGAACTCTTCCCAGTATTCTGTGATAATCTTTGTGGGAAAAGAACCTGAGAGAGAATGGATGTGTATATATGTAAGTCTGGGTCACAACCTTGTAAATTAACTATACCTCAATAAAACCTTAAAAAATTTAAATTCAAAAAAATTAAAAAGTGTATTACAATATCTTGTACAGTATAAAATACTACAGGAGCATGTTTACGTCAACTGTCTTAGTTTTACCACCGTTTCCAGGGACCACGTCCTAACTGGGTCCTTGGAAGCTATCTTAGTTTGTAACAGAGTGAGGGAAAACATCTCTGGTTCTACTAAGGGAAAAACCTACATCAACTTCACCCCAATTTTAATGGCAAAAAAAAAGCATACAATCTAAAGTGTTATACTTGCATGTACTATATGATTCTAAGACCCATGAGAATATTTTTTAAAATGACAATAAACTGCTTAATGTCTCCCCAAGCTCAAAAATAGAGAGGCAATGGTGTAGGTAGCAGGTCCAATTAGTCTTGCATAATTTCATTATTACAACACTACCTTGAAGTCACTTTTTCCAGTGTTCTCACAGCCTCAAGATCACTGCCAATTCTCTACCCTTTAACTATCTTAAAATACGAGAAAAGACGGATTAACTCTCCGAGACACCAATTCCTAAAACTCTCTCTTCCTGTCAGCGAAAACAACACCCATCCAGAAACTTATAAAATTAAGGAAGATTTGTCAGACCATCATTAGCCAGAATGGCAGTCATCTGCAGACCCTACAATTCACTGAATGGTTCCGTGTGGGCATTGCACCTTTAGGACCCATGCTCTGGGATGATACGCAAGTTCTCACACGTACTCAACCTGGTCAAATTATCTTCCTAAGTGGTACTGATCACAATCGCCCACATCAACTGATGGAACCCACACGTGATTAACATCACAGTTGGTCCCTCAAGGTGGGCCTCCTGATTCTAAAGTTATTCTGGGAATAAGTGGGAATAATTATATTCTTTCTAGTGATGTCAATTGGAGTGGGCCTGCTTCAGACTGGAGGCATAACCTAATAAAAATCACAATCATCTTGTTCATTTGTAACAAGAGTCCCTGCAAGAAAGCGGTCTGGTAAGGATGATTAATGGAATAATCTATGCGTTCCTCGCGCAGAACACTGGACTGAGTGCACCAAACTGCAGTACAGGAAACAAGATATCATCATGCATATTAGATGAAATGTCTCGTAAATGAATGAGCCTGCAGTTTATGGGAAGTAAAATAATGTGCATGTGAAAACTCAGAAAGAGGATGCTCTGGGTCCCCCCACAGATAAGCAGAGTCACCAAATGATAAGCTACCTGAGGGAGGGGCTAGGTCCGTGTTGTCCATTTCATGCCAAGTGCCTGGCATACTGCAGACACTTCATAAACACTGATGGATGGATGGGTGAATGGACGGATGGACTGATGGATGAATAGACAGATAAATAATGTCAGTAAACTAGCTAGCCAGGATCAGAGGCCAACATTTGGAGTGATCTTCACAATCTCTTCCCCAGTTGCTTTACCTGGCATTGATGTTTTCCCAAGAATAAACCATGCAAGAACATTTCCAGGGCCCAGAAAATATTCTAAGCACAGTAAGATTTCCACTTGACTTAAGAACCTGGAAAAAGTAGTATCCTAAGCATGTACTGGGATCTGGGCTTCTAGTTCAGTCCTTCCCTCCAAATCCCAGCCTCAGGTATTCAGGTGGCTATGTCTACATTACGAGATCTCATCCACACATCCACTGAGGTTCACTACATCAAATTTTTTCCCAAAGCAGTACAAATTTTTAAATGAACTTCACAACTCCTAACTCAAGTTAATGTTTAAAAAAAAAAAGTCTTGACCAAGATGTTTTCAGAGTTAAGATGTAATACATAAGAATAGAATTTAGAAGCAAGCCATTAGGTTTAAAAAAAAAAAAGTAATATTAGCCCAACTTTTCCAGCTTAAGTTAGTATTAGTCAGCCAATCCCTCAGAGTTCAGACCATATAACTAAATCTAATAAACAGATATTATGATTTATAGTTTGTGCCCATGACTAATTAAAAATTCCACTCATATTTATATGTGGATAATATTTACAAGGGTTTTCTTCTGTGTGAAATGTTCACAATCATTAAAAATTATTATTTGCTATCAGGTATAGACTAGAACAGATAAATAATACTTAAATACTGATGATCTAGGTTCGAAGCCAATCCATGCCTTCACTATATCCTGGGATGCTTAAGGAATTTCCTCCTAAGAAAACAGGTCATTTCAAAACTTTGGTGTACATGTGATTCTCCAAGAATGCTGGTTAAAATGCAGATTCTAGGACTCTACTCAAAACTCCAATTTAGAATCTCTGAGCAAAAGGAACTCAAGAAGTTTCATTTGAAGTAATGACCCCAGTTGATTCAGATCCACTAGGAAAAGATCTAGACATGGATTTATTCTTAAGCTGCCAGTTTATTCTATTCATAATTTGGGAAGACAATACATTCTACAGTGGTCCAAAATTACAGTCAGAAAATCATGGAGATAATTCATGCAGAACATGTGTGAAGGGAGTCGATACAGAGGAGTTTAGGAGAATTAATTGTTCCTTCTCAAAGAGCACGAGATTGACGTAATTTTAAAAAGAATGAAACCCTTTTCAAATAGAGATCTCGCCTCTATGTTTTATTTCTAAAATCTTAGTTGTATTTGGGATTGAGCAGGAATATTCTGCCCACCAAAAGTACACACAGAAATGAGAGAGAAAATCAAGTAAATAACTGGTATGATATACAAAGCAGAAAACAATGCCTGAAAAAGAGTATATTTGCAATAAATATTTGTTGAATAAAATGAGCAAATGTATTAATGAATAATTATAGTAGCTCACAGGAAGAAATATATTGTTTATAAACATAAGAATTCTCTCTTTAGTAAAATTCACTTGTAACACAATTATGGGGTCCATTCTATGAAATAATGTTAAGGTTGAAAATAGTGTTATTTTAAGTTTTTAGCCAGTTGCCTTTTCATTTCAAGTGGCAGGGACTCTAGTTCAAAGAGGCTTTAGCATGAAAAAAAATACACAGGGACTTATAAAAGAGGGAAGACCAAAAGTGGATTTTTTTGACTTCAGGTATAGCTGGATCCAGAGCACAAAGTTTGTATTGTTGGTTGTTTTTTTTTTCCCCAAAATTCTAGCTCTCTGGTTTCTCTGCTTTGCATTTCTATGCTTGCTTCATTCTCATGCAAGCACGCTCCTCTCCTCGTGATGACGGGAAGATTGCCAAGAGCTCTAACTCCACATCCTATCCTAGGAGTAATTTTACCAGTTAAAAAAAAAAACATTACTTTTATGCCAATAGCTCAAGCAAAATTTCCCCCAAATAAGCTCTGATTGGACCCTATTAACTTGACTTAGACCATACACTTGCACCTGCCATGGAACCAATCACTGTGGCCAAGGACACAGCCTTAGACCTGAATCATACTGGATCTGGAGCATGGCTAGCCACACCCAAACAACACGCACTGAGAATGGAGGAATTAAAGTTCTCAAAGAAAAATCAAGGTGCTATTACCAGCATGTGAATTTAGCTATATAAAAGTCTACAACAGATACCATCAAACTGAAGCCCTTCTGAATGAACCAGGAGAAATGAGCTTTAAATAAAAATTCGTGTAAGAGAAAATGTATTCATTATGGCATTCCTGGGTCAGAGGCATGTATGAATACTTTCGTAGTTAAAAGAAAGGAGAATAAAGAGGAGAAGGAGAAAGAAAAGGAGAGGAAGGGGGAAGACGACAGCGAGGATGATGACAACAGTGACATTTTGAGATGTTAAGGTAAGAACACTCAGTTTGGACATGTCTTTGCAGTCCTACATGGAGAGAGGACAGAGGTTCATAGAATTTTAGGGTTAGAAGGACCTTAAAGACCACCTGATCTAATTAACTGGGTTGCCAATGAAGAAGTAGAACATCTTAGGAACTGAATCCTCCTCCAGGTCCATTTCTATCTCTCACTATTTAATCTGCTGTTTTATTGCCTGTCTCTGTGTTGTCCAACGTGGTAGACATCTGGCCGTACTTCTGGCCACTGAGCACTTGAAATGTGGTAAATAAAACTGAGATGTGCTCTAACTATAAAGCACACAAAATACTTCAAAGACTTAGGATGAAAAAATGATATAGAATGTCTCATGAATACTTTTATACTGATTACTCAGTGAAATGGTATCTGGGATATAGTGGGCTAAAGGAAATATTTATTACAATTAATCTCATCTTTTTAAAAATTTTAATGGTACTATTAGACGATTTTAAATTCTAAGTCATGTTTACCTATATGACTCATATTTGTGGCTCATGATAGCATTTACGGGTCACCACTTTTCTATCCACACTGTCTTTCAGTGACTACAACATGTGTTGGACAGTGGGGATACTGAATAACATCCTCCAAACTGAGAAGGGACTTTGAGACTGCCACACAAAGCAAGCAACTCCAGAAATCACAGTCATGAAATTTATTTTGGTTAACTTACTTACGGGCAGGATTGGGTGCACAGCAATCTAGAAACACTTATAGTCACAGCCTGGACCCTGAAAGGGGTATGGAGGGTTTAAAGAAGCCAAAGCTGAAAGTAGAATCTGACTACCAACTGAGAAGCACGTTTGCATGGATGGGAAACAGGGTATTTTGCCTTCCCCCTGGGGTCTCGTGAACACTAACCATCTTTATCAGCTTAAGATATCTTTCCAGTCTTCCCAGCAGACGAATGCTGATAAGGAACTCACCTGGCTTGGGCACATTCCTTGTCAGCAGAGCTGACAAAATAGAGTCACTGTGGTTCAGCTTCACAAACAGGCCATCTTCTAATTCCCTCGCAATGCACATATTGTAACCGCAGGCTGGAATACTCCTACCTCCTGTGTATCCAGCCTCAGAGTCCAACATAAGTCCTCTCATCAGAGACTCTGTACCTGACCTATCCATCCCCTTGTACACATCCTCACGGCTTCTGTTTATCATTTTGCAATTTGCTTTTACATATTTATTTAAGGCTTTGAGCATTCATTATACTGCCCTGATGATGGAGCAGCAACAAAGCTAGGCTTGGGATGTTCTACTTAATGTTTTTTTTCTCTTTTAATGATTTTAATTTTTCTTCCATTATAGCTGGTTTACAGTGTTCTGTCAATTATTTACTGTATAGCAAGGTGACCCAGTCACACATACGTATATACATTCTTTTTTCTCACATTATCATGCCCACCATAAGTGTCTAGATATGGTTCCCCATGCTATATACCAGGATCTCATTGCTTGTCTACTCCAAAGGCTATAGTTGGCATCTATTAACCCCATCCCAAATTCCCAGCCCATCCCACTTCCTCCCCTCCCCCTTGATAACGACAATCTGTTCCCAATGTCCATGATTTTCTTTTATGTGGAAAGATTCAGTTGTGCCATATTCTAGATTCCAAATATGTGATACCATATGGTATCTGTCTTCCTCTGACTTCACTCAGTATGAGAGACTCTAGTTCCATCCATTTTGCTGCAAATGAAATTATTTTGCTCTTTTTATGACTGAGTAGTATTCCATTGTGTATTTGTACCACATCTTCTTAATCCATTCATCTGTCGATGGACATTTATGTTGTTTCCATGTCTTGGCTGTTGTGAATAGTGCTGCAATGAACATACGTGTACATGTGTCTTTTTCAGGGAAAGTTTTGTCCAGATATATGCCCAGGACTGGGATTGCTGGGTCATGTGGTAGTTCTATGTACAGTTTTCTAAGGTACCTCCATACTGTTTTCCGTAGTGGTGGTATCAGCTTACATTCCCACCAACAGTGCATGAGGGTTCCCTCTTCTCCACACCCTCTCCAACATTTGTTATTTGTGGACTTATTAATGATGGCCATTCTGACTGATGAGAGGTGGTACCTCATGGTAGTTCTGATTTGCATTTCTCTAATAATCAGTGAAGTTGAGCATTTTTTCACATGCTTGTTGTCCATCTGTGGTACTGGTACCAAAACAGGCATACAGACCAATGGAGCAGAATAGAGAACCCAGAAATAAACCCAGACACCTACGGTCAATTAATCTTCAACAAAGGAGGCAAGAATATAAAATGGGAAAAAGAGAGTCTTTTCAGCAAGTGCTGCTGGGAAAACTGGGCAGCTGCATGTAAATCGATGAAACTAGAACACACCCTCACACCATGCACAAAAATAAACCCAAAATGGCTTAAAGACTTAAAGGTAAGACAAGACACCATCAAACTCCTAGAAGAGAACATCGGCAAAACATTCTCTGACATCAGCCTTACAAATGTTTTCTCAGGTCAGTCTTCCAAGGCAACAGAAATAAAAGCAAAAATAAACCAATGGGACCTAATCAAACTGACAAGATTTTGCACAGCAAAGGAAACCATAAAAAAACAAAACAAAAAGACATCTTACAGAATGGGAGAAAATAGTTTCAAACTATGCAACTGACAAGGGCTTAATCTCCAAAATACACAACTTAAACAACTCAATAGCAAAAAGAGCCAATCACCCAATGGAAATATGGGCAAAAGACCTGAAGAGACATTTCTCACAGGTTCTTACCATAGTATTCCTCACACTGTGTTGTTACCATTTGCTCACTTACTAAGTCCCCTGACCAGGCACCACGTTCTTCTTGTTCACCAACATTGCCTCAATACACAGTAACTACTCAGAAAACATCCACTGGACTAATGTTGAATAACCAAGGTTAAGTTACTCCCTCATAGGTCCCCAGAAAATCAAGCATCCACTTGCCTACCAGGAATAGAAAAGATTACCCTGTATTCAAATTTCTGGCCTTTAAATTTTCTAGAACATATGATCTTTTCCTTTCCTTCTAAACAGTTCATTAGCATTTTAACCTTATAAGTGACTTAATAGAGGGGTTTTATCCCCAAAGAATTGAAGGAGGACCTTCCAGTGCAGACACGGTAAAGATGTTGTAGGGTTAACAAAGCTCTGCCACCAAAAGGCGTGTGATCCAAGCATCAAGAGAAACAGCTATCACAACACTGGAAATACACACTATGTTTACTTTCCAGCTTTTTAATTATAAAATCAATGGAGTGTTAATCATTTAAGCATAAGCTTGCTCACTGGGAATTCCAAAACTCTTCTTTCTGAGGCATAAATTTTAAGTTGCTCAATTTACCCAATTTGTCAGAACAATTTCCATTAGAAAATATGAATATTTAATGAAAAGAAAACTGCCTCAAGCCACTCAAGTATCTAACGACTTACTGGAAGAAATGAAATATATTAGTGACATATCTCATTTACTACTTTCATCATGTAACTATCACCTGCAGATGTCTTTGAATGTTGCCCCTTGCTTTGTTTTGGAACTGTGTTTCTTTATTTGGTTGTGAGGTTTTGCTTGTTTATTGGAAATTAAAGTGATGTACAGGGTGTTTGCCTAGCCATGAACCACTGCAAAAATAGCTTACACTTGTGCTGTTTCTTCCCATAAGACCCTGCTGTAAATGAAATAGATATGTGTAAATGTAAGAGATTAATTGAAATACAGTTCTGTGTCTTGCATTTTGTAGCTTGAAAAGTGCCTGCACACATTTTATCTCAATGACCCTCAATGGAGGTTGTCCTTATTCCCAGTTTACCAAGGAATCAACAGAGAATTGGAAAGGTAACATAGTTGCCTGAGTGCCATAGCCAAGATTCAACCCAAGATCCTAGTTTTAGTACTTTTCCTCTACCCAAAACCTTCCTGGTATCTGGTACAACTTTTAAAAGATTTACTTGCAGAAAATCTCTAATTTCAACTTGATTTTATCATCTGCCTCTTTCTTGTTCAACTCAGAGTACTTGGCAAATAGTGAATACTCATTAAATGTTATCTGTATTATTATTCTGTCTTTGAAAGGGAGGTTACTGAATAGAAATGACGATGTTTTTAGAAGTTAATTCTATTTCACTGTATTGCTAATTGTTCTCCTTTTAAGGCATGTAGCTGAACTTCCTATTCCATGACTCCATGTTTCCATAGTCTGCCTCTCTCTGATTCTATGGTCCCCTAAAATAGAGGGCAAGTCCTTTGAGTGATGTCAGTACCAGAAGCCTTCAATACTTGTCATAACTTAAAAGCCCTAACTGTCTCTCTAGTGCTGCTATAATGATGCCAGTCAGTATGGAATCCTCCTTCTGGGGCAAAGGGAAGGCAAATTTCATGGTCTTTGGTTTCAGGAAGGCTGATTTGCTTTTTCTGTTTGTACCAGTTTGTATTTGCTTTTGTCTTTGGCCACAACTGTTGTATGTGGGAGTTCCTGGGCCAGTGACCCAAGCTATTGCAGTGACAATGCTGGAACCTTAACGCTCTGTACCAAAACTCCACTAGTTTTTTTTTTTTAAATCCTTCTAATTTTCTTAACTTTTAATTTTCAACCCCCCTCTGTCTATAAGAGCCCTTAAAACTCACTTTCACAAATCTCTAAGAATTTTCTTGACCCCTCCCAATCCTTGATAGTGTCCTTAGACTTGGACAATAAAGACCCAGAAACATTTTCAATCTATACAAAAGGCCACCTAAATATTTTTCATTTTTCCTGAAAATATGATTTCTATTTTGTCATGTAGACAAAATGAACACTAATAATGGTACTCTAATCAGAGAATTTGCTCTTCTGGCCTTGGCTGGATGCACATTTACCCTTCCTCTGAGTGGAAAAAAATGGAGGAAAACACAGAAGGGAAGTTAAAGAACAAATAGTACACAGTATTAAGGGACTGGAAATCTTATGCTCAGTTTTGAAAACTTTTTTTTTTCCAATAAATGGTAGAGTGCCTAATATGTGCAAAATACTGCCTAGAAAAGTTTTCCCTATCCTAAATTGCACCATATACTGTTCTAGAAGTTAAACTCTGTATTGGCTAGTTTGTTATAACTGGTAATATCTGTAATTAGCTTGTTTGTTATGGCTGATATCTGTTACAGCTAGTTGATTAGTAGTACTATTAGTTTGTTACCGCTAGTTTGTCACAACAATACAGTAGTCTGTTATTACTGTAACAAACTGCAACATTTCATTGGCTATTCACAAGACAAGTTTATTCCTGGCTCTCTAAAATCCAAAATCAGTGTTCCTAATCTATAGGAAGTTCTCTTCCACGTAGAGAATGAGAGATCTAGACTCCTTTCCTCCTGAGCAATCCTGCTCACCATCTACGGGCTGGAAACTAATCACACTATCACACTTGCAGCAAGGGAGTCTGGGAAATGTAGTCCAGAAAAACAAAAACAACAACAAAGTAGGCCAATAGTTAGGAAATCTCTATTACCAGCTTCGAAGTCAAACAAACTTTGATTTGAAACCTGGCTCCACAACCAACCAACTAAGCGGTCAGGGACAAGTAACCTCAATCTCCAAGTTTCTTCATTTGTAATGTGAGGATTATAGTATCTCTGTCTGCTTTGCTATGAGGATAGGTGATGTAATAATCATAAAAAGTTTCCAATATTTCCTAGGTTCCAGGTAACATCCCACCTTTTCCCACATTATCTTATGTAATTTTTATAATCCACCTATAAAGTAGCAACTACCAGTATCATCTCAGTTTCACAGACTGAAGTAGACATAGATGAGGTAGAAACACAGCCAGTATGTTCACGTGCCCCTGTATCCACCTGCTGTACAATATGATTTCGTAGTTATTCTCCTCGGAAGATGGAATCCCTACTCCACAAATCTGGTCTGATGCTGTGACTGGCTTCAGCCAACAGAATGTGACGAGAGTGAGCCTACTCATTCCCAGCCTAGGCTACCAGCTGGTACGGACCCCACAGCCACCATGTGAACAAGCTCAGCATTATCAAGCAGAGGGTAAGAGACCATGTGCCAAAGACCCTTCTGGCATTTGGCTAATCTAGACTGAACCGTCCTCCCAGCTGACTCACCAGCTCACAGACACATGAGCTAGTCCAAGGCAAAATCAGCCCAGCCTGGCCCAGACCAGAAGACCCACCCGTAGACTTATGAGCTTAATACATTCTATTTTAATCTACTTTGGTATGGTTTATCACATGCAATTATCTGGGGCAAAAAGTAGCTGAAATGACAGTTCTAAGGCATTACATTATCAGCACCTATCTAGTAAGCAGGAGCGGAACCATCATCCATGGAACCTAAAATCTGTCATCAACAAGAACAC
This sequence comes from Catagonus wagneri, assembly GCA_004024745.2. Classification (NCBI taxonomy): domain Eukaryota; kingdom Metazoa; phylum Chordata; class Mammalia; order Artiodactyla; family Tayassuidae; genus Catagonus; species Catagonus wagneri. The sequence continues at coordinate 3,265,148 of PVHT021183659.1, forward strand.
CAGTAACAAACACTGGCAAGGATGTGGAGAAAAGGAAACCCTCATCAACAGGTGGTGGGAATATACATTGGTTCAGTCACTATGGAAAACAGTATAAGAGGTGTCTCAAAAACTCAAAATGGACTGTCTTACATTCCAGCAATATCACTCCTGGGTATATATCAAAAAAAAAAAAACTGATATGAAAAGATATCTGCACCCCAATGTTCATAGGAACATTATTTACATTTGCCAAGATATGGAAACAACCTAAGTGTCCTTCAACAGATGAATGGATAAAGAAGATGTATACACACACACACACACACACACACACACACACACGCACACACAGTAAAACTACTTAGCCATAAAAAGGTGTTTTTGCCATTTTCAGCAATATGGATGGACTTGGAAGGCCTTATGCTAAGTAAAATAAGTCAGAGAAATACAAATGTATAATGTCACAACAAACCAGTTAATACTACAAAAAAGAAGTAAACTCAGAGATAGAGAACAAACTAATGGTTACCAGCAGGGAGAGGGAAGGGAGAAGGGCAATAAGAGTAGGGCATTTAGAGGTTAAAAACTCATACATATAAAACAAGCTACAAGGATATAATGTACAGCACAGGGAATAAAGCCAGTATTTTATAATAACTATAAATGAAGGATAACCTTTCAAAACTGTAAATCACAATAGTTGCATGCACACCTGTAACTTACATGATACTGTACATTAACTATAATTTAAAAAGAAGAAAATATAGTTATACAAAATAAATAAATAAAATCTATATATTCAGCTACTACACTGTAAGATAATTACATCATCAGGTTGGCTGATGTGATCGACAAATCAAAGCCCTCAATACTGTGCTCTCTTATTAAACTCTAAAATCCAGGGGAAATTAGTGTTTGCTTTGTCAATGTTAGCTGTTTCTCCACTACTAGCACTCTGTATGACACGTAATGTCCTCAGTAAGTATGTAATGAATTACTAAAAGTTGGCCACTCAGATAAACGAACACTAAGTTCACCCTTGAGGAGCTGAGAATCTAAAAGAGAAGATTAAATACAGACAAAAATAATGGCACTATAAGATGGAAAGGGTTACGGGCCACAGGCAAGGAGTCAAGAGAGCATTGTAGGAATTCAGAGGTAGGAGAAGTTTTTCGTTTGTTTGTTTTTGTCTTTTTAGGGCCACACCTGCCACATATGGAGATTCCCAGGCCGGGGATCGAATCAGAGCTGCAGCTGCCGGCCTACGACACAGCCATGGCAACACCGGAACCAAGTGACATTTGTGACCTACACTGCAGCCTGCAGCAAGGCAGGACCCTTAACCCATCGAGCGAGGTCAGGGATCAAACCCACATGCTCACGGAGGCTAGTTGGGTTCCTAACCCACTGAGCCACAAGAGGAACTCTCAGGAGATGTTTTTTACTGCAAGGGGGGTAGCAAAATATTTCACTAAGATGATGATGTTTGGTTTTCTCTTCAGTGAATGGACTTTAAAACTATGAAGATTATCAGCATGCATTGCAGGCATGGGGACATCCGGAACAACTCATGGAAACAAGAAACAATAAAATGGTCACAAGGAAACAGTAAATGGTTTCCACTGGGTGAAAAAGAAATTAAGTCTACTTCATGAGTCAGAGACTTCAAGCAATCAAATCCCCCTACCCTGACTCAACGATTCCGACAACTGGCTGTGTCTGGCGCTAACTCCTCTCACTTAATTCACCTCTTTCTTGTCCATCCATTGATTCTTACTTTTATTCATTTATTCGTTTTTTGAAAAAATACATTATTTATCTGAGAACACAGCTAGGTGCCATTTCCAAAGATTAGAAAGGAGAATGCATTTCATCTATTTTCTTTTAAAATAGAGTCGAAGATTTTTAAAGGCAAGGACCACTTGTTCTCTTTCATTTCTCAAGGCATCTGTTGCTGCATAACACTCTAATGCAAGCTGAACACAGAAACACACCAAAATATCAGCTGGTTTAAATTAATTTCAAAGTTGATTAAGAGAAAACAGGCCCTTTTTTCCAGAAGGTGCTCACTTAATATTTATCATTGGTTACTTCTGTAAAGCGCCAATGTGTTTCTCATTTAAACGGAAATCACTTACTGTGCTGGGCATCAGGCTTGGGAACGTGCCTGAGATATGATCCTTGCCTTGAAGGAGCAGAGAGATGTATATGCCGCTCTTTGTTCTCAGAGAGTTTCCAGACCAGAAGGGGTATGCCTAAAGTAAAGAAAAAATGCAATTACAAAAAACCAAGATAATTCCAAATAGTGATAGATGCTACCAGGTAATGAAGCAGTGTAATATAAAGCTGTCGAGTCTAACTTCTTTAGTCTTAGGAAAGACTTTCTGCCGAACCAGCATTGCAGCTGACAGGGGACAATCTGAGGACAGAGAGTTCCAGGCCATGGGCGTAGCAAGGACAGAGGACTTAAGTCCACCTCACACCGGCCAGAATGGCCATTATTTGGAAGTCTACAAACAGTAAGTGCTGGAGAGGGTGTGGAGAAAAGGGGACGCTTCTCCACTGCTGGTGGGAATATAAGTTGGCGCAGCCACTATGGAGAACAATATGGAGGTTCCTTTAAAAACTGCAAGTAGCGTTGCCACGTGATCCAGCCATCCCACTCCTTTCATGTATCTGGAGAAAACTCTAGTTTGAAAACATAGGTGCACCCCAATGTTTAGCGCAACACTATATACAGAAGGCAAGACATGGAAGCAACGTAAATGCCCATCAACAGAGGAATGAGTAAAGATGATGTGGTACATATACACAGCGACATACTACTCAGCCATAAAAAGAATAATATTGCGTTCTGCAGCAACGTGGATGGACTTAGAGATCATCCTACTAAGTAAAAAGTCAAAGAAAGACAAATATCATATGATATTACTTGCATGTGGAATCTAAAAAATGATACAAGTAAACTTGTTTACAAAATAGAGACCCACAGACACAGAAAACAAACTTATGGTTACTGAAGCAGACAAGAGGTGGGGAAGGAATAAAGAGTTTGGGATAAGCAGATACCAACTACTATGTATGAAATAGATAAACAACATGAACTTACTATATAACACAAGGATATGGTCAATATCTTGTGATAAACTAAAATGGAAAATATGAAAATATATTTGTGTATATATTCTCATATATATGTATGTATACATATATATGTATGAATATATGAATCACTTCGCTGTGCATCGGAAACTAACACATTGTAAATCAACTATAGTCAATTTTTTTAAAAAGGCCTTAAGTCTAGAATAAACTATCACATACATCACCTACATCACTAACTGTTTCAAATAAGGTAAGACGTTTTATAAGAACTCAAAAAGAGATAGATGCTGGCACACTAACCAGTCGGTGATTAAAGTTCAAAGCCAGCCAGGCTCCACTGAGACAAACCCACTCCAAGTGCTGAGTGAGCATGTGTGTGTAGACCCAGAGTTGCCTGCTCTGAGAACCGCAAATTATCCCTGCCTGTCAACCAAGAATCGGGGGCCACCCCTAACGGGCTTGGCTTCCTCTCTATCTGTCATGCTGTCAAGTTCCTGGCAGTCTTGGGTGCCTATGCTAAAATGGCAGTCTTAACCACAGCAATCTCCTCACCCGTTCCACCCACCACGTCTGTCCCTGGCCAGAGACAGTGGCACAGAGTCATTCACCTGCACACTTTGACCTGCAAATGAAAGGCGTGTGTGCTCAGCCTCCTACCCAACCACGTTGCTGTGGTTATCACCCCAGGATGCAATTTGTTGATCAAGACAAATGAAAAGAACTTCATTTAGGAGTTCTGTATTAAATGCCTACTGAGATCTTAACTGAAAATTTTATGTTATCCATGAAACATTATTTATACAGATCCACGTATAAAAAAAAAATCACGGGGACATGTGCTTTCCTTGTCAGACACGTTTCCAGCTCTCATTCCCCGTCCTGTGTCATTGCCCAAAGCTTGGAGTGAAAAGGCAGCTGTGTCCCTAAGTGAGTTCCTTCATCATTTTACCTAGAAATTGGTCTAGGTGCCTAGCGTAAAGCTAAAAAGTCAGTGTTTTCATTAAAAGTCATTTGATTTCATTAATCTAAAGCAAGACAATAATATCTTCCCAGAACATTTAGATTATAGGTTCTTTCTACCTGTTTTTGGAAGTAGCTCTACTTTTTCTATCATAGCATTTACAGCATCTAACGGTCAGAGTGTGTTTGAGGTATTCGGTAAGGATAAAATCTGTACTGATCCTGCTCATCATGTCGCATTGTCCCCAGTGTCTAGCTATTCGCAATCATAATTTGAATGAATGAATGAAGAAACCCCTCAGAAACACCGTCTCAGTATAAAGCAAATCCAGGCAGTGAGTCTAATAGCCTTCAATCCTTCCTGCAATCGCAGCCCTTGTCACCACATCCCATACACCAAGCTGCATCTCAGTGCATTCGTCTGTAAGATAGCCCTGAGGAAAATGTGTTGCAGGTACGTGTACAATGTGAGGGAGTATGTGCTGTTAGTGCATAACCCATAAAAATTAAGGACAGACCAAAACAGAAAAACAAAATGCATCTTCTCCTGCCCCATTTACAGTGAAGTTTCCCAGCAGTTGTTTTCAGGGCTCACTGTTCAGGAGGCCAGGCTATTTCTTGGTGCTATGGTCCCTGCATAGCATGTGTAAGAACTCCACCATACTTAAAGGACTTAAGGTCAGGAGTTCCCACTGTGATTCAGTGGTAACGAAACCTCCTAGTATCCATGAGGACATGGGTTTGATCCCTGGCCTTGCTCAGCGGGTTAAGGATCCGGCATTGCCATGAACTGTGGTAGAGGTCACAGACGTAGCCTGGATCCTGTGTTGCTATGGTATAAGCCACCTGCTATAGCTCCAATTCCACCCCTAGACTGGGAAATTCTGTATGTCACAGGTGTGCACCTAAAGAGAGAGAGAGAGGAGGAAAGGAAAGGAAAAGAAAGGAAAGAAAAGGAAAAGGCAGACCTTAAGGTCAGACAGAGGAAGACAAACATCATATAGTATCACTCACGTGTGGAATCTTAGAAAATGATTCAAATGAACATTTTTACAAAACAAAAACAGACTCACAGACTTGGAAAATAAACTTAGATTTAGGAAAGGGTAAGGGGGAGGGAGGAGAGATGGACTGGAGTTTTGGAAATGGCATATACATACTCTTGCAGATGGAATGGATGGTCAATAGAGACCTGCTATATAGCACAAGGAACTCTACTCAGTATTCTACAATAATCCATATGGAAAAGAATCTGAAAAGAAATGATGTGTACAACTGAATCACTTTGTTGTACAGCAGCAATTAGCACAACATTGTAAATTAACTATATTTTATAAAACACCTAAAATAAAAATAATGTAAAATAAGGGACTTGGGAAGTGCCTAGGAAACCACACAGTTGTGCAGGCAGTTTAAGAGATACTCGATAAATTTCAAAGATTTTTTATCTATTAGGACAGTTTTAAGACAGATGTGAATAGTTCCTATTCTAACAACAGTAGAGTATCTTGTCAGTTTTTCAATAGATAGGAATAAAGAACTTGGGCCACTCAGTGATCGTATGTACCACGATATCCTTCAATAAATTCCTCTTGGCTTAACTGACCAGTCAGGTTTTCTAAATTCCAACTAAAATATTCCACAACATTCATGAAACATCATCATTAGCTTTTTTTTAAAAAAGTGATTATTTCCCCATTATAGTTGTTTTACAGTGTTCTATCAATTTTCTACTGTACAACAAAGTGACCCAGTGACACGTACATGTATACATTCTTTTTCTCACATTATCATGCCCCATCATAAGTGACTAGATATAGTTAGCAGTGCTATACAGCAGGATATCATTGCTTATACATAGCAAATGAAATAGTTTGCAGCTATTATCATTAGCTTTTTTTTTTTTTTTTGGTCATTTTAGGGCCACACCCACAGCATGTGGAGGTTCCCAGGCTAGGGGTCTAATCAGAGCTAGAGCTGCCGGCCACAGCCACAGCAACGTGGGACCCAAACCACATCTACAGCCTACAGCACAGCTCATGGCAATGTTGGATCCTTAACCCAGTGATTGAGGCCAGGGATTAAACCCGCAACCTCATGGTTCCTAGCCAGATTTGTTTCCACTGAGCCACAACGGCAACTCCTATCATTAGCTTTTAATTCAGCTTCCAGTAACAAATAACTTCAGTTTTTCCAGTCGACTTCCAACAACAGTATGCCTTGTTTATTTCGGTAATAGAGCAGTGCTATTAATATTTTAAATAATCATATCTTACACTTGTAGAGTTTAATGCGTGATCTCATGGAAGACTGATGACAACTTTGAGAGGTAGGAATTAAAGTTATCTCCACTGTACAGTTGAGGAAACTGAGGCTGTCGGAGGTCGAGTAACTTTCCCAAGAGTCAGAGCCAATTCATGGTACAGACAGGATCAACACCTGACACCCAGCATCTTTTCCCAACAGCAAAGCCCTTCCTTTTCGACCGTAGAGTCACCCATTACTCCCTACTCAGCCTGAAAGAGATCAGGAATCAAATACACAGTCACCTGTACCCTCAAGATTGATATGCCATGACTGTCTCTGATAATCACCGGGTTACCAGGCAACCAGTTGTAAGATGAATAGCACATTGGGAAGATGAAATGATGGGGAGGTATATCAAGTGATCCATTTTACCTTCAGAATTAGCCCTGAGATCTTACTCTCTGTTATTAGCTTTTTCTCAGTAATGAGATACTCTTATTGTTTCAAAACCTTAACAAATTATAATTGCATCAAAAAAACTTTTCCATTATTTCAATGACATCAAAGCTTGCTGCATAAAGACCAATTATGCATATATTTGATATGGATGTTTGTACTGAAAGACCTGAATTTTTGTAAATGATACCTCCCGTCTACCCTACACCAATGCATTTTTTTCTTCTCAGTATTTCTGTAAAAGTGTCAGTTAAAATAAAGTCAGTTGAGCTATTATCACATCCCATTCAGAAAATAAGGGTTTTTTAATGGTTGAATTGAAAAACCAGCTTGTTAATATGCTGTTAAAAACTCTTTTACCCAGATCTTGTTCCTTTCTTTATGCTCTTACCTAGACTTTTAAAATGTTCTCTTTTGTGCTCTTGATATTTCAAGACCCTGAAGTTCACTCTATTCAAAAATGCAGTTGTCCACACTTTCCACTGAAACTACATAAACAACACACAAACACGCAGGCATATGCACATATAACCCCCAGGCTGAAAAACTATCCATTTATTTCCAAGATCATATTTTGGATGTACTGATCAATTCTTAATTACCTCTTGAAACTCTCATCTTGCAAAAGAAACCACTGGAGAAACAAATACAAATGGGCCATTTGTTTGGGATATGTACTCTTAGTAATCAGTAAGTATGCATAATATTCATCCTAAGGCAATTGGAAAAGCGCATGTAAATGTTAAATGGAAACATGAACAGTAATTTAAGCAGATGTATGGATAATAATATCAGGCATCGGGAAAAGTACAAATGCATCTTAAATTTTCAGCTCTCACCCTCTGTTTTCCTTGACCCATGTCATGATTTGTAAAAAAAAAAAAAATGAAATCTAAAGAAATAAATCAGGAGAAATTACTTGAAATTTTGAAATTTTAATTTTTCTTGAAAGCTGAAATATCTGTTACTGTTAGATACAAATTACTTCATGATAATGATGAGTTAAGGCTTAGTCAAGGCTGCTCCCTTTAGTAGATCGGGTAGTTCCCTGAGTCCAAGCTTCCCTGTCATAGCCCCAGTCTAGCCAACTTCATTCATGCCCCTTATGTATCTGAAACCTATAGGTATGAGATTTTTCCAGTCTATTCCTCCTACCACACCTGCCTTCAAAGTGTCTCTTGTATCTCTCGTTATCCCAGAACCTTGATACCAGCTTCAATACCTGCCTCACTGTCTATGTCCATATGGTCATCAGATCCTTTAAGATTCAGTTCTAAAATACATCTGTTTCTGCCTTTAACTTGAAATGTCCCCACTCAGTTTTCTCACTCTGAGTCACCTGAACTGCTCTCACAGGCCACCAACCCAACATGGGATTTCCAAGCTCCCCTGCATCCTTCAACCTTCAGTGTCCTGATTATGTGATTCTGCTTCCTAAATGATGTTTGTGTTCCGGCTTATACAAAGTTCAAACATTATACCCCAGCCTTTAAAGTCCTCCGTGACCTCCGTACCTCTATCCCCAGCAGACCCGCCCCTCTCACCTGCCATTCGCCACACCACTCACTCTCAGCTCCCGCGTTGCACAACTATTTACCTTCCCTAGCTCCAGCTGCTCCCTCCAACTGGAAAGGCTCTCCTTCCTTTGCTCTCTTCCTCTGCTCCACTCCTCCTTGCCTCGCCCTCCTTCCCCACCAGACAAGATCCCAGCTCTCTCTCTAGAACACTGTATTTACCACAAAGACTTTCCTAATACCCCGCACTGAAAGCAACCTTTCCCTTTTCTGTATCCCCATAGCTCTTGGCTTTTCTGTATCTCAAGAGCTCTTATGAATTCCTCTGTATTCTAAATACACGTCAGATGTTCTCATTGGAGCATAAATTCCTTGAGGTGATGCACCGTGTCCTAACAATTTTTTATCCTTTTCAAACTTAGTAAGTTGCATGCTCACAATAAAAATAAATTCCTGAACATTTATTTAGGCTTGCACACAGTGCTTAACAGTTTACAAGCATATCTTCTTTTTTTTTTTTTTTTTTGGCTTTTTAGGACCACATCTGCAGCATATGGAAGTTCCCAGGCTAGGGTCTGAATCGAATCAGAGCTACAGCTGCCAGCCTACACCACACAAACATGGGATCTGAGTTGCATCTGCAGTCTACACCACAGCTCACAGCAACGCCGCATCCTTAACCCACTGAGCGAGGCCAGGGATCAAACCTGAATCCTCATGGATACTAGTTAGGGTCACAACCCGCCGAGCCACAACAGAAACTACAAGCATATCTTCTATATTCCTCACAAAACTCAGAACCTCTGGTTTTATAGAAAAGTAAAGTGAGGCTCAGAAATGCCTAGCAAATAGTGTAAGGGCCTACCAGAAACAGATGGTAGAATCAAGACTGAAAGTGAGATCAGTTAGGTGGTCGTGGCCTCAAGACCAGGACTCTACTGAACTTTACTTCAAGTCACACTTGAGAAAATGTGGATTTTAAAATAAATGTGACAAGGATGAAATTTTTCAACTACCCTGTACACATTACAAGAGTGGGAAAATAGACGCAAAAGTGTACACAGTTCTTAAAAAGACTTCCTTAGAGTGTTTTCCAGATATTGGCAAAAATATTAACTGAAAAAAATACGATCTTCAAATTTCAGTTCCAGTATCACTGCCAACATTTACGCCATCGTTAGTTAATGGTAGGTTAAATGAAAAGCCGTCCTGTAGACCCAGCATTTTGACGAGACCACGTGCGTAAATTCATGGTAACTGTGGGCCACGTCCAATGGGAAATAAGGGAGTGAACTCATCGAGTGGCCTAGAGCCACTGTAAAAAATGATGTTGTGAGCAGGTGCAAAACTGAGAGGGAGAATGCAACATCTTTAAAAATATTTTCATATTGTAGGTTTTGGCAGTAAATAGATATGTGTTATGTACCATGAGAATTAAGGAAAAAAAAACAGACCTTGAGAAAATTCAAATTCATTTCTTTGAGTAAATAACTGAATCATAGATGGCTATCACCGGAAAGATAATCCCTGTGTAATGAAGGGATTAACACAATGGGAGAGGACTTGCTCAGAGCCATAAACCTCGTCAGATTTTAAAGCAGGCCTAAACATAGTTTTATGATTCCTAATTCAGCTGTCACCACCTGTTCCTCTCTGCTTTTCTAATACATTAAGTGTGGCTATGACAATATTTCTTCACTATGAGAAAAACGTGATTTGACTGGTGGATTTTGAGATGAAGGTTGCTATCAAATCTTTCATAGAAGTTGTCTATCTCACATCTCTGCTTTCCTCTCTTTCTCTTCCTAGCCCACTTCATTATTTTTTTTTGCTTTTTGCCTCCACCATCAACTACAACTGTTCTTCCTCAAGCCACCAAAAATCTCCATGTTGCTAAATACCGTGAAATTTTCTTCCTTCTCAGATACCTTGGCCTCCCTGCAGTAAAAGCAAGGACTATCAGTGCCTCCATTATCAGGCACTCTGCAGGTACCCTCCACCCATTCTCTAGTATTCTGGATGCTGGAAATAGCTGTTGGGCATAAAAAGCTGCAGGGATCCAGAGAGTATGAATGCAGTGTCCACAGAATCTATTTTTAGATGACACTGTTGTGTCAACAGGGCCCTGAATTCCACAATCAGTCCATCCAAGCTTTCTCCCAACACAAACTTGCTCCAAGACACACATCTTTCACTTGGTCTCATCTTGCTTTAAGAAAACCTAAGTGCTGAACCTTTTCTGACTGCCCTCAGAGAAACAATTTCATCATGGATAGAACCAGCCTTACTTTCAGGGCTTAAACATGTATTAGTCCCCCGAATTTGCACTTACTAATTAGAAGATAGTGTAAAAAGAAAAAAAAAAGCAGGGGAGGGGGTATATGGGTTGAATAAATCAGGATTTGGATCCCAGAAAGTTCCTTTCATTTAAGAAATTTTCCAAAGTGCTCAGAGCTCTGGTTTCCTCGACTGTAAAACAGAGATAATGTTAGTATCTCTTTCAGATGGCTGTTGTGACAATTATGTGCAATGATTTATATAAGGCATAAAAGGCAATGCATTAATAGTGTTACACTGAATTGTGCTCATTGGACTTTCCTCTGCTAGGATGGTGGTGTCATTATCTCTTTTAGGCCAGCATGTGTTCTTTAAAGCACTACACTCTTTACTGCCTCTGGGTTTTGCAACAACTCATCACTCTTCCTCATTGAATAAAAATTGTCTGGACCCATTAGCTCAGTTCCTGAGAGTGAGTCAGGTATTCAGTTACTATGTGTCCCTTAAATTGTGCTGGGTTGTTTCACAGCTGTAGCCCAGACTGTGTTCAGTCTTACAAAATTCACCTGCCCCAAAGGTCAGGGAATTTATTTAAAAAAAAAAAAAAAAAAAAAAAAAATATATATATATATATATATATATATATACACACACATACATAGAATTTTAATTAATAAATATTTTTAAATATATTGTTTATTAATACATTAATAATATATTTTTATTTATTAATACATATGTAGAAACCACTATGTGCTATTTTGGGAGACAGCACATAATAAGACAGGTAAAATCCCTGTCTTTAGTGAAGCATACATTCAAATAAAGGAGAAAAACAATGTGCAAAGCTGAGTTGTGTTCTGGCTCTATTTTGGACTGAATGCTGTTAAGGTGTTCATCAGACCTCCAAAGAGGCAGTTGGATGTGTGAGTGGAGAGCTCAGAGGAAAATTCTGGACTGCAGATACAAATTCGGAAATCATGAGAATTTAAATATTTAAAGCCCTGACATCTTCAGGGAATTTAGTGAGTGAGTATATACAGAAAAAGGAAGGGATGCCTTGGGAACTGCAACACATAGAGATCTAGAAGAGAAGGATAAGCCAACAAAAGAAACTGTGGAGGAGCTCCCATCGTGGCTTAGCACACTAAGAATCTGACCAGTATTCATGAGGTTTGAGTCCTCACCTTGCTCTGGCACCGCCACAAGCTGTGGTGTAGGTTACAGATGTGGCTTGGATCTGGTGTTGCTGTGGCTGTGGCGTAGGCCACCAGCAGCTGCAGCTCCAATTTAACCCCTAGCCCAGGAACTTGCATATACCTCAGGTACAGCCATGGAAGGAAGGAAGGAAGGGGAGGGGAGGGAGGAGAGACAGAAGGGAAAAAAAGGATGGAGGGAAGGAAGAAAGGAAGGGGAAGGAAAGGAAAGGAAAGGGAAAAGAAAAGGAGGAAGAAAATAGGAAGGAAAGAGAGAGAGGAAGCAAAGAGAGAAGGAAGGAAGGAGGGAGGGAGAAGGAAGGAAGTAAAGAAGGAAGGAAGGAAGGAAGGAAGGAAAGGGAAGGGAATGAAGAAAAACTGAGGAGAGGCCAGTAGAGTTGGAATAAAACTTGGTCCCTAGGCAAGACCACTCTTCGCCTGGTCGGATCCCAGCCAATGACGGGGCGTGGTCGGAGTGCCAACGTGACACATTCCTGCCTCAGTGGGCTACTCTGCTTGGGGACCTTCTACTGACCTGGGTGAAATTTCCTCAGGTCTGAGGTCCTTCTTACCCTGTTCTTCCCTCTCTCTGTTCCCAAATGTCAGACCAACCATGCGATCTCAGAGTTCTCCCTTGCAACTCCTGTGCACATTCCCTTGATCCATCCATAGGTGTTTGCCCCGGTACATCCCCTGTGTGTCTGTTCTCATCTAATATCTGCTTTGCAGACCAGGGTAACTCTGAGGCTTGCACTCGGCATCATATTTAACTCTCCCCAGGGGACTGTGCCCCCGGCACCGACCGTGCCCCTGCACTAAAAACATGCTCTCTGTTGGCGGCCTCCCTTCCCTGTACAACTTCACTCTTACCTACACTTCCCTGCATCTGCCAATAAACTACTTGCATTTCAAACGTTGACAAAATCCATACTAAGATAAATATTATAGCGAGAACAATGATCAAAATGCTTTAGGTATACTGCAGCAATAACTTAGGGGTATGGTTGGGGGTTCCATTCAGGTAGATAGAAATAACAGGCAGGTAAGTGGGAAATTCTCATGGCCATGCACCCACATGGCGATAAAGCCGCTTGTGCTCACTCAGGCAGAGTCTGGGATTTCCACATTCCCAAGAGCCACCAGCACAACAGATGGCTGAAATATACTAGAGTTTATTTATACACAGAGATTGTGCAGTTAATGGGAAGATGTTTAGCTAGTGAGCCAAAGGCTAGAGCACACATCTGGGTGGATGGTTTGGGCAGCTGTGCATTGATCAACAGGGTTATTACTGTTGTCAAAGAACAGAGGGTTGTCATAACCTTCTCACAACTCATCTGTAAAAGGTCCCTGCTTCCAAAAGTGTGGGCCTTGATCAGCCCTGGACCATGTGTTCTGTCTACACCTGACCTTCACTTGGGCTCTCTGTAGCATAAGTTAGGGCCTGAAAGCCTCTCTCCATTGGACACCACTGCTCACTCACCTCGAGTTTTAGCCACCCCTTCATAATCCAGCAGTGGGTCCTCTATGACAAAGAGCTTTCCCGTGCTGCCCTACTCCACTTTGGGATAAATTCTTGCTAAGATATGAATATTTGTGATTCCCCCCAAGTTCATATTCCCCGAGATTACCATATTGGGAGGTAGGAATTTAAGGCATCGGAGAGGAGCTGTCATGAATGAGAGTTCCACCTCTCTACCACGAGAGGGTATAACCAGTCTGTGACCCAGAAGAGGGCCCACACACCCATGCTGGCACTCTGATATCGGGCTCCAGCCTCCAGAACTGTGAGAAATAAATATGCGTTATTTATAAGCCACTCCGTCTGTGGTATTTTGTTCAAGCACCCTAAGGGGACTAAGACACTGGTTCAATGGCAAAGCAATTTTAAAAGAAGATCAGGGATTCTACTTTTAAGAAGCTAAATCTATTCCTTGAGTGTCTCCTAAAGGACACTTCTAAAAAATTAGCTAAATAAAATATAATCAAGGAGGAGCAATATACCGTATATAGCCAAAAGGGCAACCTCATGCCTAACAAGATGGTACATGTTAAAAAGTATTGCAGTGTATCAAGCAATGAGGTCCTGCTGTAGAGCACAGGGAACTATATCTAGTCACTTGTGATAGAACATGATGGAGGATAAATGTGAGAAAAAGAATGTATAAATATGTACGTATTTATATTTATATATGTATGAATGGATCACTTTGTTTTACAACAGAAACTGAAAGAACATTGTACATCAACTATAACAGAGAAAATAAAAATTCTGTAAAAAAGAATTACAGTACATTCATACGATTAAAATACTACAGTCTTTGAAAACTATGAAGAAATGTTCCTGATATGATATTGAGTAAAAGAAAATTAAAAACTATAAATAGAATTCTAAGGAAATTGTTTTTAAAATGTGTTGTGTGTGTACATATGTACATATATACGTATACATGATGTGTGAGTATATATTGGTGTTTATATATCCTTGTGTGTAGGGAAAAAAGAATAGGAGGCTATCATGACTAATCATTTCTGAATGGTATAACTATCAGTGACTTTCTTCTGCACGTTTTTCTGAAGTTGACAATTTTTCTAAAAATGAGTATGACTTCCTTTAATATCAAGAAAGAAAAAATGATAAATATTAGTAAAGAAGAAAAACTGTCGTTGTGCTCCAAAGGCAGTCAGAGTGTGTGTGGTGGGGGAGGGCAGTGGTCAGGTACCTACGCTCAATCAGCCAAAGGAAAGTTCTCATTCATTTTTTCCCTTCTGTACCCTGAGCTGTCTGCAAGGCCCGAGGGAAGCTGTGGTCACACTGCTGCAAGAGGAGAATTGCCAACACATGTACGGGGTCCCCCGGCATCCCCTGGGTTGTAGGGAAAACAAAGCTGCCCGGGGGCGTTTGCGTGAACCCCCAGCCCTGCCATCAGAGGGCAAAACAGAAGGATCCCAGGCAGCTCCCCTGCCGCTCTCTTCAGAATGAAGGAGGTCAAATCCTTCAAAGACTCATCAGCAAGAGCTTTGCGCTCTTATTCCAAAACAAACGTGCAAATCCGAAGAGCGTTCTGCATACACACACCCACAGGCCAGGCTCTCGATCTTTATCGTGGACTAAGAATTGACTGGCTGTGCCGTATGGGGCTTCTCACCGAACCTCCCAGGACTCCCCATTCTGGTATCTGGAAAAGCACGATAATTATCCTGCCCCTGGTCCCTGCCGTGTCTTCTCACAGATTCCGCAAAAATAGCTGCAACAAGTAGAACTCTGAGAGCCTGCCGGCATCCTAAGCTCTGTAAGGACGGACTGACCTGAGGCTCTTCTACTCCTGGAAGCATGGTGAACAGCTTTGGGTGCGAGGGTCCTTGAAGTTCTTGGCTGCAATTAACAGAACTGTATTTTGAATGACTTAAACAGGATTGATTGAAAAGTTATCAGAGTGGGAGAAAAGGAAACCATGGCTGGGGCACTGGGCTCCAGAAAGAGCAAGGATGGTTAAGCCCAATGTCCGGTGAGGATGAGGAGGATGACAACTACCTCGGAGCTGGAAGAGCGACAAGGCGAGATGGATCCCGCCGCTGCTGCCATGGCAGCGCTCCCCCACTCGCACCTGACCTTGGGCCATCCACTGAAACTGCACTGCTCTAGATGCCCGAGCGTAGCTGGTGTGCCTATCTGACGGCATCACTAAGGCACAAGGCAGGATCTGCCTCCTTAAAACTGCATGGAAAGTGGTTCACTGGAATTAACCTGCCAACCGGCCCCATCACAGTGCGGGAAGGATAGCGCCCCCCCCCCCAATCTGGGTATGTCTCATTCTCGCAACCACAAAAAGGGAAACAAATAACCCAGGCCGCCTCACCATTGATTCAACCAGAGAAGGACATACTGTGACAAAAGTCAGCGTTGTGTCAGAAGCCGGTTCACTGATTTCTGACCTCAACCAACCTTTCTGGTCTTGGTCCATTACTGCCTATAAAACCCAGAATACCTGCAAGGGCATCCCCCCAAAAAAGACTTCGCTCGGCTCTGTTACTTTATTTTAAATGTGCACCCTGCCCACAAAACAGCCCCTCTATAGACTCTTTGACTCTGTAACAAAATCCATCCCTCCTTTTGGGCCCCGTTCAAAAACAGCAACATGCATGCACCTGGAGATTCTCGCACTAAGTGAAGGAAGTCGGAAGGAGAAAGGCAAATACATACGATCTCACTTATATGTGGAATCTAAAATATGGCATAAATGAACCTATGTACAGAACAGAAACAGACCCACAGACATAGAGAGCAGGCTCGTGGTTGCCGAGGCGTTGGGGGTATAGCACGGGGAACTATATCCAATCTCTTGGGACAGAACATGATGAAAGATAATATGAGAAAAAAAAATACATACTTAGGGCTGGTTCACTTTGCTAGACAGCAGAAATTGCCACAACATTGTAAATCAACTATGCTTTTTTTTAAAAAAAAAAAAGCCATTATCTCCATGATGTTTCCTGTCATTCTCACCAGAGGAACCCTGGATCCTCCAAACGCCTCTGAGGCTCTGATTCTATAACCCTGTGAAAGCCAGAACCCGTTTGGTTGTGTCTCAGAGTGGTGCTGCTCACACACCCTAACTATGGAGCCCTCAAATGCCAGGTGCCCTCTTCATCATCAAGTACCTACTTTACCCCAGTTTTTTTTTTTTTTTTTTTGTCTTTTATCTAGAGCCACATCCATGGCATATGGAGGTTCCCAGGCTAGGGGTCTAGCCTTGGCCACAGCCACAGCAACGCGGGATCCGAGCCGCATCTGCAACTTTCACCAC
This sequence comes from Catagonus wagneri, assembly GCA_004024745.2. NCBI lineage: Eukaryota > Metazoa > Chordata > Mammalia > Artiodactyla > Tayassuidae > Catagonus > Catagonus wagneri. The sequence goes on from PVHT021183659.1 coordinate 3,281,693, forward strand.
AGCTCACGGCAACGCCGGATCCTTAACCCACTGAGCAAGGCCAGGGATCGAACCCGCAACCTCACGGTTCTTAGTCAGATTCGTTAACCACTGAGCCATGAAGGGAACTCCTACCCCAGCTCTTTATTACTTCATTTCCTCTTTCCTCTCTCCCATCTTTATTACATATCTCCCTCTCTCCCTCCTCTTCCAACTCAGCGGGCAGAGGCAGACACCCTCCAGGTGACAGGAGGAGGGAAATTAAGGTCAGTGTCACAGGAAGCTGTACAAAAGAGGAGGAGTTACAACCACTGCCAGGTTAATAAACTTTATACCGCTATGTATCTATTACACATTTGGAAAATTAACTTGAAATTATCTGCGCACGTGCATTTTTCTTCCATGGGAATTTTCAAACTTTCCAGGGCAGAGATCAGACCTCAGTAATCTCTTCGGTTTTCACAGAGCTTAGCGCATCTGAAACTTAGCAACCACTCAATACACATATAATGAATTAATGAGCACACGAAGTAGTTAATTAATTGACAATAATCAGCCGGTCACCAGTAGCCACGGTTGTGCTCTCTGGCAGTTACACAAGGAAGCCAATTAATGATTTTCTACCTTTTGATCCCCGGCAGTTCTATGTCTGCCGTATATATGTAGATGTCATTAACGAGGACTCAAATGGATGAGGATCTCAGAGACAGGCTCTTACCACACCTGGAGGCCCAAACCCGTTTGGATCCTTCGCTGAGAGAAGGGCGGTATGACTCAGAGCATACACACTTTTTTAAAACGAGCTTTAATTTTCTTGCCTCTGGCAGCAGCTCTTAGACGGCTGCAGAGTCAGTGTCTGGGAGAGGACTGAAAAGAGGGACAAAGCTGAGGGGTCACGAAGGCTGGATGGCCGACAGCAGCAGGCCCCTCTTGGAATGCATGTCACAGAGCCCACTCTGCCATCACCTCCTGTTTGAAAGCCCCCATCAGAGAGGTAAGAAGTATTTCATCGCTGTGGTGCCTTTTCCTTCCCAAAGACCATGACCCCATTTCATCCTCCGAGCAACTGTGAGGTGTCCCTTCCTTTGCTTTATCGTCCCTTCCTGCACCATCCACCCCACTCCACAGTTTATAGCCGTGTTTAGTAAAGCTACGTGCTATAACCCGAGTAATGAAACAGAGAAAAAAATACATGGGCCTTATACCAAAAAAGCTCATGGAGAGATGCCCAACCTCACTAATTATTAGAGAGATGCAGTCAAAACTACAATGAGGTATCACCTCACGCCAGTCAGAATGGCCTTCATCTGAAAGTCTAGAAACAATAAATGCTGAAGAGGGTGTGGAGAAAAGGGAACCCTCCTACGCTGTTTGTGGGAATGTAAGTTGGTACAACTTGCTATGGAAGTTCCTTAAAAAAACAAATATGCAACAACTATACGGGAATTTCCTTTGTGGCTCAGCTGGTTAAAAACCTGACTAGTGTCCATGAGAATGTGGGTTCAATCCCCGGCCCTGCCTAGTGGGTTAAGGATCTGGCATTGCTATAGGCTGCAGTGTAGGTTACAGACACAGCTTGGATCTGGCATTATTGTGGTTGTGGTATAGGCCAGCAGCTACAGCTCCTATTTGACCGCAGCCTGGGAACTTCCACATGCTGTGGATGCAACCCTAAAAAAAAGGATTACTGCTCAAAAATTGAACAAACAAAACCGTGCAGTTCCCTGTAACCTTAAATTCATTAAGTGAAAGAAACTCGATTAGAATTTCGCCAAACTAAAATAACTACAACTCTGAAATAAAAGGTTCTTAATGGACAAAAAAAAAAAAAAAAAAAAAAACAAAACTATATGACCCAACAATCCCACTCCTGGGCATATAACCAGAGAAAACCATAATTTGAAAAGATACAAGTACGCCAGTGTTCACTGCAGCACTGTTTACAATAGCCAAGACATGGAAGCACCCTAAATGTCCATCAACAGAGGACTGAATAAAGAAGGTGTGGTGTGGTGTGGTGTGTGTGCGTGCATGTGTGTGTGTGTTGAAATATTACTCAGCCATGAAAAAGAATGAAATAATGCCATTGGCACCAACATGAATAGACCCAGAGATCATCCTACTAAATGAAGTCAGGCAGAGAAAGACAAATAGCATATGAGATCACTAACGTGTGAAATCTAATGAAATGATATAAAAGAACTTAGAACAAAGAAACAGACTCAAAGATTTTGAAACCAAACTTATGGTTACCAAAGGGGAAATGTGGGGGGAGAGATAAATTGGGAGTTTGGGGTTAACATATACACACTACTATATATAAAACAGATAAGTAACAAGAAAGTACAATACAGCACAGGGAAATCTACTCAATACTCTCTAACAACCTATATGGGAAAAGAATCTAAAAAGGAATGGATATATGTGTATAGATAACTGTTTCACTTTGCTGTACACCTGAAATTAACACAACTTTGTAAGTCAACTACACCCTAGTAAATTTTTTTTAAAAATATCAGGCCCACATAAAAATTGACACAAGATGGTATCAGTGTTCAGACGTTTAAAAGAATAATTGTGGTAACAATGAACTCAAAACTTATTCAGATCTACTAGATGCCTATCATTTTCCATGCATTTCATCCACCAAACTATACTACAGAGAAAACACTGGTGGTGTTTGCATTTTACAGATGAGAAAACTAGGGCATAGAGAGGTTAAGAGACTGGTCAACGGTGAAAAACTTAATGGGCTAGGGTTTGAACGCAGAACTCTGCTGGCTCTGTGTACTGAGCCACAATATTATCAGTTTCCAAAGCCAAATCTATGTAGGAAATAATGCACTAAACAACATTTCTTTACTGTAAGACTTCACAGTTTTTTACCATGGTGGCTTGCAATGCAATTCTGTAAGAGTTATTCTCTAAGTTCATTTGATCATGACAGGCTTTTTTTCTTGGGGAACTAGTATGTTAGTTTGGGAAACTTGCCGTAAGTTTAGCCTATACCTTGAACTCAAAGTCTCTCAGAAACTGCTTGAAGTTTCCAAAGAAGGCCCTGAGAGCCTCACAGCACATCGTGAAAAACAAGAAGAAAAATCACCCGCCGTTCACATCAGGCCAGGCTCTTCAGTAAGGTGCTCTTCCCCTTTGTGGAATGAAGAAACGGAGACTTAGGAGAGCCTTGCTCGATTTGCCCAGGTGGTAGAGTCAGAATTCAAACCCAGAAAGGCTGATCTCAGGAGCAATGCTCTGAACCCCTGGACTGTCATATAATGCCACTACCACATGGAGCAAGGAGCAACCAAGACTCCCCAAGCAGTGGCATGTTACAATAGCAACAGCACAAGATAAAGGACAGAGCCTGGGGGGGAACTTGGGCTGGGCCAGCTCGTGTTTGCCAGGGAGGAGGAGAGGGAGCTGGATGGATTGCGAATCTGGGCTTAGAAGACGAAAACCCTTGCATTTGGAGTGGATGGGCAATGAGATCCTGCTGTACAGCACAGGGAACTATGTATCTAATCACTTGTGATGGAACATGATGGAGGATAACGTGAGAAAAGGAGTGTATATATACATATGACTGGGTCACTTGGCTGTACAACAGAAATTGTCAGAACATTGGAAATCACAATTAAAAATTTTTTAAAAATTCACGAAACTGGAAAAACTTCAGTTTTTCCATCTATAAAATGAGAGCAGTAAAACTGACATTCTGGAGGTTTATAGGAAGAGGAAGACTTAGTAACTGTCCCACAGTAAATGCTTGATAAACACAAGTTAACTATCCACTTAATTCCAAAGTACATCTCATTTTCTAGAAGAGTTTGGTTTTCAAGGTAAGGTGACATTGTTTCCCCAAAACTTTCTTCCGAGGCACAGATGACAACAGCTGGACAGGGAAGGCCACACAGAACCACAAACACCAGTTCATTTGTCTGGTTGGGACAACTGCCACAGGGAGACACAAAACACAAGCTCAGGGTATTCTTTTCTAATCCTTCTTCCCACGCTCTCATTCATCGCTGTCTAACCCCCTTTCCAGATTCTATTTAGATCCTCCCTCAAAGTGGAACAGGCGCTCTTCATACATACTTCATGCTTCACTCTACTGTTGCTTTGTTTTAAACGGCCGCACCCACAGCATATGGATGTTCCCAGGCCAGGGACTGAGTCAGAGCTACAGCTGCAATCTATACCACAGCTGCAGCAACACTGGATCCTTCAACCCACTGCGCCAGGCAAGGGATCAAACACAAGCCACTGCAGTCTGATTCTTAACCCACCGTGCTGCAGCAGGAACTCAGCTTCTCCCTTCTCTTGAGGAGAGTTGCCTTCACTCCCGCATGGCTTATCTAAGCATGTCATTGCCTAGCAGGATTCCTCTAACCAGGGTTCCTGGGAGTGCTGCCCACTCAGTTGAGAATCACCAGACCCTCCAAAATGCTTTAACCTCCAAATGTCCTTGTTCACCTCACGTTTGGGACACAGGAATGGAAATACTCTGTAGTCTCCTTGGCCCACTTGGCCTCCGCCTTGTATCTAAGCGCACGCACCATATTCCCCCAAACCTAGTAATTTGGTATGTCCTCCTTCAATAACATAACATACGGAATGCTTCCAAGCAGAAGTAAAGACAAAGGGACACCTTAGCAAACGCACTAGCTCTATACGTAGACTTCATCTTACACGATTCCTCCTCGGATGCAGGAGATTTCTCTTCTGATCAATACTATCCATCGAATAACCCAAAGAGAAAAGCAATGAACCAAGTCTACTGTCGTCTAGTGCAAGCCGCCGTGAGCACCATCACTGCTCTATATGATGCTTTTGTACTAATTACCAAAAGGCACTTTTGGTGGGCAGTGTGGCCTCACCATAGAACACAGAACAGGGCAAGTCTGGGCTGGACCTGAGCTTCCCCCTTCCCATACTTCTAGACGCGCTCAGCAGTGCATGTCCCAAATAACTCTACAGGGTGGCCATCTTTATTTTTTTTATAGATTACTGAACTAATCTGTCTGGCCGCCCTTCTTTCTTATCTTGACAACCTGTATCTTATTCCCATATAACACCTGAATTGATCTTTTAAAGTGTACATCAGTTCAGATGCCTCTTCTGCTTGAAATCCTCACTCTTGGAATAAAACTCAAAATTCTTGGAAGTTCCCATTGTGGCTCAGCAGTAACAAGTCCCACTAGTATCCACGAGGATGTAGATTTAATCCCTAGCCCCGTTCAGTGGATTAAGGATCCGGCATTGCCATGAGCTGCAGTATAGGTCGCACACACGGCTGTGGTGTAGGCCAGCAGCTGTAACTCCAGTTTGACCCCTAGCCTGAGAACTTCCATATGCTGCAGGTGTGACCCCAAAACAAACAAAAAAAACAAACAAACAAGAAAAAGCAATTCTTGACATGCCCTATAAGACCCTATCTGATCTGGTTCCTTCCTCATGCAGAATACTACCCATTTGTTCACTCTGCTTCAGTCACAATGATCTTCCTTCTGTTCCCTAAATACTATTAAGTTTTTTCCCCCTTCAGGATTTTTGTTTCTTCTACTAGTCAACTAAGCTGCATAGTAAATCACCACCCCCTCAAGTCAGCGACTCACCATAATAAACCTCGTGGGCATGTGCACACAGGCAGTGGGTCCTAGCTGTGGCTTTGCAGAGACCAGCTCTACTTCAGGCTACAAGCTGGCTCAGGCTGGCTCCAAGCTAGGAGCTGGGATCAGACCCGCCCCATATACATCATACTCTTCTTGAACCACTGCCACCAGCCATGTTGTCTTCACTGCAAGTGGCAGGAATATGAGATCCAACGGAACCATGCAAACATGTTTGAAGTCTTGGAGGCCATTCCATTGACCAAAAAAAGTTATAAACCATTCCCAGCATGGGAGTGTCACAAATTTACCTTCGTACCACAAGTTTGCCTTTGTGGAAAAAGATAAGTACATAACCCTGTCATAGGGCAGTGAGGCACTTCAACCTATAACCCTACCTACCAGACTGCTCCCAGCACCTAGAAGTCTGTTCCCACACTTCCTTATGGCTAGCCCCTCCTGTCTTCAATTTCAATGCCACCTCCCCACACAGGCCCCCTCCAGCTGCTGTATCCCAGAGGTACACGGCCATAGCTCATGTATATCCAATGACTCTCTAACCCAGTCTCCATTTTTGTTTTGTTTTCTTGCATGTATAACTTAAATTCAATCATATATTTACATCTTGGCTTCTAACTTTATCATGTGTCCCTCCACCAGGAATGTGAGCAAAGATCTTTCTCTGCCTTATTCACTTCTCTAACCTCAACCAGGCACGGGGTAAGGGCTCAATCAATTTGGGGTAAATGAATACATTCCTACAGAAGCCTGTTTTCTTACTACTCAGTTCACTGTTATTCCCTTGCCCTGTTTTCAATTACTGGTTGTCATCAATGAATAAAGGCATGATTGTAGGGATGGGAGAGTTACGGATGATGACCACGTACATAATGTCATACCGTTAGAAACAGAGGATTTCAAATCAAGCTCCAGCATCACGTGACCTAGGACTCGGTGTTATTATCTATGATATGGGAAGGAAATTTGTAGATTTTCTTCAAGGATTACATTAGCTGACACAGGTACAGCACTTACCTAACAATGGGAGAGTAGTATATACCGATTTGGGAAGGCTAAGACACAGGCCAACAGTGGAGGCCTTGTAGGACAATGCAACATGTTTGCTGATGGGTGTCTTAGAACATGTGTTTCTGAGATTTTTCAACCAGATTACCCCTATATTTTCCCTAGAAACAAGTGGCTCAGCAGAACTCTGGTTCCTGTGGTCACACGTGCCAGTCAGGCTAGGGCTGGCTGGTGGCTGTGCTCCCCTCTGGTCTCCCCATGCTTCTTGGTGCTGAGGGACTCTTAATGACCTTCTTTTTACTGGTTTTCATCCCCAAGGCATTGCTTCAGGTCTGTGGAACAATCTTGAAATTTATCTTACGTGATATGGTCACACTTTACCTTCGGACCCCAATAAAATTCCATCTTGAGAACATGGAGCTAGATTCAATCTTTTGGTTTGTTAGAGGCCTCCGTGCCTATCTTTTCAGAGATTTCTGCTTTCTGGAAGAACTGTGTCAATGAGTTCATTTTCCCATGAAGTAGCTAAGAAAGCAACCGGACAGCCCTGTTTTGATAAAAGGATAAATTAAGCCATGGAGTTCCCATTGTGGTGTGGTAGGTTAAGAACCTGATTGCAGTAGCTCCAGTGGCTGTGGAGGTGAGGATTCTATCTCCGGCCTGGCACAGTAGGTTAAAGGATCCGAGGTGCCTCGGGTTGGGACACTGGTCACAGCCAAAGCTTGGATTCAGTCCATGGCCAGGGAAGTTCCAACTCCCATATGCCATGGGTGTAGCCATAAAATTAAAAAAAAATTAAGGCAAAGAACACCAATTCGCCCCAGAGTTAGGTCTCCCCATTGAGACGATATGTGGCTGATTCTCTTATTTTAGAACTGACCTTCAATCAATATTGGCCCCTGTGCAGTCATTTCCCCCATCTTTATAATGACTACCCAAATTTAGTAGTTCAGTAATGTTTTCGTGTCAAGAGTATATGAAAAGAATTACTCTTGTTTACTGGTAGTGTGAGTCTAAAATCTTTCCCAGGGGTAATCTGACATTTACACCTAAATTTAAAATGCACATTCACTTCGGCTGAGAAACTCAGTTTCTAGTATTCTAGGCTAGAGTCACTCTTGCATGAATACGTGCATATACAATAAAATCTATACATATATTAAAGCGTATGCCCTTACAGCAACATGGATGGACCTAGAAATCATCACGCTAAGTGAAGTTAGTCGGGCAGTGAAAGACAAACTGCTTAAGACATCATTTATATGTGAAATCTTAAAAGAGGATACAAGGGAACTTATTCACAGAGCAGAAACAGATTCACAGATTTTGAGAGACTTATGGTTACCAAAGGGGACAGGTGGCAGGGGAGGGGTAGGCTGGGGGTTTGCGACTGGCATATGCACACTGAGTTCTATGGAATGATTGGCCAAAGGGGACCTGCTGTTTGGCACAGGGAACTGTACCACATAGTCTGTGATAATCTATGTGGGAAAAGAATCTGAAAGAGAATGGATGCGGGGATATGTATAATTGAATCACTTTGTCGTATAGCAGAAATTATCACCGTCTTGTAAATCTACTATACATCAGTAAAACTTAAAAAGAGTATACTGATAAAGACTACAGATAGGTAACTCTTTCTCAGCATTGTTTGAAACTGGAAACATGCCTGTGTAAACCTGTATATGCTAAGAAACATTTTGGAAGCCTGCACCAAAAAAAAACTATTTGGAGACAAGTGAACCAAAGGCACAGAGAACTGGAGAAAAAACTAGTGGAAAGGACAAACTTTCAGTTTCCCATTCATGGGATGATAATTACATTTTTAATGCATGAGTAGGTTTTAATTTTGAAAATATACCACTAATAAAGAGAAAGAAATTATATTTGTCCCTACAGAATTGAGTGCAGGAGACATTTAAAGGCACTCAACTGCTTCATATTCCTGGTTCATTTGATTCCAATTCAAAGACAATATAGACATTCTTCCTAAAATGGGAGAATTGACTTGAGCATCTCAAAGATGCTAGCCAAAAGAGAAAACAAAACAAAACAGTCTGGAGTCCCTGATTTGGGGAAATTGGCTGGACTTTGGGGTCAGCAAGCAAGACTTTAGAAAACATCATGTGAAGAGACAAATCTTGGTTACCAAAAGGTCCAAAGAACAAGCTAATGCCTTCCTACATGACATCAGATGATGGTCATAAAATCTTGCTTGATAACCTTTCCAGACGAGCCAGTTTCCCCAAGCCAGGGACTCCCTGCTAGAGCCAGCACCATCCATCCTGCACCGGAAAAACTAAGTGCTCATTATAGGAAAATGGCTCTGAGCATCTGCACGGGGATTGGCAATCCAAGCACAATGACAATGGTTCTTTTTTGAAGAGGTGCTCTACGCCAGGCACTGTGCTAAGTGTGTTGAAGACATGTCGTCATTAAATCCTTGCGACGGATTTGTCATATTGATCTTACAGATTAGATACTTATCCAATAGTTCAGAAGTGGCAGAGCCAGGAATAAAACTACATTGCCCTGATTTCTCAAATCCATGCTTTCAACCACTCTCCAACAAGATGCTGTTATTTTTGCCCTGACATTCTAAGTGGCTTTTTAGAGACACAGGGTCACTCAGACTGCCCTGCACAACCGCAGAAAAGTTCACACATCCATTATCTAGGCTTCCCAGGCCAGGGCTCATGGCCCCTCTGCCTTTCCCTTTTGCCATCTCTGTCGGAATGGAAATAACCACTTGTAAAGTGCACAGTCATGGTTGTACTGATCGTTGCCCAAATGACTTTGGTTTGTCAGGACAGAAACCCAACCTTTGGCTTCATTCTTCAGCCCCCTTCATTTTATGAACAACCCAGCACGATGAAGGAGAAGTTCCCTTTCTTTTATTGTTGCAAAAATGGAGTATCTTGCCCAGAGATCCTGAATTTCTTCATGTTTCAGAATCTCCAAGAGCTTCACTTATAAATAGGAGATGATAATATCCAACCCTTAGAGGGGTTGAGATCATATCTGTAAAGTTTGGAGCACAAGGCAGGCGTGCAATAAAGTGTCTCTGCTCTCATTTCTAAGTAGTTCCATCACACTGGCAAGCTATCCGTAACATTCCTGCACATTTCTTCTGCACAAGGCATGTAACTTCTCCAAACATCACCTGCCCAAGGGAAATATCATCACCCAGCTCACCCAGCTTTAATCCTATTCTGAGGATTAAATGGAATAATTACATAAAATAACTACTTCGATGACCGGCTCACACTCAAACCTGAATATGTAATAATCTCCTCCAGTGAGAATGCTGTGGACATGGTCCCATCTATGTAAACCCAAGAATTTGTGTTAAACCCAAGCAATGTCCTCTCTCTCCTTTCTACTTCTCCCAGCCCACCTTCCCCCAGATTCCTTGGGGGAATACTGGATATGATGTGGTAATTTTCCTCTCCTTTAATACCACCTCTTAGTAAGCTAAGCAGCTCCATCACTGGCTCCCACTTTTCTTTCATCCTCCAAGTTACCGAGGGCTCTTCCCAGTGGCCTGCACCAAGATGCTTCAGAGGAGGCTGCATTTGAGCCTGGGTCTTATTCAGAGACACGGCCCATGCAATTCTTAGCTCTAACCACATGCTTGATCGGTTTCCAGCACAGCATTTGATGTGAAAGGGAAAAAGAAAGAATCCCTCTTACCCACAGCCAAAAATAATTTCAGAGGGCTGGCAGCAAAGTGGAGGTGATGTCAGCTCTCTCCTGGAACAGCTGATAAACCAACAGGCTCCTGCAAGCCAATTTCATGCCTTTTCTTTTCTATCATTTTGCTTCCCCAACATACCCTTTTCTTCTGGACATGCTGGGGAAAGCCTCCCATGTTAAATGAAGAGAACTCTGGGTGTCTGGTCACCTAGTCTTCAGCCTGTGTTTCTAGCCCCCCCTCGGCTAAGCCTTCTCATTGAGTCAGTACAGCTTGTTAGAAGACCAGTTCGCTCCTGTGTGGCTTTCCATTGCCCAGATTTTGGAACTCAGCAGCTCCACACAAAATATGACAGATCTGTCCAAAGGCAAGATGGTTCACAGACACCTGGTAGCCAGGCAAAGAAGGCTGGCCAGGGCACAGGATGCAAGAGACAGGCAAATAATGCCACCGGGAGTTTAGAGACTCCAAGGTGATTTCAGCCACATAGCCCTTTGATTCTCAGGAGTGGTGGCTTCAGCCTCTAACTGTCCCCTGAAATCCAGCTCAGTGGAAATTGCTCCTGGCAGCAAGCAAGTAAACTCCGTCTGTCTTCTTGGAACCACGGGGAACCACCTCCCATCTGCAATTTGTGATGGGATTATCTTTGTGAGAGGGACATGAACAAGGCTAGCTGAGACCTAAAGAGGCCAAGGAGTTCAAAGATTCTAATTTAAAAATTACTATCAGAGTTCCCTGGTGGCCTGGCGGCTAAGGATGCAGCACTGCTGTGGCGTGGGTTTGATCCCTGACCCAAGAAATTCTGCATGCCACAGGCACAGCCATAAATAAATAAATATACACACATATATGTATATGTATATAAATGACTACCTCTGTGTGTTTCCTGGGTGCCAAGGGCTAACTCTTTTAAACCTCACACTGTCAGCCCAGTCCCTATCATGTCATCCTCCTTTTAAACACGGGAAGATCAAGGAATGGATTTTGCCCCTCAACACCTTGCTCAGTGGATCCGTCAGGAAAGTGTCTGCAAGGAAGAGAAAATTCAGCAGGCAGTAGCTCACAAGAGGGGAATCTGGCTTCTTAGATAACAGTGTGATGGAGATAAACAGATCTGGCCATTGGCTTAAGGATTCGAAAATGAGCTCATCTCTGTTGATTCCAGAGGCCTTTCCATAAGCTGCAGAATGATGGCTTCAGCTCTAAGAACGACGACTGTGTTGAAGGTGGCTGAAAGATGTCAAGGCAGGCCCTCTGTGACTTTTTTTTTGTCTTTTTGCCTTATCTGGGGCTGCACCCGCGGCATGTGGAGCTTCCCAGGCTAGGGGTCTAATCAGGGCTGTAGCTGCCGGCCTTCGCCACAGCCACAGCAACACAGGATCCGAGCCGCGTCTGCAACCTACACCACAGCTCATGGCAATGCCGGATCCCTAACCCACAGAGCAAGGCCAGGGATCGAACCCGCAACCTCATGGTTCTTATTCGGATTCGTTAACCACTGAGCCACAAAGGGAACTCCCCTCTGTGATTTCTATTAGGAAAACAGCATCTTCTTGTAACCTTCTCAATGTTTCTCCCCGCCCTGGGGAGTGCCTTTTTGGTTAGAAATGAGTCACGTGGCCACACCTAGCCGCCATAGGAGCTGGAAACTAAGTATGTAGCCTTTACCAGCTTGCATCAGGGGCAGGAAAGAGTGATGACGCTAATTTGGACCAGGGTGGCAGGGGTGGTGACAGTAGCGAGAAGCAGGCAGCCTCCAGAAGTGGGAAAAGCCATGAGGCAGAGCTCGCTAAGTGATTGTGTGCGGGAGATGAGGGAGGAGGCATACACTGAGACGGGCAGTCGCCGAGAAAGAAAAGATTTTGGAAATGGGAGGTCAGGAGTGCACTTCAGGACATGTTAAAACAGAAGGGTCTTGGAAACACGTAAATGGAGAGGTTAGCAGTGAAATACAGGAGAGAAGCTGCCTCGGCTGGACGTGGGAGGGATTTAAACTTGTGGGTATCAATCATTCTCATAACTCGGGGATTCCCAACTTCCTTTATGGATACACAGCTTTTCTGAATACTTGATGGCAGCAGTTATTGGGCAGGTGTAATTTTATCCCCAGGAGATGCTTGGCAATGTCCGGAGCCATTTCCAGTGTCAGAGCTGGGAGCGGGGAGAAAGGGCGGGGCCACTGGCATCTAACAGGTGCAGACCAGCTGTGCCGCTCAACACTCCGTCATGTACAGAACACCCAACACACAACGAAGTTTTATCCAGTCCGAACTGTCAGTCACGCTGAGAAGCCCTGCTCTATAGTAAATGCATTTCTGACCTTAATGATCCTCTGGCCCACAGGTCCCCAAACGTTCCCTTTTTGTATGTTTCCCATAATTCCCTCACACCTGACATCCCTGCCATCTTTAAACTGCTTTCCAGAGCCAGCTGCTAGTGCGAAGCCTCTTCTGGAGGTGATCTGTGGAGACAAGTGGAGGTTTTGGGCCATGCATGCGGAAGTTCCCAGGCCAGGGATCAAAGCTGCGCCAGGAGTGACAACGCTGAATCCCTAACCCACTGAGCCACAGGGGAACTCCAAGTTACATCTAAAGTCATCCCTAGAAACACCTCTGATGTGGTTTACGGTTGACAATTTACAAGTCTCCCTAACATTAACGTCATAGAAAAGGTTCTTATGAATGAATTCAAATACTACTCTTAAGGCACTGAATCTAAGAGACATCTTGAATATGCTTCGGACAGTATGAAAATAACTACTGTTTTATAGACACAGTGCTTTACTCTGAGAAGTAACCTAGATTACTGGTTAGCCTAAAATGCTCGTTACTGGTATTGAAGCTAGATATACAGCAGGAAATCTTGTTGCTATTTGAGACATATCTCTACGTTTTTGAAATTGATGTGAAAAATAGCTACATGCCCCATAAACCACTTCTTGGTTTCCCTCTAATGATCACTTTTTTGCACTTTTCTGATCGTCCACTTAAAACATTAACTTGCTTTTCCTATAAAAGTCATAAAGTTGCTTCCAATGAGACTTTATTAACCATATTCATTTCAGAGATACACTCTCAGGATAAACTGATTGCGTAGGAACTCTTTTTAGCTTCATCTAATACAGCCTACATTCAATTCTTAAGAACTTATTAAAAAGCTCAGCTACATGTTTGAATTCATAGGCTCTGATCCAGTGACGTGGGAAGCAGCAGACCATTAAAATTAATTGAAAGTACTGAACCATTTCAAGACTGATTTAGTTTGTATTACAAAAAAATTAAATAAAATGGGAGGTGCTAGTTTAGCCTCTGCCCTGAAGAATGAGTCTAAAATTGCAACTGAAACATCCCAGATGAAATTGCTGTAAAACCCATTAAGATATGTATTAGGCTTCCAAATCATGCTTATGCCCCTTGGAATTTTAATACTGAGCTACTTTCATTGAGAGGTAACCTAGATCTCAACACTGAGTAAGTAGCAAGAGTTCTAACCAATCTGAACATCTGGTGAGAACCTGGGATTTCTCATCTGTGTAAAGCTATCTATTGAAGTGAGCTTCTTTTTTTCCTTTTAGGAATAGGAAATGCCTGAAAAGCAAAAATGTCTTCCCAAAGCCGAAACCGTATTATTTTATTGCATTCTGCATACTTCTTTAATCGTTCCTAGCATGCAGAACAGGAAACTCGAGTGGGCATTTGCTGCAGTCTACTCAGCTAAAAGATGGAACATTTTAGAGGCTTTTCATCCCAATGGCCAAAATGATTTCTCAAGCAACAATTCCAGTGACTTCCAAACGTATGGTAAAGGCAGAAAAAGAAGGAAATAGAAGCGTCCACAACAAAGAAGGAAATGAAAATCTTGAATCCTCGTACTTGCCAGGCCCACCCTGGAGTACCCTTCAGGCCTTGCCTTGTACCTTCCGCTCTTCCCAGACACTGGGCTTCCGCGGTTCCCCAAACATACATAGCTCTCCACTTCACCGTCTCACCTGCACATCTCATCACAGCATCCTCTTCGCTTTACCTCCTTCATCCAGCCAGCTTCCCTCTGCCCTTTGTATTCCTATTTCGGGAACCTCCCTTGACATCTCATAGCAGCTGAATTCCCAGTTAAGACCTCCCTTAGCATGCTGAGCTTTTCATGATATGATGCAACTGTCATTCATTAATCAATGATACAAATAGGTTTAAAAAATCTTTCTCCACTAGAATTTAAGCCTCGAGAAGACAAGGGCTGTCTGCTTCCTACGATCTCTATTCCTAGAAACTGACACAATGCCTGAAACACAGTGCCCCATCTTTGTTGAATAATGAATACAAATATCAACTTTCTACGAAGCACTACCATGTCCCCTCTTTGCTCATTTGTTTCCTTCCTGAGTGTATACAACTGAGAACAGTTTACATTACAAATGGTCCCATCTGAGAGTCAAGCACAAGCGTCTCCCAGAGACTTCCCACAGGATATAATTAGCTAATGTGCATATAGATCCTAAGATGACAGAGAGGTAACAAATCTGAAGCCTTCACGGGTAAGGATAGTGTTTAATTCACAGAAATTAAAGATGAGAAAAGCCAGTTAGTTAATCCCAGGCCAGGCAGAAAGAAGAATGGGCGGCTGCTGAGAACAAGTCACTCTTTCGTGGCATGTTTAAATGCCCCAACCATTTATTTATAATTAGGCACAGTGGGGAGCTAAAATGAACTTTGCTGTATAACACTTTGCCAGCAGTTCTGCAAAAGATTGGCACAGCCTATTGAAAACTCTCAGTTATTGCCTGTCACACAGTCCCTCTACACAACGACAGCAGGCTCAAATTCCTGCAAGGGCCAGTTAATGCCAGCAATGCTGGCTGGGGAGGCAAAGCTCACACCTCATTTAAAGGAGTGAACTGGAGTTAGCTGTAGCAGATTGCTGCCATGTTAAAATGGGGGGCCCATTCCAACTGGAGAGTCTCAAACCAAGGGAACGACGTCAGAAAAAGATATGTCCTATGTTATCGCTTACATGTGGAATCTAAAATTTGACACAAACGAACCTACCTATACAACAGGAACAGACTATACATTTAGAATGGATAAGCAATGAGGTCCTGCTGTATAGCACGGCGAATTACATCAGATCTCTTGGGCTAGAACATGATGGAAAATAATATGAGAAAAAGAATGTATATATAGGTATGACTGAGTCGCTTTGCTGTATAGCAGAAATTGGCACAACATTGTAAATCAACTATAATTTCATTTCAGAAAAATTTAAAAGGGGGCAGTGCAGTGTCACAGTGCGATTTATTTTCCAAAGAGAGTCTGTTTAAAAGTCACTGTATGGGCCAAATAAAGCCTATCTGAAACTGATACACCAAAGGACCACCAGTTCACCAATTCTGCTTCGCAATCCCTGTCTTTGTTCTTCCAGGACCCGGGAGTTGGCCATGGTGAGAAATGCTACCTCAAGTGGATCTCGGTACCGTATAGGGCAGAGCCCACACCACAGTCACAGCCAGGTGGCATCTTCTTGGCCCAAATTTGAAAGAAAACTGCTCTACCGTCCCATTACCAACCCTTCGCAACCTGCACTCTCTTGCTCTGAAAATCAGGCTGGCGACGGCCTTCCTGCATGATATGGATGAAAAGCACCAGTTTTGACTTGCATTGAGTCGTACAAAAGTGCTCCGTTGGCTAAAATGTCCACCTCGTTCGACGTCCTCCCTTTCTAGGACAGCCTATCCCTCTACTGGTGAGAGAACAGGGCCATGCTGTTTTTATTTCTTTTACTCATTCATATGTGTTGAGACATGAAAAAATATCAACAACAGCAACAAAAAAAACAGTGTAAGACATGTACCCATCACTAGAAAGTAAAATCTGTTAAAATATTGTCATATTTGCTTCAAGTCTTTAATGAAATAAAATATTACAAATGAAAGTAAAGTTTCCTCAACGCCATTACCAGTCCCATCATTTTCCCCTTTCCTCAAGACCATGTCTTTGAACTAGAGCTATCAAGTTCCCTTTTACATTTTTACACAGATATATTTGATTAGACATCACCTATATGACATTATTGTGGAGATTTAGCACAAATGTCATTGCACTGTATGTATTATGTATATATCATTCTACAGTGTGTTTTTCTAAGTCATCTCTGTATTTGAAATCTAGCCATAGACAGACACACACACAAAGGCAATTTATTCCTTTTAACTTCTATATAGTATTCCAGCATATGATACATATCATTTTATTTTTTCCTTTCCCTAATTATGGCATGTACATGGGAATACAATGCAGAAGTTCCCCCCAAATTATCACTCTGCAAAAGACTTACTCATATTTGACAGTTTATGGAGTCCTTCACTCTGTGGTAAAAGCTTTCAATTAACGTTATTTCATACCACACAGCATGTTGAGGAAGACACGTTACTCCAGAAATAACTATGCAGTGCTAGCTTTGGGCGTTTGTAAGAAGTCACTTAATAGATTATCTTTTAAGAGAATAAGAAGAAAAAGAGAAATTTAACATAGATGAGATAATTACTTATGAGCATAAGACCTCCTAATTGCAAGTTCTGGGTGCCATTATAGCTAAGACCTTGAAAGATCACTTTAAATCTATACAGTAATTGGTCATTCGGGGGAGAACAAAGATATAAGCATAGGACAGGTGCACAAGCCAATTTTCCCAGTGTTAAAGCATGTAGATTCTTGCAGTTGGGATGAACTTTCTAGGGAAAATATCACTGGCAGATTCATAAACTACTGATGTGAAATGCCCTGGGACACTGTTTCTAAGACTCAGAAAGTGGTTCTCTGCTGATGAGAATCCTAACATCAAAGACTCACAGGAGAATTTTAAGACAAATCATTCTCTGAAATTGGTAACTGGAGAAAAATAACACATATTAGGTAATGTGTGACTGCAAACACGTCTGTTGAACATTTTAAGTAGCTGGTTGACTCTTTTATATCCCTATAAGTTTATGTATTCAATTTAGCCCCAAACCTCTTTTAATTTTGTCATTGAAAAAAAATGGGAGGTTGTTACTTTATATCTGGAATTGCCTTATATTTGTCATAGGACAAACTGTGTCTAAATTTTTCTTCATTAAAAACAACATAGCAATGAACATTTGGGTATACATTTCCTCCTGCATGTGGCCAGTAACAGGATTCCCTCTCCTGTACACGCCTAGAAGGAAAATTGGCACCTTGCTGTCTTACTCTTTGTCTTTAGAACCCTGTGTGGCTTCTCCAAGTACATTTTGTTTTCCGGGGGTCAAAGGACTACTGAGAAACAGGCTGAAATCCTAAGTCAGCTCCTCTCAGAAGCTGCTCTAACAAGGGAGCCCTTTGCAGCACTGCTCTCCCCGCTGTGTGAGATAACCCGCCTGGGAGATGCCTCCCCCTCTGCGTGTGAACCAGGGACCGGCCAAAGACTCCATCTCAAAGCGACATTCAGAGGAACGGGTCACAGATCAGCCACAGGGATTCTGCCATTTGCCTCTGGTCCATCTCTGCAGAGCAGGCGCCTCCTCATTAGTATGGAGTCCGAATCCCAGAACCAGAAGCAGGGCAAGGTCTCCGGGCGCTCCAAGCAGAGCGCTGAAGGTCTCGACCACTTCCAGAACACAGAGAAGCCTCAGGAGGAAACGGGGCCTGGATGGAGGTAAACCTTCCCCTAATTAGGCTCAAGAGGGAAACTAACTGGGCATTTGAGAAAGGATAGAAGCCATTAGTAACTTGGAGAAGCAGCAGATCCAGAAGCAAAGCAAAGCACAGAGTGGCAATGTGGCTCAATTCTCCATGCCGTCACTCTTTAAGTTTGCCCCTGGCTCAAGTTCAAGCTCAAAGGCTGACATGACTGAAGTCACATTAACTTCAATGCATCAGGAAGCACATAAGCCCACAAAATTAGATACCCTCCCCCACGAAAAAGCCCAACTCTAAGATTTCTGGAATAACTCAGGACTAACCAGCAATCCAGAAATTCAGTCATAGGATGCGAGTAGCCTGTTTACTCCTGGAGAGCTGTAGGGCAAGGGACTTACCCTCCGAGCTCCAGTGTCCTCTCAGCATGAGACTAACCATCCCCACCTTACGGGGTTATTGGGAGGGTGGGATGTCATCATGCACGAGTGTGGACGGGTTTTACAGGAAGTGTTGGATCAAGATAGCTATTAGATATTCCTCTTTTCTTTTTAAAAGATAACCAGAAACAATGCTAATATGAATATGAATATCAACACTACTACGAATGGTACCTGTCACGGGACATTTATCATTCTCTTCCCTGCGCTATGTCATCTCACTCGACTGTCACGAGTTGGGCATATCACTTCACATTCACTTTGTGAATGAGGAAGCCCCAAGTACGCAGGTCAGCTAACTTGCTCAAGGATGACAGTGAGCGAGAGGGCTAACTCCAAACTAGATTTGGCCAACGCCAGACCCCGCTTCTAATTCGCTGTAGTAAATGATGTCATATGCACGTACCTATGTAAATGAGCTACAGTCGAGCTAATTAGCCTATCTCCTTACATGGTTACTTTTCTGAGTGTAGTAACACTTGAAGTCGACTCTCTCAGCAAATTTCTAGTATTCAATATAGTGTTAAAAACTATACTCCGCAAACCGTACATTAAATCTCTAGATTTATGCATGCTACATAACTCTGTACTATTCAACAACTTTCCCAGTTTTCCCCACATCTCTGTCCCTGGTAACCACCACTCCACTCTCTGCCTTTTTTTTTTTCTTTTATGGCTGCACCTGCAGCATATGGAAGTCCGCGAGCTAGGGGTCGAATCAGAGCTGCAGCTGAGGCCTATGCCACAGCCATAGCAACACCAGATTCAAGCCACATCTGCAGACTTTCTGCAGCTTATGGCAGTGCCAGATCCTTCACCCACCAAGTGTGGCCAGGGATCAAACCTTCATCCTCACAGAAAAAAAATGTTGGGTCCTTAACCTACTGAGCCAAAATGGGAATGCCTCTGCCTCTATATATACAATTTTTTTTTAAGATTCCGCATTTAAGTGAGATCGTGCCGTTTTTCCTTTCTGTGTCTGGTTTATTTCACTCAACATAAAGTCCTATAGATCCACTAATGTTGCTGCAAGTACAAAGCCCCTTTTTCACCGTGACAGACCAAACTGCACGTCTTCATGACTGAATATAAGGTAGAGAAAGAGCAGCCTCTGGGAGAGTTTGACTTGTATATGCTGCCCCAAGAGTGGGACAAAATTAAAAGTCTCAAACTATATTGGCTTTTTAAAATTTCCAAATGATGGGCAGTTGAGGGTTTTCCCCACCTACAGTCTCTGCACAGTTAATTCCCCTCATGGCTTTGCTTCACTAACTCTGCAAAACCAACAGGGAAAACCTGTTATGAAGTCTCTTGTTTTCAGGCATGCCTGGAGTCTCCAAACCGGGCCAGCCCTTAACCCCATGAGACAGCCTCAGTCTCTCCCTCTCTCTCTCTAACCCAGTGCTTTTTCCCCATAAGCAAAAATCAAGCTTTTATTCAAGACTCAGTGGATTCGGTTTACTCTCAATGATTGAAGGATGAGTATATGAGTATTAGGGGGAAAAAAACCTGTAAGAAATCTGTTGTTTCTCCTGGGCTTTGGATTGAGTGTGGGGCTTACATTTAAAGGCAGATCTGTCCAACATACTAAAATTTGACCGGAGGCCAAACAATGAAGTTCTCTGAAATGAATGGATATTGAAACAACTGCTTCATCCATCCTACTTCCCAGACTTCTAAGCAGCTACCCCTGCTGGGCATCAAGGGCACTGAAACAGTCCTCACCAGCACGTGGGGGCTTAGCACAGTGGGACTAGGGTGATGGCAGAGGGAAGCACAGAGTTACAGTTTGGTTCTAAAAGCTACTAGTTACTCAGCTTGCTTCCATACCAGGACCCATCTGCCTCATTTTGACTTTAGTTCTTAAAATCCAGCAGGGTCCTTATTGTCACAAATTTGGAAACAGAGATTCAGGTGAAATGACTCATCCAAGATCGTGCATTTATTAAACGGCAAGGATGGAATTTCAGTCCAGATCAGTCTAATCCCAAAAGCTGATTTCTCAATTCCTTTGTAATGCTGTTAAGACAGCAAAGTGAAGGGATACAAATACTGCAATCCGGGAAGTCTTCACGAAAGGCGGCACCATGAGTCTGAGAGGTATAAGCAGTGACTCAGGCGAAAGAGATGGGAGGTGGCTTCCCGGACCTGGACTGGCTGAAGGACGTGCTGGTGCCAGGGCCAGGAAGAGCCCCGTGTGGCAGTTTAAGAATACGGAGCTTGGCTCAGGAAGCCATAAGAAGCCCCCAAATGATTTCAAAAAAGGACATTATTTATCTGGATTTTTTTTTTTTTTACTTATTGTATATATTTTTTTTGCCTAAAATTCAGTAAAATAAATTACATTGCTATAATCAAGTTTTTCACCTTGTATTTCATGAACAGTAATTCAGGTAACTCTTCTTGAGTCAATGTTGTGAATTTTTTTTTTTTTTGTCTTTTTTTTAGGGCTGCACCTGTGGCATACAGAAGTACCCAGGCTAGGGGTCAAATCAGAGCTGTAGTTGCTGGCCTATGCCACAGCCACAGCAATGCCAGATCTGAGCTGCATCTGCAACCTACACCACAGCTCACTGCAATACCAGATCTTTAACTCACTGAGTGAGGCCAGGGAATGAACCCGCGTCCTCATGGATACTAGTCGGATTTGTTACCTCTGAGCCACAATGGATATGCAGCTAAATTTTTACTCATTTCATTTTAGGTAAATTTGACTTTCCAAAGCAACTGAAACTGTAAATAAAATTCTTTATGGAATACTTATATTCAGATGTAAACTATGAATTTGGCATATCATGTTCCAACCATGTAATGAGATTCCCAAACTTATTATTGTTACCAAAGGAAATATTACAAAATTTTTATTTGATCATATAAATTGATGTCACTCATATTGTTATTTTCACCATTTCTTTTTTATCAACGTATAGTTGATGTGCATTATATAAGTTACAGTTGTACAAATATTGATTCGCAATTCTTAAAGTTATAGTAGTTATTATAAAATATTGGCTGTATTCCCTGCATTGTACAATATGCCCTTGTAGATTATTTTATTCCTAAAAGTTTGTACCACTTAATACTCAGCCCTATATTGTGCCTTCCACTAGTAACGACCAGTTTGTTCTTTATATCTGTGAGTTTGATTATTTTTTGTTATACTAACTAGTTTGTTGAAAGAAACCATCAATAAAAAGAAAACATCAACAACCTACAGGATGGCAGAAAATACTGGCACATGATATGATCTATAAGGAGTTAATATCCAAAATACATAAACAGCTCATATAACTCGATGTCAAAAAATAAAAACCCAATTTAAAAATGGGCAGAAGACATTTTTCCAGAGAAGACATGCAGATGGCCAACACGCACATGAAAAGATGCTCAACAGCTCTAATCATCAGGGAAATGCAATTCAAAGCCGCAATGAGACATCGTCTCACACCTGTCAGAATGGCTATCATCAAAAAGACCACAAATAACAAATGCTGGCGAGGACACGAAGAAAAGGGAACCATGTATGCGGTTAGTGGGAAAGTAAATTGCCGTAACTACTGTGAAAAACACTATGAAGATTTCTCCAAAATTAAAAATAGATTGGAAATAACGCCATTTGCAGCAACATGGATGCAACAAGGGATTCTCATATTAAGTGAAGTAAGTCAGAAAGAGAAAGACAAATACCATGTGTTACCACTTATATGTGGAATCTAAAATATGGTGCAAATTATCTTATCTGTAGAACAGAAACAGATGCATAGGCATGAAGAAGAGATTGCAGTTGCCAGGGTGCAGGGGAGAGAGTGTGGGATGGATGGGAAGTTTGGAGTTGGTAGATTCAAAATATGACGTTCAGAATGAATAAGCAAGGAGGTCCTGCTGTACAGCACAGGGAACTGTCTCCAATCTCTTGGAATAGAACATAATGGAAGATAGTATATATACGTGTGTGTGTGTGTGTGTGTGTGTGTGTGTGTGTACGACTGAGTCACTTTGCTGTACAGCAGAGGTTGACACAACATTGTAAATCAGCTATGCTTAAATAAAATGTTTTAATTTAAAAAATTTTTAAAAACCTAAGAATAGAACTACCACATGACCTAGCAATCCCACTCCTTGTTAAATATCAAAAAAAAAAACCCTAATTCAAAAATACATATGCACCTAAATGTTCACATTAGCATCATTTACAATAGTCAAGGCATGGATGGAAGCAACCTAAATGTTCATCAATAGATGAATGGATAAAGTAGATGCATACACAAACACACACACAGTGGAATACTACTCAGCCATAAAAAATAACAGAACTCTGTCTTTTGCAGCAGCATGGATGAACTTGGAGGGTATTATGCTAAGTGAATTAAGCAAATACTATATGATAACATTACATGCAGAATCTAAGAATACGACAAACCAGTGGCCTTTCCTTTTACAAAGATCACTCTGGCTGCTCTGTGAAAAACGTATCAGAGTGTGATGAAAATGGATCATGAGAGATATATTCAGTATATTCGAATATAGTAGCAATAGTGAAAACAATAGCAGCTAGTAGTCAATGTTACAGTGACTCAGGAGGAAAGACCATGTCAAGTGCAGTGATCATACAGATAGTAAATGGTGGGGTAGAAAAGATGCCTTCTTTTTTTTTTTGAAAAATAACATTTTCTCATTTGCAAAAGATTTACTAATTTTTGCAGTGTACTGCTCTATAGAAATAACCAACCCAAAACCAACAGGTATCTTGTTCATTAATCATTCTTTAGATATGAAATAACCCATTATGTTCAGTAATAACACAAATATACACACAAATGAATACACGTAAAACTGGTGAAATCTAAATAAGGTTAGTAGATAGCATCAATGTCAATTTTCTGATTGTGATACTGTACTAAAGTTATACAAGAGCAGCTGTACAAGGAAACTGAGTGACAATTTCACGGGATTCCTGTATATCACTTCCTACTACTCAGAGCATGTCCACGAATATCTCAAAACAAATTCTTTTTTAAATACTCTACGGTCACCAGTGGTTCTCAATTTACCTTGAGTTATAGGGAGAATCTGGCAAAAACTTTAGACTATTCCCCCCAAAAACTGTACATAAAATTTTGCTATAATTTCCTAATGTCCATGAAGCCCCTGAAATTCTTCTGAATGGCTATATTTTGCCATTATACAGATCCAGGCAGAAAAAAAGGTCAATACTTAGCCTTTCCAAAGATAGTGTTATAGTAAGAGCTTTTACTCTAGAGCAAGACTGCATCTAAATCCTGACTCTAACAGGTCTGTACCACAGACCTTGGGAAAGTTGTTTAACCTCTCTCTGTCTCAGCTTCTTAATCAGCAAGATGAAATTTCTAATTTATACACCCTTATAAGGATTACTTAGTATATCCAAACACTGACAAGACTACCATACACGTAGTATTCAAAAAATGTTAACTTACTATCTATAAGGCTGCCATATATCGGTTTCTTCCAATCTCTCCAGCTTTGTCTTGTCCTGTATTCCCATTCCTATGCTATCCCTTAACCATAATTTCTCCCACATTAGGAATTTTGCGTATGCTGTCTCCTTCTCCAAGCTCCACTTTTCACCCTTATTCAACAGGCTTACCTTTAAGGTTCATTCATCGGATCTCGATGTAAGCATCACTTCCTCTGGGAATTCTCTGATCTCATTGACAGGTCAAATATTCCCTTTCTAACCTCTTATGAAGCTCAGCACTACATAGTATTTATCTTGTATGTAGTTTCATTTATACTTGGAATGCTATGTAATGGACATATGTCCTTCTGTTAGCTTTTAAACTCCCCGAGAAAAAGTGAATTTGATTTTGCTCTCCATAGTGTCCCCAGCACTTACCATAATCCTAGGCTTACTGTAGTTAATAATTTGTTGAATGACTGAATAAATAAATGAATGAATGAACCAATGATGTCAGAGGCTAACAGATACAAAAAAGTGTTCACCCAACAGAGGGCAGGTTTTCTTCCCTATCATCAATTTAAAAGAGAGAACAGTTACACTCAAAAGGATTTTATATTTCACCTAGTATTTCCATAGCTTTCACCTCAAATCTCTATCATAGTTAAAGGGATTCTAATTCACTCATTTTTTGTAAGTTACACTAGAATACATGGAAAATAGAGCCTTAGATGATCAAAACACCACTCTGCTTTGGGCCATTCCCCTTTATTCTGAACTACACACACACACACTCACACTCTCTCTTCTGTCTGTCTCACACGCGCACACAAAAGGGACCCAAACAGAAAACTTAATTTCCCCAGGTCTTTTCAAGATTCAGATGCATATCTCATCAATGTTTATTCAACTTTCCACTGTACTGATTCTCAAGGAAGTAAATGGTATTTAATAAGAAAAAAGAGCAACTTAGAAAGAAAGTAAAGCTTACCATAAGGCTCTCCTCTATCTCCCAATTATACTCCTAATCTTTCTAGACACGTTGGCCAACATCTTCTCCAGTTCTCCTGCTAAGTCATATTAGCAGAAAGGTCCACAGTTAGACTAATTGGATCATTGCTGAGGTTTTCATTTGCTACATGAGTTTAACAAATTAATCTGGCATATAATGAAATATTGTGAAACAGTTTCAGAATGGATATTGCAAATACTGCCTTGTTCAATTACTGTCAAAATGCACATACAAGAAAAATATGAAAATCTGAACATATAATTGCAGACTTAATTACCACTCTGTGCTAACCAGAGGCAATCATACTGAATTTGTCAAAGCATTTAAAGTCGCTGTATAATTCCAAGAAATGGGAATACATGAACGAACACAAAATAGACTTGACTAACGCAGTCTTATTTTCCTCGAGTTGTAAAGATGGCACAAGAAATGGTAGTTAACTAGAACTGGGAGTAGGGAAAGTGGGGAAATGTTGCTTAAAGGGCAAAAAGCTCCAGCTACATGAAATGAATGTTCCAGAAAATTAATGTACGGCATTAATATAGTATGGTATATTTGAAATCTACTAAAAGAGTGGATCTCAAGTGTTCTTACCCCATACACACACCAACAATAATGATGGGGAAAAAAGCAACATTACTCTCCTTCAATAAAAGACCACCTAAAAATTTAATCTGAAATGAAGACAAATACTGAGCTCAACAGTCCTGGTTTAGGTCCTGTCTCTAGCTCTATGGCCACGGATCTCACTGAATCTCACTTTTCTCGGTAGTAAGGGGCTACCGAAAACATACACTTTATGGTGCTTTTGTGTGTAAGATAATGACAATAATAGGAACAAAAACAGTAACAGACACAGGCAAGGAGCCAGGACCTAGCCTCATACCCACCCACTATGGTGCGAAAGTTCTGGAGAGACAGACCACATTCCTGGGCAGATGGACGAGTTTCCACCTAAGAGACCACCTGCAAGCATTCATCGAAGCACCTGTCCTTCGGCTATTACTTGGGGTGAGAAAGGGTTGGGCTTGGGAACTGTATGCCTGAAACTGCGGTCCTGTGTAACTCTCTGCCCATATTCTTTGGCACGGAGAGATCTGATGATGAAATAGCTGAGAATGAGGAACCCACGGGGGTTTTAAGTGTGCTGAGCGGGAGTCACAAAGTAGGCTGAACACCTAAACATGTCCCCAGTGGGAAAAAATGCTTCGTACCCTGGATTGGATTGAGCATAGTTCATTTAATTTATCAATTTAGACTGCTGAAAAACCAAAAGTCAGAAAAGAGGATCAGCACTTGTGAAGTACCTCCTGTGTGCCAGGTACTTCTGTTATCACATCTTCTTCTGCAAAATTGGATGCTAGTAAAATAATACCAACATCTCTGGGTTAACTAAGTAATAAAAAAAAATAATAGCAAAATGGTTTAAGAATGATCAGACCAGGATTTTTCAATGGCCCACAGTTGTGAAACAGCTGTTAGAATTTAATAGTTTACAAAGTATGTAAATCTATACTATATCACTTGAATTATCTTTTTTGTTCATTGTTATTGAACAGAAATTCTTTATATTCTATACGGCTCTAAAATTTTCAGAAGTTTCACACATATGATATTTTATAGTCTCATAGTAACTCTTTTAAAAAAAAAAAAACTTTTGATAAAGTTCAACATCCATTTAGGATTAAAAACTCTCCAGAAAGTGGGCATAGAGGGAACATACCTCAACATAATAAAAGTCACATATGACAAACCCACAGCTAACATCATCCTCAATGGTGAAAAGCTGAAAGCATTTCCTCTAAGATCAGATACAAGAGAAGGTCCACTTTCCCCACTTTTATCAACAGTTTTTTTTTTTTTTTTGTCTTTTTGCCTTTTATCTAGAGCCGCACCCGCGGCATGTGGAGGTTCCCAGGCTAGGGGTCTAATCAGAGCTGTCACTGCCGGCCTTCGCCACAGCCACAGCAATGCGAGATCCGAGCCGCATCTGCGACCTACACCACAGCTCACGGCAACACCGGATCCTTAACCCACTGAGCAAGGCCAGG
Source organism: Catagonus wagneri (assembly GCA_004024745.2). Lineage (NCBI taxonomy): Eukaryota > Metazoa > Chordata > Mammalia > Artiodactyla > Tayassuidae > Catagonus > Catagonus wagneri. The sequence continues at coordinate 3,308,587 of PVHT021183659.1, forward strand.
GATCGAACCTGCAACCTCGTGGTTCTTAGTCGGATCCGTTAACCACTGAGCCACGACGGGAACTCCTATCAACAGTTTTGAAAGTCCTAGCCATAGCAGTCAGAAAAGACAAATAAATAATTGGAATTCATATTGGAAAGGATAAAGTTAAATTGTCACTATTTGAAGATGACACAATACTCTACTATATAGAAAATCCTAAAGGCCACTAGAAAACTGCTAGAGCTCATGAATGAATTTGTTAAAGTTGCAGGATAAAAAATTAATATACATGGAGTTCCCTTCGTGGCTCAGTGGTTAACGAATCCGACTAAGAACCATGAGGTTGAGGGTTCGATCCCTGGCATCGCTCAGTGGGTTAAGAATCCAGCGTTGCCGTGAGCTGTGGTGTAGGTTGCAGATGCGGCTCAGATCCCACATTGCTGTGGCTGTGGCGAAGGCCAGCAGTTACAGCTCCTGTTAGACCCCCAGCCTGGGAACCCCCATATTCCACAGCTGGGTTCTAGATAAAGGCAAAAAAAAAAAATTAATATACAGAAGTCTGTTGTATTGCTATACACTAACAATGTCTAGAAATATACAAAGAGAAATTAAGGGAAAATCACATTTACCATCACATCAAAAAGAAAAAAAAAAAACGAACCTAGGCATAAACCTACCTAAGGAGGTAAAAGACATATACTTGGAAAACTATAAGACATTGATTAAAGAAACAGAGGTTGATACAAAGAGATGGAAGGTTGTACCATGTTCTTAGACCGGAAGAATCGATATTGATAAAATGACCACACTACCCAAGGAAATCTACAGATTCAATGCAACTCCTATTAAAATATCATTGGCATTTTTAAGAGAACTAGAGAAAATCATTTAAAAATTTGTATGGGAACACAAAAGACCCTAAATAGCAAAAAATTATTGAGAAAGAAGAACTGGAGGAATTACGCTCCCCCACTTAAGACTATACTACAAAGCTACAGTCATTTAAACATTATGGTAATGGGCTTCTCTTTTGGCGCCGTGCGTTGAGGATGTCACTGCAGCAGTTTGGGTCACTGCTGTGGTCCAGGTTCTGTCCCTGGCCCAAGAACTTATGCATGCTGTGGATATGGCCAAAAAAAAAAAAAGGCACCAAAGCAATATGGTACTGGCAGAAAAAAAAAAAAGACACATAGATCAGAACAGAATAGAGAGCCCCAGAAATAAATCTATATATTTACAATCATATTAATGAGATATTAATCTCATATTACTGAGAAAGTAGGTAATAACATACAATGGAGAAAAGACAGTCTCTTCAATAATTGATGCTGTGAAAACTGGAGAGCTGCATGTAAAAGAATGAAACTAGAACATTCTCTATCACCCTCTATAAAGATAAATTCAAAATGGATTAAAAATCTAAATGGAGGACTAAATTCTGTAAAACTCTTAGAGGAAAACAAAGACAGAACCCTCTTTGACATAAATTGCAGCAATCTTTGGGTCTACCTTCTAAGCAAAGGAATCACGTGAATTATCTAATCTAGAGAACTCAGGATGTATGAGATTTCACAATCCTGTTACTTGTCCTCAAGGACAGATAATTCCTTTACAAACGAGTATTGATTAAGGCCGTGCTCTGTCTCAGACACCGTTCCAAGCATAAGAACAGCTGTGAACAGAATCGCGTTTCTCTTCTAAGGAGACTGGTGAGGCCGTGACAGACCTCAACAATGCAAACATACAAGCTACAGTGTCAACACAACAACGTATGATACAGAATAACTGGGTGTGTAGACTTGAGGAAACGACATTTGAGTATAAGTCCTGAACTCTCACGTTTATGTGTCTGAGCAATGTCTCACTCCGACATACTTAGTACTTTCTTGATTAAACTGCTGGCATATGTTTGGCCCCACAGATAACAATCAGAATGTCTGAGACGACCGTTTACCTCAGTCCTCTTCCCTCTCACATCTTCACCAGACCAAGTGCTGTGTAACCACAACGATCTGCTTAACGAAAAGCCATAATTTGTACTAGAATATTACTTTCCAATCTCAGATAGCTTTACAGCTATTTTTCCCTTGATTCTGAAAAGGGAGTATTATCTCTGTTGAGCTGGTGAGAAATCTGTGCCTTGTCTCAGCAAGTGGGTGATGCAAACTCCAAGCTGCAAACCACGGTGCCCTTTTCAAAGTATCCTTTTAGTGGAGAGACAGAGATTTTATTTAATTTAATCAATATGTAAAGTTTCCAGTATTTTTTTTGTTCATTAAATGACAGGAAAGGAAATACAGACTTTGTTCTGTTTGCAATGGAACACACGGAAACACTGAGAGCTTGCGAGTAATAACATACTGTCAGTACCTTAGAAAAGACCCTCTGGAAAAAGAGAATGAGTTGAAGCCAGGCGGTGGCTGGTAGCAGGAGAGCAGGGAGATAGTTATAATCGTTCAAGGAGAAATGCAAAGGCAGGTAACTAGAACAGTGCCAATTATGAAGACAGGTAACACTCCGTCTTGGATAGAGAAATAAAGACCAGAGGAAAAAGCAAGTATCTACATTCTTTCCTTTATCCAAGCCCTCCCTAGGTCCTGGTAAAGTCTTGAAAAGTGTGTGTTACTTTCTTTTAATAGGAATTAAACTCTCCAAAAGAATACTGCAGCCTTGAGCCCTGAGATTTAATTTCACTGTTGCTTGAGAGTCTGTGTGTGTTTGTGTGTATACACATTCAGCCCCTGAAACTTTGATCTGGATGATGGTCATTTGCTGCATGCCTTCTTGGTATTAATAAATACTTCCCAAGCCAGGGGTCGTCCTGTACGCATCATCTAATCTTGGGTATGTTGAGGAAGTCTGAGTCAGCCAGCCCCTGATTCCCACCTTGAGTTGTGATGCTGGGTCTCTAGCTTTTGCCTGTTCTGACACAGCCTGAAAGGCACTGCCCAGGTCTTCTCTTCCTTTCTTTCCTCAAAGAGACTGTTTTGACAAGTGAGGGTAATTGTTGTTTACTTCTAGCTAGTGTCAAAAGCTGTGTTTTGCTGGGCGTCTGGGGTTCAGGCACTTTCCCTCAAGGGTGAAGGCTCACAACTCCAACCTCGATAATAGAGGAAAAGGGCTAGAAAATGACTTGGCAAGCCTTGTCCTACCCTGGGAATATGGCTCACCTCCAAGCAGTTTTCACTGAGCTTACATTAGCAGAAAAGCAAAGACCGAGGAATCTGGAAAGCTCACTGCTCACAATGATATAAACTAGGCATCAGCTGCACCCTCTCCCCAGGCTCTGAAAAACCTCTGTGCGACTGTGGAAACAAATTCCTTGTTCTAATGCAGAAAAGGGATCAATGGAGGCTGATTCAATATAAAAAAAAAAATTATCTAGATGTAGAGTAAGCCTAAATACCTCAACTTGCTAAATAGCATTTACTGTGCAAGTTCTACTGCCAAATTGTAAACACTCTAAAAATAATAACCTAACCTGAAAAGGATCTGATTTCAAACCCTATCTCTGCTACCTGCTAGCCCTGTGTCCTTGAAAAAGTTATTCACTGTCTTTAAGTTTTGTTTGTTTCTAAGCAAAATAGTGGTAACAATAGTAACTATCACGAGTGATGTAAAAAATAGACAAAATACAAATCAGTTAATACAGTGTCTTGTCTGTAATTATTTAAAAGCTTTCACTAGTGGAAACAGACTCAGAGACATAACAACAGAGTTGTAACTGCCAAGGGCTAGGGGTTGGGGGAGGGTTGGACAGGGACATTGGCATAAGCAAACTATTATGTACGGAATGGGTAAACAAGGTCCTAGTGTATGGCACAGGGAACGATGGTCAATATCCTGAGACAAAACATAATGGAGAAAATACAAAAAAAAAAATACATATATATATATATATATATATATATATATATATATATATATACACACACACACACACACATATTACAGAAGCACTTTGCTGTGCAGCAGAAATTAACACAACATTGTAAATCAACTATATATGTTGCTGGTGAATTACTATTGTCATCATAATCCTTTACTTTCTTGCCTTATGCTTCTACGATGGTGGCTGAAAGCATCAGGAGTGAGAACAGCATGCTATTTCCCCAGATCATTTAATTGGTGTGTGATCAGACTCCTTACTCAGCAACGAGATATGGCTGTTAATAACAATACTTACTCACAGGGTTTGGGGAAGAATTGAATAATATAGTAGATATAAGGCTATTAAAGTGTGTCTTGACACACAGGACCTGCTCAATATATGTCGCTGTGATTATTATTATCCTAATCTGCATCGTCATTATTTTCAACCACACGCTAATGTAACTGCCGACACACCAGTGATATGCACCATCATGACAGCCTCTGAAATGGGGACAACACAGAAGCATCACTCTTATTCGTTCCCCAGTCACACCTTGGGACCTTCTGTATGTAAAATTTGACTAGATTTGGGGCTAGGGTAGAGTTCTGTACCTCAGCTCTACTGGTATCACAGAAAAAGGAACACCCAGAAAAAGCCCTTATATATTTCAGCGCAGTATTTATTTTGAGCTCAGAAGGAGAACCCTGTGTAAGGACTGAGAAAGAAAGAAAAGTATCAAAGTTACTATTGATGTTTTCTTTAGAATTATGAATCATGAAAATCAGGGAAAGAATTTCAGGTAGAATAACCTTCTCTCAGCAGATTTGGGAGAAAGCTAGGCATTTCACAGTTCGCTCAAAGTTTTGCACACACCATCTCTCTTATTAGCCACCATAGCCCTGAAAGAAGCATACTATCATCTGCCCCATGTGTGTCTGCGGCTTGGGGAGACTAAGTTCCTTATCCAAGGTCATCAGTTAGAAGAGGTAGAGCTACCTTAGGCCTTTCCTCTTGAAAACCTGTTCTACCTTTTTTGTACAAATTTGCTTAAGCTAAACGTTATCAATAACATAGCCAGATGAAAGTAATAGCAGATTCAATGAATAATGCCTCTTAGATTTTTGCATTTAGTATTCCAGATATTTGTATAATGGCAAATACCTGAGGTGTCTACTGCTACTCAGAGAAAGCATCCAGATAACCAACTGATGCAACGTTTCTCTTCCTCTTTGCATCTCACAGATTCACCAAAAGCTATTCAGATGCCTCCTCAAGGTTCACAGCTAAAGAACTTACCAGTCACACAAGTATCCAAGCATCAGTTGATGGATCTCATGACTGAGGAGATTGTACATGGGGTGGGAATTTGCACTCTAATTTTTAAAGTCACCTTCCAATATTTTTAAGTCTTTATTATAGTAAAAGGAGATGGCAAAGTCAATTATCATGAGCCAAGGTACACATAGAAAAGAAAGGAAATGGACCCAATTTAGGTCCTTCGATTCACGCACTCATACTCTTGAATGTTAAGACTTTTACACCAAACTCAAGATAGGAAGATATTTGTCATCATAATCCTTTACTTTCTTGCCTTATGCTTCTACGATGGTGGCTGAAAGCATCAGGAGTGAGAACAGCATGCTATTTCCCCAGATCATTTAATTGGTGTGTGATCAGACCAATTAGCAAGCATTTCTCAAGTTGTGTTTCATGGTACCTAATTACTTGTTCCTCAAATGTATTTCTTGAGAAACACAGGAAGTTGCTGTTTTATGATTATGAACAGGAAAAGAATAAGTAAATATATTTTTAAGAATCCCTCAGTCATATGACTTCGCTGAGCCTTTTGCCTGTTAATAAATATTGCAAATCTCTAAAAAGCAACATGAGCATGCACCATGGACCCAAATTATACGACTGCAGAGCCTTTCAGCACAAGTCAGTCTGGGACAGCACTCGTGCACCAGAAATGACACAGGTCACAGAGTGAGGCTGACTGAACCTGGCTCCCTGCTCACCTGTACGCTACTGAACCTGAGTTCTCATTTTCTCATTGGCAAAAAGATGATGATTTACTAAACACAACTGCTTAGACTAAATGAGATACTAAATGCAGTATAGCTAGCTGGCTCTTCATGGTAGTGGCCCAAGAAAATTTAGTTCCCTTTTTTGTACTGATAGAGTTGAAAAGACCAAGCTGACTAGTACTGCGGAAATGGTTGAAAATCTTATGCGCTGCAATTTTAACTACAGAAAAAGTCTCTGAAGAATCACAAAGTCTCTCTAAGCCTGTAACTGGAGCCAGCTCATTATGTGAGGTGACTTTAAAAGACTTTCTCCCTGCAAGAAATGTCATCCCATCAGTATTTTGCTATTTCCCTGATCCAAGACTAATATTTGATATTTTTCTAAGATATTATTTGTCTGACAGAGTTTTCAGACCTCCTCTGCCCTAAGACTATTCTCTGGGCGGCACTTACCAAGTTCATCTCTGCCGTTCCACAGAATTATAGACCGTGCCCAGCTTCAAGACTCCCAGAAGAAGCCTTATTTATAATTTAGACATATGTGCTGCCCCCCCCACGTACCTCCTTTGCAAGCAATGGACTCGATCATACTTTAAGTTGTTAAAATTTCACTCTGCTCTTCATTTAAATGGCTCTCTCTGCACATCAGTTTCACCTCTTTTTATTTGTACCTTACACTCTCAAAGAAAGTGATCACGTTCTTAGCCCTCCCCCACACATGGTAGATATTCTTAACCATTATTTTAGCATAGCTCGGAGAATTTAAGTGACTTGCCCAGGGTCACACAGAGAGACTCAAGTCCACGTCTTCCCAGCCTAATATCATCCCCAGTCATCAGCAGGAATCAGTTCCACTCAATAAATACTGATTTAGTACTTAATCTATATTAGGCACAGGACAGTAGAGTTTATTGCTCTCTGCAATAGGAGATTTTTTTATTATTATTTTTCAAAGGGCAAGCTTTCAGAATTCATTTGCAAAGAGCTGCTCTCACAGTTGCTTAATTTCAAGGAAAGGAAGTCCTTCAGGGCATAAGGAGAAGTGGGGTGGAAGGAACAATGAGTCATGTGCATAATTTCATAGCTGCCAGTGTTCTACAGATCTCATTTCGGCCCTTACTTTCATAGAAAGGATTTACTCTAAAGATGAACCAGTTGGTCTGATCCATTCGTCATATCCAATTGTTTCAGTCACTCCTTCCAGAACAAGAGTTTCCTTTAATTCTGACATGTGACGTAGCAGAATCTGAGAATGGGCAGAGTTATGTTCACATCCATATGTCTGTACGGTATTTAAAGGTTTGATATTTAAAGGGCTTGACATTTCCATTACAACCAATTCCTCTGAAACCAATTCTAGGGGCTAAGATGGCGGACCCGCCCCTTATCTCCCATCTAATCAAAGTTATTTAGATGTGCAGTGAAAAAACCACCACAAAGTTTGTGTTGGCCTTGTTCCCACGTGTATGTCTCATTGACCAAAACAAAGCTCTTTAAAAATTAAGACAGGGAAAAGATCTGTGGTTTTCTCTACTGCTTTGTTGAGGGAGGCTGAGGGATGGTTCCACAAAAAGAAATGGGTTTAAAAATTGCTGATGCATTCTTTATCACTGCAATTTCCACAAGGTTATAAAAGTCATGCTTGGATAAAATCTTCAAAGTGCCAAAGCAATGATCTAAGATATGAATGCAAATAAGCCCTCTCCATCTTAAATTATGAGCAGTGGAACTGAATAGAAATGATCACTGCAGAAGAATCTCAAATTAAGTATGTTATTTTGCTCATTTGTATACAACAGGATAGTAAGTCATTTTAGGGATCCAGTGGGTTTGAAGCACAGCTGCCAAGAACTCTCCAACTTGGTGATGTTGGTTGGCGCTGGTGAGAAAGGGTCTTTATATCTAAATGAGTTGCAAAATGTTCTAACAAGACACTCTCTTGTTAACTTCACAGGTAAGGGTCGGGGAAAGTTGGGATTTGTGTTCTGTGTCTTTAAAAGATCAGCAAAGAGAGGAAAAGAAAGTGCCCTGAATCTTAAGAGTCGGTAAGGCAACAGGCTCTTTTTATGAAGCTTATAACTTGGTCCTGGCCTCTTAGAGGGTGTCGTGAAACATCTGCCTTTAGGCCCACAGAAAAATAAGGATACAACTATTTTTTTTCAAGGCCTAAAAGATTATAAAGGGAGCCAAAGGGTGAATAAAAGAAAATTTAATATACTTTGTATATTTTCTAGTCCCTTTTGGTTTTTATTTCATGAGCACCTGAGTTCATGGAAGATTCCTGAGAGTATTCACAGGCAACCTCAATCAAAAAGAAGGTAGAAGTTCTAAGAAATTATTTTCAGAGGGGAAAACTAAAAACTTTCAAATTTACTTTTAAATATGTTTAATTATGACATAACACAAGCATTGTATACTATAGAAATTTGATGAAAAGAGAAATTAAAAGAAAATGAAAATTAATTTTTACCGTCTTCTACAGATAAGTACTCATCCATCTGTAAAAGAATGTTTTCTGTGCCTAGTGTTTACGTATCAGAATGGAACGAGATCATCCATGTGGTTTTGTGATCTGCATGTTTCACTCAATAATATGACCCCAGAGGGACAGAAAGACCTAAAATTTCTCAACAGAGCTTAGAGCAGGAGAAAGGAAGAAAGGAAGCCAAGGAGCATGAACTTTATAGACAAACGGGTTATTTATTAAACGGAAAAATAAAGAATGATTTAGAAGCATCCTCTGGACTTAGTTATATCTAATTGCAATTGTGATCGTTTCTTTGATGGAGGGGCTTGACTAGAAGAGAGAGGAGTTATGTACAATAAATAAATTATATTTATTTTTAAAACTCCATCTGGCTGAGCTTTTCTCCAATTTACTTCAAAGCTGTGAGGAATGTCCACTGACTAGTTTAAAGGTGCACTGCTCAATACGGTAGCTGCTAACCACATGGAGCTCTTTAAATTTATTGGAATTAAACTAAAACTTCCGTTTAAGTCATAAGATTTAGTCATTCATGTGCTCGAAAGCCACATGTGGCAAGTGGCTACAGAGGAAGATTCTATAGTGCAGCACTAGTTTAAAGCATTCCACTACTGAAATGCCTGGAGGACCAGAAGAGGCCATCGAGTTGTGTAGGTTGCTCTGTCTGCTGTCATTCGGGAGACTTTTTAATTCTGGAAATACTTGGTGTGGGATTATTCCTACTTTCATTTATCCTTGCTTGTAATTCATGGAGTTACCTGGAGAAATATGAAGCCTGGATGGATGGGTTGTCCTGTGCTCAGCAGCATCCAAAGACAGAAGAGCGCTTCCAGCAACCAATCTTCCCAGTGCAAACTTTATTGATACGAGGACACAGTTATGAGCTTCAATGAATGAAGCAAATTTTTGAAGCCCTTGTTAAAGAAAAGATTTATAAAGGCCATTTCCTGCTCAAAAGCACATAATCCATCAGCAGAGAGCCTCACTGCATAGCTCAGTATACGTGACAGCATCACCACAAATCATCCTGACCAATCTTGGAAGAGGCCTCCAGGGAGCCAAATAGCAATCTTACTTGCAGAAATTGGAAGCACTGAACGCGGGGCTTCCATGGAGCCTGGAGGCAGGGAGAAAAGAAAACCAGAGACAGCTAGAGCAAGCAGTCGCCCAGAGGAAAAAAGGACAACCAAGCCAAATGCCTCCTTTCCAAAAGGGGGTGGGGGGTGCTTTCCAGTCCCTTTCCATCGGAGCTGGGCCACCGGACACTAATGGGACTCCTCAAACCCCTCGACATTTGCTCCTCTCCCACCTAAAACAGCCATGATTTTGCAGCCAGAGCACAGCATCTTGCCTTTTGCAGGAAGTCTGCAGTGTTTTTTAACGGATGAGGTCTGAATGGTCCAAAGAATCAGGCAGAATTATTTAGGCATCATTACCAGTCCGGAAACAGTTTTATGTTGTGGACACATGCACAGCCAAGGATCACCAGCACCTCAATGCCTGAAAAACTGACTATGGCTACTTCTCCCCAAGTGTATGCCGCAAAATACTGGTGTCAGAAACATCTGTGAATCTGTTTTAAAACAAAATCAGGCTTTTGACCCCACCCAGATTTCTTACATCAGCATCTGGGTGGAGAGTCAAGAATCTGTATTTTATAAGCACCCCAGATGACACTTACACACGAGGAAATTCAAGGACCACTGAACCAGATTAATTTGTTTCTTCCTACTCCACGCCACCCTGCCTTTCTTCCTGCCCTCTTTTTCCTCTTCCCTTTCCTTGAATTATGAAGAATATACTCCAACACACAGGAAAAGTTTTAAGTCTGGCACAAATACTTAACATTGTAACAAAGCATTAACAAAGATTTGTTGAATCATAATTACATGCACAAAATATGTTTTACTGGATTTCTAGTAAACAATAAAAAACACCTCTAAGAGTCATACAGTTAATTGTGATAAACACACTCTGTGGTCTTGTATGTATTTATTAATTATTATGGTAGAAAGTTCTCATGGGACAATGCACACTGGTAAGTGAAAGAACAGTTAACCATATTTATAAGTTCAGAACTATGAAGAATGTTATTACATGAAAAATAGTACAAAGAAATATACCAAAATATTAATAAAACAATTGCCTCCAAGTAATGAAATTATGCTTGATTTTTCCTTCTTTCTACCACTCTCTATTTTCAATTATTCATTAGCATGTAAAAAAACTTAAAAAAAAAAATAGGTGAAAATAATGCCACTTAGAGAGACTACGTCTTCTCTTTTATTGCATTGTATGTTTGGACCAGACTAACTTGCATCTCAGCCCTAACCTGTATCCACATAACTTGTATTTTTTTTTTTTTTCTTTTCTGTGGAGGTTCCCAAGCTAGGGGTAGAATCAGAGCTACAGCCATTGGCCTACACCACAGCCACAGCAACACCAGATCTGAGTCTCATCTGTGACCTACACCACTGTTCACACCAACACCGGATCCTTAACCCACTGAGTGAGGCCAGGGATCGAACCCACAACCTCATGGTTCCTAGTCAGATTCATTTCCACTGAGCCACGACGGGAACTCCTACTTGCATGTATTCTATTTGCAACTGTTGCAACGATACTCCTAGCTTTAATATTCTGCAAAGTGGGTTCTACCCACAGTCAGTTTAGCTGAGCTTATCTATATTCTCCTCCATCCACCCAGAAATTTTTTTAAAGAATTATAAACTTATTAAGGGGAAAAGAGGTTTCAGGCTGACGTCTTATAAACACTATCTGGAGCCTACCCTATCAAATCCACCCAAAGGAACACCCTTGGATGGTTGGAAAGATGAGTCTAATGATGGGTCAATGGAATATGACACCTGGGAAGTAACTATAACCCTAGATCTAATTATATAGTTACAGGGAATATGAGGAAAAGAAAAAAGTTAAATGACACCATGGGGAAGCGATAAGCCAGATGCAAAATATGGAGCATTACATAAGACCCTGTCTCTCCAAGAAATCAGTGACAAAAACAAAGGGGGGGTGGGCAGGACAGGGGAGACAAGAGACTGTTATGGCACAAAAAGGGAACAAAAGGCCTAACAACCAAAGGTGAGCTATGAATTGTGTTTGAAATCTAATTTGAACAAACCTACTGTAATAAAAGACATTTTTGTGCCAAGGAGAAAAATCTGAATATGGGTAAGATTTTAGAAAATACTAATGAATTAGCTGTGATAATAACACTGAAGTTATGTTTTTAAAACATACCTCAGTTTTTAAACTTTGCGGCGTTTACAGGTAAAAAGAAATATTGCTTGGGCTACGCTTTAAATGATTCCATTTAAAAGAGAGGAGAGGAGCTCCCATCTGACTCAGTGGTAAAGAACCTGAATAGTATGTATCCGTGAGGACATGGGATCTATCCCTGGCCTTGCCCTGTGAGTTAGGGATCCGGCAATGCCATGAGCTGTGGTGTAGGTCACAGATGCAGCTCGGATCCTGCATCGCTGTGGCTGTGGTATAGTCTAGCAGCTTCAACTCTGATTCATCCCCTAGCCTGGGAACTTCCATATGCCACAGGTGCAGCCCTAAAAAGACAAAGAAATAAATAAATAAAAGTGGAGGAGATAGATGAAGCAAGTTTTCTAAAGTACTGCTATTTTTTGAAATTGGGTCTTAGATACCTGAGGATTTTTCATATTAGTCTCTCCATTTCCATGTGTTTAAAATTTTTAAAAAAAATTTTTTAGCAAAATTTTTAACATGATGTAGATGTCTATATGCTGACACCGTAAAAATAGGAGTTCCCACCGTGGCACAGTGGGTTAAGGATCTGGTACTGTCTCTGAGGTGGCACAGGTTTGATCCCTGGCCCGGCACAGTGGGCTAAAGATCCGGCCACAGCTGTGGTGTAGGTCACAGCTGCAGCTTGGATTCGATCTCTGGCCCAGGAATTTCCATATTCTGCAGGTGCAGCCCTAAAAAGAAAATTAAAATGATAGTAACATAATGAAATAATATAACAATACTTGTTGGAATAATGGTAGCAGCTACCCCATATAGCTTAGCATGTGCAAAACACTGCTGTAAAAATATTTTGTGGATTAACTCAATCAGCACAGAACATTCTAGGGAGGTCCTTTATTCTCATTTAGAGCTGGGGAACTGAGGCCTTCATTGGTTAAACCCATCCTGCAACAGCAGAGATGATGTTTAGTTTTACGGAGAACTCAACTATTACACTCACAGCAAACCCACCGCCACTCACAGGCTGCAGAATGACTCCAGGACATTCTATTACGGGAAATAACCAGGGCACAGACATCTGTATGGGGTGTACTCCTCCTTTTGATCTGTGTATGAATATTATACATACATTATGAGGGCTTTTTGAGGTAAATATGCACAAGAAGTTATAACTGTTTAGGCACTTTTTGGGACCCCTGCGTTGGTGGTTCAAATCCCATCAGACTAAGTACCAAGGTCTCTGACCCGTAATCCCACTCACATGCTTTTCATCCCTTGAACTCACTGCATCCTTCTGGCCAAGGGGTCTCTGCACAACTGGTTCACTTTTTCCTCCTGCTCCTCACTCACTGTCCTTCCACTCATGTTTCACAGCTCAGCTCATGTGCCACTTCCTCGGGAGAGTGTGCCTCGACCTTCTGATTCTAGTCAAATATTCCTATTAAATGCTCGCCTGGTAACACGGCTGCCCCCTCATTACACAGACCCTACTGGAAACGTCACCTTTACTCGTGCAGTCATTTGAATACGGCTCTCTTCTCCCAGGCTGTGCTCTCCCATGAGGACGGGTCAGCTGTGGTCACCACTTTATCTCCAGGGATCACCACAGTGCGGGCACTTCATGACTACAGTTGACCTCTGAATAACACGGAAGGGTTAGGGGTCAAAAACCCCAGTATAACTTAACGGCCCATACCCACCATTCCTCATCCATGGGTTTGACCCACTGTGGAGCACTGTGCTATCTATTCAGAGAAAAAAATCCAGGTGTAGGTAGATCCACAGTTTAAATTCAAGTTGCTCAAGGGTCCACTCTACTCCACCCCTATCTGTCCAATGTATGAAGGAAAGCAGGGCATTTAACTTAACGATCTGTTTCTTTTTCCCTAAATTTTAGTGTTTTCTGTCTGGGCCTAAGAGAAGTTAATCGATTACAATATTTTTCATGGACTTTCAATTGTGGCTTTTTATCCCTTTGATGAAATTTTTGGCAGGCAGTCTTTCTTTGATTCCTGAATGTTTAAAGAGATTTGCTTATTTTCTTATCAATAATCTTTATTACCTTATTCAAATGTAAGTGATTTACTAAGATAACCTGAGGGAACTGAAATTTTTATCTCATTCTGGAACTTTCTTTCTCTCTGAAAGAACAGTATCCAGTAAAATTTATAGTGCCAAAGGCTTCATGTAGCATCCACAGGAAACACAGAGAGATTAATGAGGTCTTGAGAACTGTGACAGAGTTGAAATTCGTGGGGTTTTTTTTTTTTTCCCTTCCAACAGCCCTTCTCTATGAAATCCTGACTCTCGGTAACTGTCACATTTGGAGGCCATCTAGAAAGAAATGGTGCACTAAGTCTCCATTTTTCTCCCAGAAGTCAAATAGTTCATAAAGTTGGTCATTGGTATCTTTTATGAGGTAAGAATTTTCTTCAACTTTTCTTTCTTAGAATAGGAAGGGCACTGGCATTTCAATTTGAAGTTTGAGAGTGGTTACGGGAGGGTGACAGTGACAGGCACTCCCCAAACCAAGAAATAAGGAAGACTGGATTTTCTACCACAAGTTAAAACCTACAAAAGGAATAGAATGAAGCAGAGTAGGATTTTACAGAAGAGGAAGGTGAAGGCCAGAATACAAGAAAAGTGTCAAAATCATGCAAGTCAGTGGCAAAGTGAGACTTTGATCCTAGGTAGCCTGTGTGTCAAGGTCATACCCGTCAGCCCTACCATAAGGACCACTGAAGTACAAGAAGCTAGCTCACAACCTGCCTGGAGATGGATGCATCATACTGTCCCATTTTAGTGTCCTATCAGCTATCAAGACCATCCAAACTAATTTCTTGCTCTAATCCCATGCTCACCAACCAAACCGAAGACACAAATTTGTTTTCATGTACATGTTTATGTACTGAGGTACAAATGCTCTGATTAAAAGACATACGTAGTTAGCCCCTTTATAAACTACACTGCTTAACTTAAATTAATAAATTGAATTCTATTATACCTCAATTGCCTATGAGTTTAGTTCAGTCGAGTCCATTCCATCAAGACCCAGCTTAATACATTTGCTAATCATTGCTACCTCTGGAGATGTATCTGAAGGACCAGGGGGCTTCTTGAAGATCAAGTGTCCCTCTGTGGTGGTTTTTACCTCTTCTGCTCCCCACAAAATTAAGCAGGGTTCATCTTGAGTTCACTGGGTGCATAATGGAAACTTAGCAAGGTCTTCTTATGGAAAATAACAGAATTCAAATTGCTTAGAATTTTTGTCAAATCATCTTTCTAAGAGCAAAGAGGTCAAGAAATGTCCAATTTGGAGGACTCATTAGTGACCAACGAGTTCAAGCAGAGGTGACCGCAGACACAGAAAGATCAATGCACTTAATGAGGGTGACAGAGTGCCCTCCACAAACTTCAGCTGCATTAAACTCCAGGATGGGCGTTCATGTTGAGTTGCATTTTTTTCCTTCAAACCCACACGCTGATAACTATTCGCAAGTACAAGTTCAGTTTGAGGCCAATGAATTCATACCGAGCTCGTTCAAAGAGAGTTTCGAGCATCACAAAATCCTTTGTGAATCAGGTCAATAAATTTAGCACTGGATCATTTACATCAAACTGACAGCCACCTTTTAGGTGAGTATTTTTTTTTCCTTCAGAACACTTTCCTACTCCCTATATGTCAGAGAACATCCGATTTGGAGATGGAGGTCAGTGCATTAAATGGCCAAGTTGCTTAAAGATTTGTTCTTAGACCACAGAATCAGAGAAGTGGGAGGGACCTCTGGGACCATTTGCCTCTTCTCAGATTCAGACGTACAACCCCTAGATGGGAGGCCACGACGATTTCAGTTTTGCTCAATGGCGTTTAATTTTAAACATTACGTTTACTCTGAAAGAAGCAAGCATACATAATGACAGAGAAGGTGTTTTTTTAATTTCACTTTGCAAGGTAAGACATAACATTTCAAAGAAATTTTTACTGATTAGTGGACTACTTCCAGCTGTACTCAAAGTTCCCTGAGGACGTGAACACATCCCTCTGCTCTGTGTTGGTGGGAGAGTCCAACCAACACTGCTCGCGTCCCCATTTACTGATGTCAGAATGGGCTCAGAGACGCAAAGCGTCTTGGAAAAGGTCACACAGCCCGCATTAGTAATGGAGTTAAGGCTAGAACCCACCTGCCCAAAGTGCTTTTTGCAGACTTCATCTGAATTTCAGCAGCTACTCCACATGTGCTCGGTTCCCACACCCCAAAACCCCCTTTCTCCAGATGACTGGGTGTTTTTAGAGAAGGTGAACAAACTTCAGTGTTATGATAAATTACTTTCATTATATGCACTCGGTGCTTCTCCTATATCTTAAAGGTGTTCAAGGTTATTCACGCACAGGAGTAAAAACATAGTAGATTTGGAGAGAAAGGAGAAGTTGTCTGTCCATCCAAATCTGCAAGGCCCCTTAGGGCAGTGTTTCCTAACAGATCTCCTGGGCCAGAATTATGTGCAATTTTCGCTAAATATACACACTCCTGGGCTTCACCCTACTTAATGATTTAGAACCTCTGGGGACAGAGCCCAGAAATGTGCGTGTTTAAATAACTTCCTCAGGTGGTAATTATAAGCTCTGAGACTGGAAAAAGCATCACCTGACAAAAGAGAAGAGAAAAGGTCAAGGGAGGCTAAGAGATAGACTAACATCTCATGTTCCTAAGACGCACATGGTAAAGCATCCCATAGCCAGGCTCTATCTGATTAGAAAACTATCCGTGATAGGGAGTTCCCTTCGTGGCTCAGTGGTTAAGCCACTAAGAACCATGAGGTTGCGGGTTCAATCCCAGGCCTTGCTCAGTGGGTTAAGGATCCAGCATTGCCGTGAGCTGTGGTGTAGGTTGCAGATGTGGCTCAGATCCCACGTTGCTGTGGCTGTGGCGTAGGCCGGCAGCTACAGCTCCTGTTAAGACCCCTAGCCTGGGAACCTCCATATGCCGCAGGTGTGACTCTAGATAAAGATAGAAAGACAAAAAAAAAAAAAGAAAACTATCTGTGATAGGTAGAGCAAGGGAAAATACCTTGATTTGCCGATTAAGAAATTGCATTCCAGCTGCTCAGGTGGATTTTAAACTAAACATGAAAACGGAGAAAGAAACAGCATCCAGACAAATACCCATAAAACAGCACAGCAGGTGTAACTACAAGAAGTAACTACAAGAAGGGACGCATGAGGGACGGCTGGAGAGATGGTGATAAAACATCTTCCATCAGCCAGTCTTTTAAGGGGTTTCACAAAATGTAAAATATAAAGATGTATGATATAAGTATGCGCTAAGTTAGCAAGATATCAAGAAAATAATATAGGAGCAAAAGCAGAAAAGAGACTGAAAGTTATCTGAACATTCATTATCTTTAAATAATGGGGGGGGGTGGAAAGAGTCACTCATCAGATAAAATTCAAAACATAGGTGAATAAAAATGATCTCCCAGGTTTAAGCGAGAATTGGAGGAAGGACACAGTGGACAGCAAAGCAGAGGTGGAAGGGTATGTGTTTTTTCCTCCAGGACGTGGAGTTCTGAGGAGAGAAGTGAAGAATGGCTGTGTGGAAATCGTGCCGTTGAAGAAGAACCGTGCTGGGTCAAGTGCAAAGAGGAGCATTTGTTATCAGAGCACATCAGAGTGTCAGCCAGATGGCCAAGCGCAGGGTCCCCTCCAGATGGCCCCCTCGGGTGGCTCAGCATCAGGTAGAGCAGAGATGGGGCTTTTCGTCCCTTCCCCTGCCACCACGCTTCCCCCAAGTGCCGAATCTCCCAGTGGTGGGGTTCAGGCACTTGGGAGGTAAACACCTTCCCATCTCCGCCTTCTCACCGACACCTGGACAAGTGTCTGTTCTGATTTCAATGAGATGGACCCATGCTGACGCTGGAGAGGAGGGTAATGCAAAGGAAAGGAAAGAGGAGAGAAAACTGAGACTCGAGATGAAGAGGACGTGTTTTCTGGTCTGGAACCAGTTCATTCTCTGCTCCAGAATTCCCGTGGTGTTGAAGATGGAACGTTACCTATCTGGTGGGCTTTCCATGAGGATCGAATCGAGTACAAGTCAAAGACTTAGCATAATGCCTGCCACACAGTCAATGCTCAGTTGCTGGCAGTATCCCTGATAGACCTCGGGAAGGAGATTTCCAACGAAAACACATTTTGCTTTGCTCTGGGGCCTCAAAATTGTCCCAGCTGGCAAGAACGCTCGACACAACACCCATGAGACCTACCTGTGTTTCCTTAATCCCCACGAACAGGTCCACATAGGGATACTGACATGGCTTTTCAGTTACAGATCACACACACACACAAAAAAAACTCAATATAAAACAACCAGGCCAGTCAACTGTGTTTTTTAAAATCTCCTGTACCTCTGGACTCAAAGGTCGCTCACATAGATCAGGCCTTTCCTCAGACTAAAACAAATGTAGATGAAAGACATTGCCTTCCATTTTCTGGTATCTCTATAATAAATGCATCAAGTGTGTAATAAAAAGTTGATTTAAAAATAAGAAAAATAAAACTGGCTTCAGTTAAAAAAAGACTTTTTCTCTCTGTGCGCTCTTGAAAGAAGAATTGAATGAACTTTAAAAAATGGGTACAAGGTCTGTTAAGATTTCTGTACTGGTTTTCAAGGTTGCAGGAGACGAAAAATGAAACCATATAACAAGGTGGATGTAATCATATGCTCAAATCAATATCTACTCTCTAGTGTAAATTCTGCTCCATGTTTTCCCTCTCATGCCTCATGATGTTTTGATTTTACCACGGCTTATAAAAATTTATCTCAGTAAATTAAAGGAACCAGGCAGCTTTTCATCAGAGGATAGTCATACATAGACCACCCACCAAATGCAATGTTCCTTCATTTTTTGAGACCCTGGAAACATTTTCACCATTTGACATGCAACAATCTTTAACAAACAGTGCAGAGAGAAGGTATCATAATCATGGAAAATGCCCACCAAATTGACTCCCCTCCTAAAAGCCATCTGTGTAAAATGACTCCCCATAGCAACTGTAAAGTCATAAGCAATCGAAAGAGTTGCTCAAGCTAAGAGAAAATGCAAAGCGCAGAACTGAGAATCATAGGACAATAAAGTCAGCCTGGCCACAGAAGAACTAAAATCTCCCAAGTTATAAAATGTGCAATGATCAATTCTGTATTACTTCATGCTTGCGAAAGCTAACATATTGACTAGCTTATGCCAGCTCCCCACTCCCTTTCTTTTGTTTCAATTTAAATACTAAGCAATACAAACATTTTCTGTTCCCTGAGTTGAACTGGTAACTAAAGGCTGGATTGGTTAGCTGCCTGAATAGCAGGAGGATGAAGGAAGTATTTAGACCAACAAGCCACAGCTCAAATTGCTCTGTCTCTGGCCACATGAAGACAAAGCAAAATGATCACAGAATTATATCATTCTGAGCCTAACCCTCTCATTTTACAACTGGGAAAGCAAGCTTCTCATCCTCCCAACGTCAACCTACTCGTTTTGCCATGTCCCCTATTTCAGGGCAGAGCATTTGCAGACATACGAGGGTCTGAGCATTATTTCTGTTGAGTTCGTCTCTGATTAGCTCTCACTGATACCCACTTCCAACGAGCCCCATCACCTCTCCTCTCCACGAATGGGTGCACCCAAGCTACTGCTTTGCCTCCAGACTTTCCCCCTTTGCTCTAATCTATAACCCCCTCCTCAACTGAAAAGCCAGCCTAAGGCTTCTAAGAGCTAAATGTATCATCCTCGTGTTGCAGTCTGGAGTAACTTCTCATCAGGCTCCAAACAATTCCCCAGTGCTGTAACAGATTCCAGAGACTCTCAATAACCTCTCCAACTGCATCTCTTCTATGCCTCACACTATTTTTGCACCCACCACATAAAACATAATTCCTTAAAGACAGCATGTCCTCTCTCACCTCCCCACATTCTGCTCCTTCTGCCCCAAATGCTGTCCTTCCTCCTCTTCACCTCACTGACACCCACTCATCCTGAGACTGCGGCTCAGCTGTCACGTGCTCCCGGAACTCGAGCCTTCAGTTCTAGGCCTTACCTCAGACTTGAATTCCAGCATAAAAGAAATTAAATATTAATACTCCTTTTTTAAGAAAAAATAGTAAACATGTTTTAAGCACTCTACACTTGAGATTGCCATTTACATAAGATGTATATATTTTTTAATAATTTTTTTCAATTATAGCTGGTTTACAGTGTTCTGTCAATTTTCTACTGTACAGCAAAGTGACCCAGTCACACATACATATATACATTCTTTTTCTCACATTATCCTAGATATACTTCCCAGTGCTATTTAAGTTGTATAGATCTGAAAGTTTACGCCAGTAATTTGAATGGTAACTACTACTGTCATAACTATTCAACTATACAAATATTCTTGCTTTAGTAGTTTAAAACTGCCCTAATACTATTGAGAATAAATATGCCTGCTAAAATCATGTAAAACACAAACTAAAATTTACATTTTTATTATTATTTTCTGTAATTAGATGAATCAAGAGGGATCCCGTCCAGTTTGCAAATGCACATGAAAAGTAGAAGTAAAGAAGGCACCACCTTAAGAACTATAATATAAACTCTGTGCCTTTCTGGCCAACGCTTTGAGTCTTCAGGATGTAAATCCTTGAACTCTGTGACTAAACCACAAGTGATCAGCATTGACTGGGGAAGCTTTGCTTTCTTCCAATTAAGGAAAATTTACCTTTGGCTGATAGCATGATCATCCTATTTTGGGAAAGTGTTACTGCAGTAATTGAAAATATGCTGGAAGAGACATGATTACCCACTGTATCGGTAAAGTTCTTGGCAGAAAGCAGATGGCATACTTCAACCTGGTAATTTGAGACAAGTTTAATAAAAAGAATCTTTATATAAGTATAGGCAGAGTTTAGAGAAGTCAGCGATGCAAAACCCCAGCAACAGCAGCAGCATGAAGACCAAGAAAGGCAAAGAGTGGCACGGAATTCAGAGAAAGGAATTATATATGCGTGGAATCCAGAGAAAGGAATTACGTGCAGAGAGATGCTTGGCAGGAGCAGGGACACAGCCCAGCAGGGAGGGGCCGGAGGAGTAAGTACCCCCACCGCATCTGCCTCCTGCTTTCTGGTCTCCCCAGTGGCCAAGCCCATCCCAAATCTGGAGATCTCACTAACGCAAACCATACAAGTCAGAATTCCTCAGGAGAAAGCAGACAACATCCAGCACAACTGCCTTTCAAGCACGAGACCAGTGGAGGAAAACAATGCAGGATGTGGTGTGCCCTACTCCTCCACAAAAACGCGACCGAGTTGTCGATCTTTTGTGGAAGGTATGGCAGTGGTCTTTAGATCACGTGTATCTGTCTTTATTTTTTATTTTTTGTCTTTTTAGGGCCACACCTGCAGCATATGGAAGTTCCCAGGCTAGGGGTCAAGTCAGAACTGTAGCTGCCGGTCTACACCGCAACTTAACAGCAATGCCGGATTCTTAACCCACTGAGCTGAGTGAGGCTAAAGGTCAAACCCAGGTCCTCACGGACACTCTTCAGACTCGTTACTGCTGAGCCATGACAGAAACACCCTCTCCTGTCTTTTTGTTACACTATCACAATGGTCACTGGAGGGCACTTTACTGGTTTTGACTGTCCAGCCCCCATTTGCCCTCCACTTAGTATGAGCACTCAGGCTTTCGTGGAAGCATCCGCCCTTGCCTACTGCAGCTCATCTGCTTGAGAAAAGGTGGTACCACTCCACACTTAAGGACGGGATGTGTCAGTCGATTAGCTGATCGCGTAATCACACCCTTCCACTGCAGCTTACTGTTAGAGACAGGCATGACCTCACTTGCTCCCAACAGACTGAATGCTGTTGACAACTGGAGCAAGAGACACATCGCTGTTCCCTGGTATGTGTGAGCAAGCAGGCAGCCTTGGAGCCACAAACGGAGAAGCTTGCTGAAAATGGAAGCCACGCCACAAAAGGGAAAAGAAACCACATCATATTCTCACTTCAGCGGATCATGCCTCATCCTGCTCAACATCCTTTTCTGTAACACAAGGCAGTAAGTGCCCTTCACTGTGTGAGCCAGGTTTTCTGTGGTTCACAACTGAGAGGTATCTCACCACACCACTGACCGGATGATTCAAGCAGAAGTAACCACTTCCTAGGGAAGACTCCATCAATACTCTTGAAAATCCCTGCTCACAGTACATCAGGAATAAACTGAGCAGCCTACTGAGAAGCCCTAATGTTTACATGCTAATACCTAAACTATTTTAATTAGAAGAAATGTTTAGATTACCCAATAATAATTTAATGGATTATGAAAGCATCCCTCCCTCTACATTCTAAAGATATTACCTGAAGACTCACTAGGTACCAGACTTTGGGCACCTAAAAATTACTAAGACACAGCGTCACCAAAAAGTTTACTTAAATTTAGAAGATCTATTAAGAAGCTCCTATCGCTTTGTGTAAACAATATTCAGGCTAATGGGGAAGCTCAAAAGAAGGAGTTGTTAATTCTACTACGATGCAAGGAGTCTGACAATCTTTAAAATCTTTTAAGCAAGGCCTTGAAGTACACCAGAGATCTTGGAAAAGGAAGCTGACAGTGCAGGCTGAGAACACAGCATGAAAAATCCATGTGCACATGCAAAGGTTCGGTGTGGCTTCAGTAAAGACAGAAGTAGCAGCATGATTACAAGGCAAGTTTGCGTCCACCCTGGTTTTTCATCCTTTGCTAGCTGTATCATCTTGGGCAACTTACACTTAACTTTTCTTAGTATTACTTTCCTTATAGGTAAAATAAGACTAACAATCAAAGGATTTTGGTCATAGCTCTTAATATTAAAAGTCCCATTACATGTAAAATATCTATTATTCAAAAATAATTTCTTACTAGGAGAAAGATAATTGATTTGGCAGACTGGTGCCAGGTTGTGAATATTCTTATGTGCTCTGCTAGATTTGTATAGATTGGAGTATAGCTAATGTACACCAAATATCAGAGATTTTAAGTAGACATGACAAGGTGTGTATTTGATAATACTGTGACTCTTAAATTGGAGTGAGAAGAGACTGAAGGCAAAGTAACTGAGATGTCACAACTGTCCTTATAAAAGATGCTACAGGCATGAGGGTCTGAACCAAGATGGTAGCAGGAGGGTGGAGAACAAGTAACGGACATGCACCAGTTAGGTTTCAAGGAAGATTACAAAGTTTCTGGTAGATGCTGGTGCCTTTAATAAATAAAGATAAGAAAAGGGGTCACAGGTTTGGCAGAGAAAACAAACAGTTCACGTTTGGGACCTGCTAAGTGTGAGCTGTCCATATCCTCCCCAAGTGGAAAAATCCAGAAGCTGTCGCAAATGAGTTCAAGAGAGAAGTCCATGCAGCAGGCAGATACAGGAGCATCAGCTGCAAATACGTTACTGCTAAAGAAAGGGAAATGATTGGTCTGACTGACAATAAGGCTAAAACTGTGGGAAAACCAAATCCGACAGTGGGAGGACCTAGCAAAGCAGACTTAGAAGTAACCATCGGTGTGGTAGCAGTTGAGGTGAAGGAGTGGGGATTTCAAAAGCAGAGGAGACAACAACTTCAGGGAGTAACCCCGCAGAAACAGAGAAGATGGAGAGGTAGCACCCAAGTAGGCAGTGACTCCACGGACACCACTGCCCTCGGCAAACGGCAATCAGTTTTAACCCCGGGGGTGTGAAGTCTCAGAGAGGTGACAGAGGCAGAAGCCACACGGCAGTGGCTGAGGCCAAGGAGAAGTGTGAGGACCCGGAAGCAGGTGGAAGGGCCCACTCTTTCAAGGAGCTGCTGGCAACTCTCCCAGGCTCCCCTCGCTTGGAAATTCTCTGACCTCAGAGTCAGACTCTGTTGTAACAAAACAATGAGTACAAGGGGTCTGTCTTGTTAGCTGGCACTCCTCATGATGGATTTTTATAATCAGAAAGGCTCGTTTTTGAAAAACCAGGCAGTTACACACAGCGTTTTGTCTGACTTTCTGAGAACTTTCCTCCATTCCCTGGGTAAAAACTTCACTCAGGACAAGCAGCAGTGATTTGAGTTACATTTCCAGTTCCTGAAAGCAGACAATACTGCACTGATGAGGTCTTATTCATTCTTGGGTCATCATCAGGAAATAGCGAACAGCTAAGAAGAATGTGGTGTATTTCAAGCAATACGGAAGCCCTCCAGATATATATTAACACTGTCTTTCATATTTATGACTCTAAAAGAGGTCAAGGCTTACTTCCCGATTATCTTATTAACCTTCCAATTTGCTTTTGAATATAAGGAATAAATAAATATTTGGCCCATCACATAAATGGAGAAACAGAGGTCCAAGATCCAAAAGGAATTCAGCGTCCGGAGTGCCCAGTAGAGATCTCTGGCCATGAGTCGCCAACACATTAGAATGGAGTCCAACAAAGCGCATGTGGTCCATGGACCACCTGTATCGAATTTATTGCTCTATTCCTCTCACAGTGGACTTGGAACTCTGAGCTTTAAAAACTGCCACAGGAGCGTCTTATGTATCTCAGCTTTTCAAAAATACTGAAAGATCGCCTATGACTCAACAAAGACAATGTTCACTGAGCAATGACTGGATGCAAGTTATTTGCTTTCTCTTAAAAAAAAATCACCAAAGAGCATGACATATTTTCTTGCCTTGAAAGAGTTTTTAGTGGACGTGTATGCCATTATCTTCTCTGCTCAGAACCCCTAGATTTGGGGTATCACTAATTATGACCCAGCCCTCTTGATGAGATCTGGGATGCACACTGGACAGCTGGTCAACAGTTCTCCCTCTGTACTGTCTCTACCAGTAATGTGAAGGAGGACACGGAACTGAAGGTGGCTAGTGAAGAATACTGCGGCCGATCAATCGGGATTAGATTTCAGCGTGGTGACTGTGGTAAGTCATACGCCAGGAGAGCAATCAAAAGTATCCAGTCAAGTAAAAGAGAAAAGGAGACTCTCAGAAGCAGAGACAAATGAGCCTTGAGGGCCAGAGAACGAGGCCGAAGTTCCTAAAACCGTCCAGGTTCCCCAAGGCCCTCCTGCCATTGCCTGTGTGGTTTCCTACGTCCTCAGGTAAAACATGTTTTCTTGTGCTACTCTGAGTGGGTTTCTACTCTCAGGGATTCTAAGAAGCTTATGTGGAGGAAATAATTTATCCTTGAGTAAATCCGATGTATCCAACGGCCTTCTTCTCTCCTCCCCTAAAAAGAACCACGCCCTGGCCAGTTGTGCAAGCCAGGGGTCATCCCTCTCCCTCATCTGTCATACCCAGTTTCACCAAGAATCACGAATTTCAGGTCCAGTACTGCTCCACACCGCCCATCTGTTTCCCTCCGCTACAGCTACCCTAGTCATTCGCCTGTCTCAGATGATCCCTGGCTGCTTTACTCAGTGTCCACCCTTTGTCCTCTCCAGACAGACCTAGACAAAACGAAAATCTGGTCATGTCCCTTCTGCCCTGCCACTGTGCTTATCCCCATCTACTGGTTTCCCATTGCACTCGGTATAGAGACAAAAATCCTCATCAGAGCCGTCGAGGCCCAGAGGGCTCTCAACACATCACTGCAGTGAGAATCTCATATTCTTTGGCTCCGTTCAGCTTCCCTGGCCACCTGTCAGTAACCAACACTTTGCACGCCCCCCTTTCACCTCTATAAATGCCCCTCTCTCTTTCCACGCCTCTCTGCTCTTGTCATCTGCCTAGTTCATTCTCACTCATCCTCTGGACCATAGCTAAGCATCATTCCCTCGGGGAGGCCTTTCCTGACCCCACTGACAAGGTCAAGTACTCGTTGTAGACTCTCCTAAAACCGTATCACCCATCTTTATAGTGTTTCTCACAACTGCAACCTTAAATGTGTATATATATATATATATATATATGTGTGTGTGTATATATATATATATATATATATATACATATATATATATATATATATATTTGATAATCTTATAACTACCTAGAAGCTGTAAGCTCTGTATTTATCCTTTTTTTTTTTCCACACTCTCTCCCTAGCTCCTGACTCTATGCTGGACACACAGTAAGTTCGCTGTAGTATTGACTGAAGGAAAGTTGAATAACTGGAATAAATAAGAAGAACTCAGCAAGAGTACACAAAAACCAGATTTTTCACTGACAATGCACAGGTTTGCCCAAGCTGAGGACCACATGGGGAAAAAGTTAGAAAGGTCAGGCATATTTATGAAAGGTACTGATTCAGGGCAGATTGAGACAATAGAGAGCTTGAGCTATCTAAAGCTTGGTTAGATACTAGACCAAAATCATTAATTTGAGTTGAAATAGCAATACAAGAAATCAGGGTCAGAACACAAAGCAGGGATGTAGGAAGATTTCCATTTGAAAGAAAAATTCCAGGTGAGGCTATAGATAATTGAGGTACCACAAAGCGGATGAACTGGACTTTCAAGGAGTCAGAGAGAACAGCAAGAGGAGATTGTGCAGGTGAAACAAGATGAAAAAAAGGGAAAAGGAAGTGCCCAGGGGGATTCAACTTGGTAACTGTACAACAAAACTTGTAATTTATACTGAGTATGTTCCAAGGAGCCTTCTAAATGCTTTGAAACATTCATTGAGTTTAATTTCAAAACTGCCTCCTAGAGTAATGACAATAAAAACAAAAACAGAAACAAAAAAAACCAAATGGGACTTAATTAAACTTAAAAGTTTCTGCACAGCAAAGGAAACCCTAAACAAAAAGACAACCCACAGAATAGGAGAAAATATTTGCAAATGAAGCGACTGACAAGGGATTAATCTCCAGAATTTATAAACACCTTTGGCAGCTCTATACCAAAAAAAAGAACAACGCCATCAAAAATTGGGCAGGAGTTCCCGTCATGGCACAGTGGTTAACGAATCCGACTAGGAACCATGAGATTGCGGGTTCGACCCCTGGCCTCACTCAGTGGGTTAAGGATCTGGCGTTGCCATGAGCTGCGGTGTAGGTTACAGATACAGCACGGATTCTGCGTTGCTGTGGCTGTGGCGCAGGCCAGCAGCTACAGCTCTGATTAGACCCCTAGCCTGGGAATCTCTATATGCCGTAGGTGAGGCCCTAAAATGACAAAAGCCAAAAAAAAAAAAAAAAAAAAAAAAAAAAAAAAAAAATGGGCAGAATATCTAAACAGATAATTCTCCAAAGAAGACATTCAGATGGCCAAAAAACA
>PVHT021183659.1:3335545-3413540 GCA_004024745.2 Catagonus wagneri
GAGGGTGTGGAGAAAAAGGAACCCTATTACACTGTTGGTGGGAGTGTAAATTGGTGCAACCACTGTGGCAAACAGTGTGGAGATTCCTTAGAAAAGTAAAAGTAGAATTACCACTTGATCCAGCAATCCCACTCCTGGGCATCTATCTAGAGAAAATCATGACTCGAAAAGACACATGTACTCCAGTGTTCACTGCAGCACAATATACAACAGCCAAGTCAGGGAAACAACCTAAATGTCCATCAACAGAGGAGTGGATAAGGAAGATGTGGTACATACACACAATGGAATATTAGCCATTAAAAGGAAAGAAATAATGGCATTTGCAGCAACATGAATGGACGGAGAAATTATCATGCTAAGTGAAGTCAGTCCGACAACGAGCACCAGCATCATATGCTATCACTTACATTTGGAATCTAAAAAAAGGACACCATGAACTTCTTTGTGGAACAGTTACTGACTCACAGACTTTTTAAAACCTATGGTTTCCAAATGAGACAAGTTGGGGGGGGGATGCACTGAGGGTTTGGGAAAGAAATGCTATAAAATTTGGTTGTGATGATCATTATACAAAAAAAAAAAAAGGTATATGGGATGAAAATTTAAAAGGTAGTGATGATTTAAGTAATGGATAACACAACGTACATTGACTTTTGATTTCACTGAAGAGACAGAAAAGCACAATCATTTAGTTAATTTTTCCTTGCTCAGTCAAAATATTTATATAATTTGAATTTTTAAGAGTCATGGTAGAAATTAGTGAAGTAGAATTTATAATCGAGTTTTTGTTTTGTTTCATTTCGTTTTATCAAGGCATTGTTGATGAAGTTGTAAAGTAAAATATACGATTGTAAAATGAAAAAAAAAATTCCATTGAGGTCAGCAAACCAGTCTTAAAATGAGAAACCAGAGATAAACTTGCCCAAGGTCATCAGTTAGTAAGTGGCAGCACCAGAGTTTGAACCCGCCAAGACTGACTCTACACCTTTCATTAATGAGTTTGGCCCGTCCTTGTGTTAGCCACAAAAGATCAGAAGAGCGTTAGTCAGTGAGAGTCAACCTAAGATGATGGAAGTATCTTACCAAAAAGCATCAGATGTCCCTAAACAGATGACTGAAGGGCATTATTTAATGTCACAGTGTTTAACGAGTAGTATGTCACAGTGGTTATTGACATGGCGTTTGGAAATCCAGCACTGGCTGTGCCACCATCTAGCTGCCTGGCTGTTATTTAAACTCTCTGACACTTGCTCTGTGTCTTTAATGGGAAAATTAATACCCAGCTCATGATTAAGGGTTTAAAAGTTAAATAAGGAGTTCCCTTCGTGGCTCAGTGGTTAACGAATCCGACTAAGAACCATAAGGTTGCGGGTTCGATCCCTGGCCTTGCTCAGTGGGTTAAGGATCCGGCGTTGCAGTGAGCTGTAGTGAAGTTTGCAGATGCGGCTCGTATCCCGTGTTGCTGTGGCTGTGGCGAAGGCCGGCGGCTACAGCTCCTGTTAGACCCCTAGCCTGGGAACCTCCATATGCCGCGGGTGCGGCTCTACATAAAGGCAAAAAGACAAAAAAATAAATAAATAAAAGTTAAATAAGAACATGTATTGAATGTCCTTAGTACAGAAGATTTATGCTCAATCATTAATCAAAATCAGAATTTTGCAGAGTCGTGTTATCACGGTTGAAGAAAAGGGGATACAGAATTTTGCTATTTTACCTGTGGACCAAACGCGTCCTTACCACTAACCTAACAGGCAGACATATACCATGCGGCACCTTCTTATTAGTTAAGTGTCCCCATGACGACAGCTGAACGAAGTCGATAACTCTATAGATACATTTTGCCCTAAGAAATGCTGACAGTTAACGTGAACTCAACTTCTATGCCACTCAGAACCCTCCCCGCAGCTTTGGAGCTGGCTTTAGAAGTATTTCTGAGAGTCAAGAGCTTTAACACTTCCCGATCCAAGACACGTCTTGGGGCTTGCCCCAAAGAGGTGATCTTCCACAAAGCCGAGAATCTGGCTTTGCAAGACTACGCATATATCCTTATATAAAAGGAAAAAAAATGAAGAATTTGAGGACTTTGAGGCAAAATCATGAGTGATACTGCAGCTCTTACCTTTAATGACAGAGCCAGTGAGGATGTGAAAAACATTCATTCTCCAGCCCTTCGTGGAGTACTGTGACACATTTCTGGAGGACTATTTGGCAAAGACTAGGAAAAAAAAAAAATGTAACGTGCATTCTCTGTGATCCAGAAATGCAGCTTCTAAGGTCCTATTCCACAAGAATGTTTACACAAATGTAGTTAGACATAGGTAAAAAGATGTTCTTGGAAATACTGTAATAAATTCCCACCAAAAGGGTAACATTTTTGTAAATAGAGCATCTCAATTAAATACAATGCCACAGGGCTAATTGAAAAATAAATATATGTCTACTGACCTGAAAATATGCTGTTATATTAAGTCTAAAAGATTGCAAAACTCTCAAAATACATAATTATAGACTATGTTTAAAATGTTTATGTTTGTACATATATTAATTTTTATATGAATATGATCTGCAATACGCTAGTTTTAATAGTAGTTACTTCTGGAAAATGGCACTGGCAAATGGCTTGAGAGAACAGGTTGGGGGAACAGGCAGGTTTTACCTATCATTTTGTCAACTTTGGTATTGTTTGAATTTTTAACAATAAACAGTCATAACTTTTCTTACTGAAATTAATTTTCTTAGAAATCAAAAGTGATAAACAAAATCATAGCAATGCTTCTTAAAATGTTCCTTCTTCTGGCAGCCACTTTACTCCCAATCCCGGGACCCCTCTAGTGTCCCTTCCTCCAGCATATTTAGGAAAACACCTTTTGCTCTATCTAGCGTAGGTACCCTGCGTGAGTGTCTCTTATCTGTCCCAGCCTATCCTCTTGCTTCTTCTTCCTTTTTGTCTATTTCTTCCCCTTTCCCAGTTTCATCACCAACAGCAAAAAAAAAAAAACAAAAAAACCACAGACTATAAATAGGGAACACCTCTCAGAGTGAACAGAAAGAGAAGATACTAAGCATCTTTTCCATGTTGAAATGAAACCAAAAGCCTTCACTGAACAGGGGGAGAAGTCAGAGGACACTAATCCACTAAGAAATGTTATCCTGTCACACCTGTTTCTCATTGTCTTCCTTTTCCTCTCTCTGAGTGTGAGTGCCTATGACAACAGGGGCTGTGGCTTCATTATTATATCCCCAGAGCCTACCACACACCCAAAACACAGTAGATGTTCAGTACTGTTTGTTGAGTACATGGGAGAATGCGCTGAACCCTCAACAGCTTATATCCTGTTTGGGAGGCATATACTTTCAGTAATTCTTCCTTAATATCACATGCGCTTCTGACTCACCATTACCTGACAGGCAATTGCAGCTTTAAACAACCAGCCCCAAGAACCACGCATTTGCCTCTGCAAAGGCTCGCATGCTAATACAGGCTGTCAGCCAGGAAACCCAGCAGAGCTGTGCTTAGCAACCAGTCCCTTTGCTATCTATTTTGGTTAGCTATGTCAAAAGTTGTTCTAACTTCATTCAATCAATGGCTTCATGTTGTGAAAGAAAGACACCGCAAAGAGATGAGAAAACAGAATCAAAGATCTGTGTGTTCAGCACCTCTAAGGGCAGTTCCCAGACGCCTCTCTTCTTTCCGCCGTGCAGCCGGGGCTGCACTCTTGTTTACAAGCCTTTTGGGAGGGATCTGTTAAGCAGGAGAAAGGTGGCTTTGACCTTCATCTCCCTGGAAGGAGAAATACAGAACAGCTGTCTGCTTACCACTGCGACCTCATTTCCATGGCATGGAACCACTCATTTGGGAAACATGAAAAATAGGATTGATTCACGTGTTTTCCCTAAGATGTTCTTGACGACACTGAGCTCTTGGTGAGATGAAGGATGATGACAATCGTATGGCCGCAAATGTTCTTTAGGTGAAAATGGAAAGATGTTCAGCCTCCCAAGCTGAGAATCAAGTTTGGTACAGAATTCATATATTTTGGCCTGTGCCATTGCTTCTATATGGCAACTGGCTTATAATTTACAGAGAGAAGGCTTGGACTGCATAGAGATAAAAATTTCCCCCTAAAATAGCCAAACATGAAGTTCGGACTTTGACTAGGAACAGCTCACCCATTCTTCCTGCGTTGGTGCATTCCATCTCAGTGCAATCTAATCCAAACATGATCCAGACCACATTACATTCCCAGGCTCGGTCCCCACAGTTTCACATACCCTGTAAAGCCCCAATGAAAATGGAAAGAAACCCCGCTGTTTTTGTTCAATAACCTCAAGTCAGTCTGGATCTCAAAATTAGCAGTGTCTGATTCCAGCTGGAACTGGGAAAGCACCACAGAAATCACTGAGTTCATGCCCCTCACTTACAGAGGGGGAAAATTAGCCCTAAACAGAGACAGGGCATTACCTCAGCATGCAATTCGCAGCAGAACTAAAGGGAAAACTAAAACGGACTCGAAGCTCAGGATTCTTTCCTTTGTATCACATGGCCTCTTAGTCTTGCCTTGAATTGAAACGTCATCATCAACATAATGACACAGCCATTCGACACATTTCTATTAATGCCTCCCCTGGACCAGAATTGGGATTTTGTTAAGAAACACACCAAAAACATATAGGTCTCAGCCACTGCCCTGAAGGAGTTAACCTCCGAGAGAGGAGTCATGCGTTTATGAGGGATGAATGAGGAGTGACTGCTCATGAGTACAGATTTTCTTTTCAGGAAAGAAGACATTCTGGAATGAGATAGTGCTGGTGGTTGCACAACTTTGTGAATACACTAAAAACCACTGGATTGTATACTTTAAAGAGGCAAAAGTTATAGTAACCAATAGACCTACAGAAATCAGGTCTCCTTTTAAGGTCATGCATTGCAAGTAATTAATAATGAACAGAAGCTAGCAGCAAAAGATGACTGGTACTAAATGCAAATCAGAGGTAGACTAGCAGGTGTCAAAATTTTATGGAACAGGAAGACCTTGAAGAATTGGGGCATGTTAGTGAGTGAGAATTATCAGGAACAAAGGTGGGAAAGTAGACATTAATAATGGAGCTACTCCGAGAAAGACGGGTTATGTTAAAGGGTTGTCTTCACATTCTTTGTGGGGAAAGCTAGTTACAATAGAGCATACATGATGATTTTTTTAAAGCATTTTTCAAGTTCTGTTAAAAAAATTCCAGAATTGTGCTGAACAATAAGCCCACTATAATTTTTTGCTTGCAATTCGACAAAATTCAATTGCAAACATATAAATGAGGAAACAAATGTTGGCTCTGGAGACTTGCACAGCCAGGAAGCCAATGGTTGTGCTAAAGCAAAGCTCTTCACACAATTTAGGAACTGTGCAAAAGAACTGTTGAAGATACTCCAGGTGCATGTTTAGAGCCAAGGAGCAGAAATTGAAAGAGGAAATTAGTGATTAGACCATAAGTTACACAATGTAAACATACAATCCTGGTATTTTAGCCCAAAGTGGGGGTTCTGTAGAATCAATGGCTAATTTCAACTAAGAAGAGGTTGTACAGAATTGATTCCCACTACACATTTCATGGAATTGCTCAAGTCAAAAAGAGCATTCGTACACGTGTCTTGTTTGCCTGACCCCAATCCATTCCCTCTTCCATTTTCATGGCTGGGGGGCACCCCTTCCCTACTCTAGGTTCATGTGGTTCAGAATGACTCAAGGGGAAGGCACGTGATCCAGGCTTGGCCATGATCCAGTTCCCCACACCGTAGCCACAGCTGAGCCGCAGGCACGTGCCACAAGTCAGCATGCCGTTTTGGAATTTTTGATAACACAGTTTAGAAGAGAAATACCTTTTGGCCCAAGGTTTTCTAACTGTACTAATGATGCTAGCCTGGTGCTGCTGGGAACCATCTGTAGAAAGGACCGCTGGTGAGTGAAGCCAATACTGAGCCAAGAGATGAAGAATCAGATCTTGGTGACTTACTCTGATCTTCTAGCTCCAAACATATATGAAGCCACTGCCCTTGAATGGTCCAGACAAATCAACAAATGCATTCCCCTATGCTTAAGTCATTTTCGTCTGGGTTTCTATCACTTTCATCAGAAAGTCATGACAAACACAGCACCCCATCAAACTTGCACTTTTCCAGACAAGAAACTGAAGTCCAAAGAGGTATAAGAAATAGCTCAAGGGTGTTCAGTGGTCAGTACCAGAATCAAGGCACAAATGCAGATACCTTGGATCTTAATTTCATGTCTTTTCCCTATTTTGTCAGTCAAGATTCATTTTGAAAACAATTAGACATTTGAAGTTGAGATGTCACCCATAAGCAGAGGTTGTTAGAAGCTAGAAACGTTGGTTTACACAAACACTACACATTTGCTCTCAGAGCATCAAAAACCATCAAGCAACAGCAAACATCCAGTGGCTCTCCATTTTATTAGGATGAAATTCAAATTCCTTTCTATAGACTTCACACACCCAACTGATCAAACCCCCAGTTGTCCTGCAACCTCATCTCCCTTGTCACAATGCCACCGCCACACTCCCATTCCTTCAGGTCCTTGACTGTCCTTCACGCCTGTTCCACGCCAACATGGGCCATGTGCTCCTCGCTCTGACTTATATGCTTGCCCTGTACTCCGCACACAGCTGACTACCCCTCCCCTTCGGGTCTCAACTCCAGTATCACTCCTTACTGTCCAACAAAGCAGATTCCTCTCCCTGTGAATCTTTAACTCAAAACTCTATCTTAAATTTTTATCTATATTACAGTATCGTTTTATTTACTTTTTATATATTTACTGCCTGTCTCCCTCTGGGACTGCCTGTGAGTAGAGATCCATCTACAGATCGCTATTAAGCACCAGTGCCCAGTACTTAGAATATGTTGGATGAATAATCAAATTAAAGGAAGAAATGAATTTTTTAAAGTTACCCTTTTCCTAATTTGAGCTCCTGGTTCTCTTCCAAACATGCCTCCATCTCCTTTATCCCCAGCACCTTAAAGCTTCCTGATGCTAACGTTACCTCTTAGACAATCATTACAAGAAGATTTTTGCCATTAAGACAGCAGTGATTTCCCAAAGCCATTTTTTAAATCTAAATCGTTTGGCAGCTCAGCTTCACCCAAACTTGTGTCTAGCAAGGGAAAGCAGGTGGTTCGGTGCTCCATTGGCCAGTGGCGATAAGGCCTAAGTCACTGAATAGCCCTTCCAGGTGATTTGACCTTTATTGTTTTGACATGGAACCATTATATGAATTCTGACATTGGCCCCACTTGCTGCATCAGACCTAGTGTCTTTGCTGCCAGCTTCAATAGCTAAATATTATATTTTAGTTCAATTCAACTGCAAATCTCTAAAGTGGCCTTGAGAAAAGGTGCATTTGACCTCTCATGTACTGCAGACAATTGCTAAATCAGTAATACAGGTATCTATATAAGCCAAAAAGCCTGGTCATTTCTAGTCTGCTGGCAGCTATATTAAGATATATTAAGTCACTCAGACGTTTTTAGGACCTTTTTGGTTTTAAGAGACCAAAATAAATGGTTCAAACAAAAATAGAAATTTACTGGGTCACGTAACTAAAAAAGTGCAGGAGTATATCTGTCCCTGGACTCAGGATTTCAGATGATGTCATCCTCAGCTCTTCACACTCGCATGCTGCAGGCTCCTCTGGTGGCAAGAGGGCTGACAGCAGTTCCTACATGCCGACGGGTCTAAGTCTAAGCACTTCGAGTCTAACTGGCTCTTACTAGGTCACATGTCCACCACCAAAACAATCACATTTTCCAGGGGGAAACAATGCTCTGAAAGTCCAGACATGATACATGGCCGTCTTACAACCGTGGAGTAGAGTCAACTCTACT
The DNA here is from genome assembly GCA_004024745.2 of Catagonus wagneri. Lineage (NCBI taxonomy): Eukaryota > Metazoa > Chordata > Mammalia > Artiodactyla > Tayassuidae > Catagonus > Catagonus wagneri. Next base: position 3,343,443 of record PVHT021183659.1, read on the forward strand.
TGAGGCTTAGATTCAAAGGACAGGGAAGAGATCATTTCTCTGGGGGAATCAGTACGCTGCTATTAGAAGAAAGGTAAATGGAAGGTAGGCAGCAAAGACAACAGACCCCTGCTACACACCTCAGATCACCAGGCTTCCAAATAGTCTTGAAATAGAACACTTGCAGAATAACCTTATTCACCAAGCCTGGACCAAACAAGAAAAATTAAGAGGCACGAGACTATGGGATACAGAGGACTGCATAAGTGACATATTCTTAATGATTAATCAACTACAGAACGTTTCTACATATGTCACTTCTTTCTTGCCAGGTAAGCTACACACCCACTCTTCCAACTCTGTCAGAAGAAACAACCAACCACGGACTTTGACCGAGACATAATGTGACTGTCCCCAATGCGAAGGCTTTGTCACTTTGTTACCATTTTCATGAAAATTAAAAGGGAAGAGCAAGAAAAAGGAAAAAGTACGAGAGGACAAAGAGAAATTGCTTATGCAGATTGCTCTCCTTTTTGTAAAGAATAAAAACATTTTTTTTCTTTTTAGGGACATACCTGTGGCATATGGAAGTTCCCAGGCTAGGGGTTAAATTGGAGCTGCAGATGAGGCCTATGCCACAGACAGAGCAATGCCAGATCTGAGCTGCAACTCTGACCTATGCCATAGCTTGCAGCAATGCCAGATCCATAACCCACTGAGCAAGGCCAGGGATCAAACCCACATCCTCATGGACCCTATGTCAGGTTCTTAACCCACTGAGCCACAATAAAAAGGCCAAGAGTAAAAAATGTTTAAATTAAAAGTTTTTAAGTGTTCTGTTTATTTTATTAATGTTTTCTAATTTTTCTACAATAAGTAAGTATTGTATTTGTATACAAGATGTGTGTTTAATAAATAAAAAATTTCCCTCAAGCTATCTCTTTCTATGGCAAGAGAACACATAATACTTTTATATATGAATTTTGAGTTTTAATACTAGTAACAACTAAATTAAGTAATATCTCTCTATTTCTCCAATCAAAATTCAGAGCCATTTGAAGGATAATCACAAGAGTCAAGGTAAGCGATATTAGCAGGCCAGAACCAGTACCAGGATCCTTAAGGCGCCACAGTCAGCAGCCCCAAGAGGAGGCCCCATCCACCAGCTGGCCAGCACCAGCCCCACCAGTACACAGCCTCACTACCATCAGGCCAGCACCAGACTCAGTACTGCTGAGTCGTGTGGACAGCCACACCGGGACCCAGCCCACCAAAGAATGGGCCGGCAGCCACAACAGCAGGGGCTGACAGCAGCCTGAGCCAGGAGCCAGTCCCACTCACCAGGATGCGTGCACTCGTCAGCCTGCTACAGCAGAGGGATCTACATAGCTTAATGGGGGAAACCTCTAGAGCATATATAGCTCTGGTGACCAAAGGGGAGTACACTGCCGAGCCCCACAGGATGTCTACATAAAGCCACTCCTCCAAGATCAGGAAATGTAACCAAGCCATGTAATACGAGAAATAAACCAAGAAGTAGGCATAATAAGAAAGAGGAATATCTTCCAAATGAAGAAGAAGGGAAAATCCCAGAACAAGAACTAAGCAATGTGTAGAAAAGCATCTACACAATAAAGAAATTGAAATAATGATCATAAAGATGCTAAGAAAATAAAGAGAAGAATGGATGATTATAGCAAGAAGTTGGACAAAGAGTTAGAAAATTTAAAGAAGAGCTGGACATAGATGAATATTACAATAACTAGAATAAAAACAGCAGAAAGAATCAACAGTAGATTAGATGATATAGAGGAAAATGATCAGTAGGCTGGAACACACTGTAGTGAAAAATACCCAAGCTGAACAGAAAAAAATATTTTTAATGATAATACTTTGAGACCTCTTAAGACAATATCACATGTACTAACATTTGCGTTATAGGGTCTCAGAAGGAGAAGTTAGAGAGAAAGGGGCAATGAACTTATTTGAAGAAACAATAGCTGAAAATTCCCCTAACCTAGGACAAGAAACAGATATCCATGTCAAAGATGCACAGAGAGTCCCAATAATATGAATCTAAAGAGTTTCACATCAAGAAACATTGTAATTAAAATGGTAAAGACTCAAACAAAAGGAGAATCTTAAAAGTACCAAGGAAATAGAAACTAGTATGCGTAAGAGAACTCCCATAAGGCTATCAACTGACTTTTCCACAGAAACTTTGAAGGCCAGAAGACAGTGACACAGTATATCCAAAGTGATGAAAGGAAAAAAACTACAATTAATAATGCTCCACCTGACACAGTGATCATTCAGATTTAAAGGAGAAATAAAGAGTTTTAGAGATTAGCCAACGTTTAAAAAGTTTGGCACCACTAAACCAGCTTTGCATGAAATGTTAAAGGGACTTCTTCTCTAAGCAGAAAAGAAGAGACCACATCTAGATATACTAAAATTACACAAGAAAAAACTTCATTGGGAAAGGCAAACACATAGTAAAGGTAATCAATCACTCACTTACAAAACTCGTAGACAGACTAAAAAACGAAAGTAGTAAAATTATCTACATCCACAACAGGTAGTTAAGGAATATACAAGGAGATGTAAAATATTATGTCAAAACATTAAATTTGGAGGCAGTAAAAAATGCAGAATTGCTAGATTATGTTCAAACTTAAGCCATCAACTTAAAATGATCATTTACATATATGATTATATATAGTTATATATGAGCCTCATGATAACCACGGACCAAAAATCTGAAATAGATACACATACACACACACAGAGGAATCCAAACACAACAATAAAGATCACAATCACATGACAAGTGAGGAGAGCAAAAGAACAAAAAAGCAATAAAAACCACATTAACTGTAAAAGGACTAAATACTCTGATCAAAAGATACAAAGCAAACGGATAAAAAATAAAACCTATGTATATTATGCCTATAAGAGACTCGTTTCAGATCTAAAGACACACACAGAGACTGAAAAGTGAGGGGATTAAAATGGTATTAATGAAAATTTTTTGAAACAAAAAGCTGATATAGCAATACTTATATCAGAAAAAGATTGTAACAAGATCAAAGGATTAATCCAAGAAGATGATGTAACACATGTGAATATTTACACACTCAACTTAGGAGTACCTAAGTACATAAAGCAAATATAAACAGACATAAAGGGAGAAACTGACCATAACATAGTAATAGCAGGGGACTTTGACATCGCATTTACATCAATAGGTCATCAAGACAGAAAATCAATAAGCAAACACTGGCCTTCAATGACATATTAGACCAGATGGACTTAACAGATATATAGAGCACTTTTCACCTAAAAGCAGAACACACCTTCTTTTCAAGTGGACTTGGAATATACTCCAGGATAGATCACATGATGGGTGACAAAACAAGTTTCACTAAACTTTACAAGACTAAAATCACATCAAGAATTTTATATGAGACTAGAAATCAACTACAAAAGAAACACTGCATAAAGCACAAACACATAAAGGTTAAGCAACATGCCACTAAACAACCAATGGGTGGCAGAAGAAATCAAATAGGAAGTAAAAAACAACTGGAGACAGATGAAAATGGAAACAACTTTCCAAAATCTATGGGACACATCAAAATCACTTCTAAGAAAGTTAAGAGTGATGCAAGCTTACCTCAGGATACAAACAAAAATCTAAGATAAACAATCTAACCTTATGCTTACAGGAACCAGCAAAACCTCAAATTAGTAGGAGAAAAAAATAACAAAGAGCAGAAATGGCCATAATGGCCATCATCAAAAAGTCTACAAACAGTAAGTGCTGGAAAGGGTGTGGAGAAAAAGGAACCCTACTACACTGTTGGTGGGAATGTATACTGGTGCAACCACTGTAAAAAAACAGTATGGAGATTCTTTAGAAAACTGAAAATAGAATTACCATTTGATCCAGCAATCCCACTCCTGGGCATCTATCCAGAGAAATCCATGACTCAAAAAGACACGGTACTCCAATGTTCATTGCAGCACTCTATACAATAGCCAAGTCATGGAAACAACCTAAATGCCCATTGACAGAGGAATGGAGAGGGAAGATGCGGTACATATACACAGTGGAGTATTACTCAGTCATTAAAAGCAACGATATAACAGCACTTATAGCAACATGGATGGACCTAGAAATTATCACATGAAGTGAAGTCAATGAGGCACCAACATCAAATGCTACCACTTACATGTTGAATCTTAACAAAGGACACAGTGAACTTCTTTGCAGAATAGACTGACTCACAGCCACTTTGCTGTACAGGAGAAATTGACAGAACATTGTAAAGCAACTATAATAAAAAAAATTTTAGGTAGACAAAAGATCTGAACATACATTTTTACAGATATACAGATGCTCAACATGCACAAGAAAAGATGTTCAACATCGCTTATCAAGGAAATGCAAATCAAAGCCACAATGAGATATCACTCACACTGTCAGAATGGCTATTATCAAAAAGACCTCAAGTGTTCATGAGGATACAGAGAAAAAGAATCCTCATGCACTATTGGTAGGAATGTCAATTGGTAGAGCCACTGTGGAAAACCATATGGAAGTTCCTCAAAAACTTAAAAATACAACTGCCATACTATCCAGCATATTCACCTCTAGGTATTTATCCAAACAAAATAAACACTAATTCGAAAATATACATATACACTCCCATGTTCACTGCAGCATTATTTATAATAGCCACAATATGGGAGAAATTAAAGTGTCCATTGACAGACAATTGATAATATGTGGTATATATAAATAATGGATAATTACTGAGTCATTAAAAAATGTAGCCTTGCTGTTTGCAAAAACGTAGCATAATATCCTCTAGGTCATCCTAAGTGAAAGAAGTCAGAGAAAGCAAATACCATATGATTTTACTCACACATGGAATCTAAAAAAATGAATATGCATAACAAAACAGAAACCAACTCAGATACTTAGAACAAAATGATGGTTGCCAGTAGGAAGAGGAGTGGGAGGATGAATGAAATGGTGAGAGAGATTAAGGGATACAAACTTCTAGTTATAGAAATAAAAAGTCACGGGAGTTCGTGCCAAGGCTCGGCAGCTAACGAACACTACTAGTATTCATTAGGTTGCGGGTTCGATCCCTGGCCCCGCTCAGTGGGTTAAGGATCCAGTGTTGCCACGAGCTGTGGTGTAGGTCACAGACACAGCTCGGATCCAGCATTGCTGTGGCTGTGGTATAGGCCGGCACCTACAGCTCCACTTCAACCCCTAGCCTGGGAACCTCCCTATGCTGTGGGTGTGGCCCTAAAAAGACCAAAAAAAAAAAAAGTGATAAAATTAAAAAGTCACGGATTTAAGTTACAGCAGAGAGAATATAGTAATATTATAATAACTTTGTATGGTGACAGATGGTAACTAGACTAAAGGTGACCCTTTTTTTAATGTATAAAAATATCAAATCGTATCGAACATCCAAAGCTGTTATAACATTTTAAGTCAATTATACCTGTTTTTTTTTTTTTTAAAGAGGAGAGAGATGTTAAAAATTAGCTATATGACAATAAACCTAAGAGGGGAGAAATCGCTAAGTCTGCAACACAACTGGGCTCACTGATATTTACCCTTTCATTTACTTAGGCATACTTCCCCAGGCACGGCTACTGGTAATTTCAAGCAACCTGGGCCTTTCGCCCGGGAGATCTGCTCCTGTAGGACCTATGGCATGAAGGAGAAGCACAGAAAGAATGCTTCCAAGTGGCAAACTCCCCCCCTAAGACAAGGAAGCAGGCATATCTAAGCATTCATGACGCAGGGACTTACCCGTCAAATTACTCAGTGCCCTCAGAGTGAGTAACGGAGGCAAAGAACAGGAAGAGGCCAAGACCGCTGTAGTGGACATTCCTCCACGTGCCACGCACATCCAAGAAACGCAGTGCTCCCCCGTGCCCCCAGAGAGCATAGCCTGTTTCAAATTCACCATCACACTATCATCACCTATCAACTGTCAGCCCTATCAGTGAAACTAAGATTTTTTTAAAAAATGTTATTCAAGATTTGGTTATCCAAGCCTATTCTCAATGACCAGAGCTCAACAATAAGGATTGTTTCTACACCAGCCATCTAATTTGACCAGAAAACATGATGAATAAACTTGTTTCCATGGGAACTTGCAAGGCCTGCATTAGAACGATTTTATGTTATTTACCATCTATAAGATTAAGAAGGTAACATGAAAATGCAGGTGACACTGGCTTCTTTTCTCTTTTAGGGTTTCCCCTCTAGTCGGCTATTTTCTTGGGGGAAAGATGGTGTTTGCTACTGCACTTTTAGAGCCTTATTTTCGAAGGCCTGCCTCATAAATAATGATGAAACCTCAGCTACTTAGACTTTTGTTGCAGCCGGCTGCTTTTATTTATGAACAACGTGGGCAGCCAATCATTGTCGGCACGCCTGCACAACATCACTCTCCAAGAGGAGGCCTTGGGTCACCAAAGAACAGGGGACAGGCTGTTACACACTGTGCCTGACACCCCACCACTATCTCAGAGCAAAGATTTATTCAGCCTGCTGGAATTGGCGTGTATTTTATTGCTGCTATCAGAGAGAAACATGGCAGTCTGCTTCTTCTGGTCTATTGCTCTTGGAAACTTCTCTCATCTGCATGCTTCCTCCACGAACCTTCAAAGAAACACTGTAAAGATTTTACGAAGATTATCCATTACATCATCACCTGGAACAGCAAACGGCACCCTCGGCAGTTATGACCCACTGAGTGATAAAACACGCAGACAAAAACTGTCAAGATCAGTTTGTACCTAAGCAATGAAATTTAATAAAGTTAAGTTCAATATGACTTAGAAACAGAGCAAACAAACCAAAGTGGATGAAATGTTTCTCCCATTCTTACAGATGAGTTAGTAAAAAGAAAATGATGAGAGGGCCTAAGAAAGTGAATTTCACCAAAGCAGAAATCTAAACTTCTTACATAACAAGTCTAGGTAGATCCAGCCCTTAATTAGCCAGCCCTTTATTATTTTTAAAGGACTATAATTATGTTGCTAGGACTTCTACTTTCCATTTCTATATACACTATGCTTCTCATTACCACAGTCCATGAGCAAAGAATCTCTACTTCAACTTCCTAAAAACTTCTGCTCTTCTGCTGGATTACGGCACCTGGACAGAGCACACGGTGTAAGAGAAGCCTGGAGGCCCTCTTGGCAACAAGATCGTACTGACTGAGACCGCAATGTCTGCTTCCAATCCTGGTCTCTGAAGAGCCAGACACCCATTCAAGTTTACAGTTGTTTTCACTACCCAAGCTTATTGTTCAGGGGAAAAAGTATCTGTCACATACCTCTCATGTTTTAGAATGTTTAATGTATGCAGACACCTATCAGGCAATGAATCTTCACCGAGGATTTACTGTCTGCCAGACACTAGGGGTCCTGGAGTAACAGTGCCTGCTTTGTCACCAGGCTGTAGGCAGCTCAGCACTAGTCTCCATATTATTAGGCACTGGCTTCCCCCAGTCCCTCTCCCCCCCTGCATCACAGCTGCCTTTGATGCTTGAACATCTTTCCTCAGAGACCCTGTACTCATTTGCTAGCACTGCCATAACCAAGCACCACACACTGGATGGCTTCAACGGAAACGCAGAGTCCCACGGTTCTGCAGCCAAGGAGTCCAAGATCAAGGTGTGGTCAAGGTTGACTCCTTCTGAAGGCCCGTTCTGTGCCTCTCATCTGGCTTCTGTTGATTGTCTGGCAATCTGTGGTGTTCCTTGACCTACAGAATCATCAACCAGATCTCCGCCTTCAGGTCCACTTCATGTTTTCCATGTGTGTCTCTCTGTTCACAAGTCCCCACTTTGTAAGGACTTCAGGCATCTACTGGATTGGTACCAACCTTAATGACCTCACTGTAAGTTGACTGCCTCTCTAGAGACCCTATCTCCAAATGAGGCCACATTCTAAGGTTCTAGGGTTAGGATTCCAACCTATCGACGTTTAGGGACACAATTCAACCCTCCAGGAAACAACAGCCCTCCAGAACAGAGGTTCTCATTATTTTTCTACCCAGACATCCAAATATGTTGTTTATAAGAACACATTGCTATAGGTATGCTTTAACAAAACCCTTTTCCATCCTTTGCCCTCTGCCTTATGAAAAAAGTTTACACGTGATTTTTTTCAAACACCATAAAACTACATTTCACAAGCATTGTAATAATGGGAACACCCCCAACCATTAAAGATTCTGGTACCAACGAGATGTACCTCAGGTGGTAAGTTATTCTTAGAATTAGTAGGAACTTCATTCTTCTATCTCAGATCTCAGAATCAATTTATCAATAAAGCATATTAGCTCTACCTTCAAAATACATCCCAAATCACAGAGTTCTTGTCGTGGCACAGCAGAAATGTATCTGACTAGGAACCATGAGGTTGCAGGTTCGATCCCTGGCCTTGCTCAGTGGGTTAAGGATCCGGCGGTGCCGTGAGCTGTGGTGTAGGTTGCAGATGCGGCTCGGATCCCGCGTTGCTGTGGCTGTGGCGAAGGCCGGCAGCTGCAGCTCCTGTTAGACCCCTAGCCTGGGAACCTCCACATGCAGCGAGTGCGGCCCTAAAACACACACACACACAGAGCCAAAATATATCCCAAATCTGTCCATGTCTTCTCTGCTCTGCTACCAGTGGTCCAGCTATTTCTATGTCTTTTCCGGACTGTTACAAGTTTCCCAACTGGCCAGGCTTGCCTGTTATCCTCCCTCCCTACCACCAAGCTATCTCAAACACAAAAACCAGAGTGATCTTTTTGAAACAAGTCAAATTGTATCATTCCTCTGTTAAATACCTTCCCAAGGCTCCGCATCTCACCGAGAATAAAACTAAAAGCCGTACAGAAGTTTCAAGGCATCGTAGAATCTGGCCCCTTTCCTCCCCTACTTCATTCTCTGATAAGTCTCCTTGCTTACTCTGCTCCAGCTGTTCCTTCAACATGCTGGGTTCTTAATAAAAATTTGTTGAATGAATGAATCCAAAAAAAACAAAAGATAACAGGATCAAAGGGACTTGGAAAAACATTTTTATACTAATTACCCATAAGTGTACTCTGATGTTTTAAAAAATTAATCTTTGAAAACATCAATAGATCAGCCTCATTTCCCAGGGTTCAAATCTCAGTTCTCCCACTTCTATCTGTGTGATGCTGGGCACATTATTTATTCTCTTTGTGCCTTGAATACTTCTTCTGTAAAATGGGTATAATGCAAGTATATAACCGGTAGGATTATTTTTGAGGACTTATTATAACAATATATAAAAAGCACTTAGGGCATAGCATGTGAATGCTAAGTGTTAGCTATTATTATAATTACTTTATGAGAAGTCTTAAATTTGCATTGATTTAAACATTAAATGACTATATTTTTTCTAACTTCACTGCTCCCTCTTACTATCCCTAATGCTGAATAAACCTTCATGTCTCTTCCGCTTTAGCTTGTAGAAGCATGTGGTCTGTTCATCATCTGCCTCCTTACCGGGGTGTATGAGAAACACAACATTTGCGAGCAGAAAAGATGACACGGGTAGTCCTGAGCAGTCCCTGCTGGGAAAGCAGTTTGAGTGAATGAGAGCTGCCTGCTGTCGAATGCAGACAGAGTTGTTTTGTTTTGTTTTTTATAGTTGATTTGCCATGTTCTGTCAATTTCTGCTGTACCAAAGTGACCCAGTTATACATATATATATATATATATATATATATATATATATATATATATATATAATCTTTTTCTCACGGCATCCTCCATTGGGTTCCATCACAAGTGATTAGACATAGTTCCCTGTGCTACAAAGCAGGATCTCATTGCTTATCTGCTCCAAAGGCAGTAGTTTGCCTCTCCTAACCCCAAACTCCCAGTTTGTTTCTTTTCCGTGGATAGGTTCATTTGTGCCACTTATTAGATTCCCGATGCAAACAGAGTTTTAAGACAAGGATACTTCTCTGTTCTTTGTATTTGCTGAAGTTGATGCTTGTAATATAGACCACAGCACAACACCATGTGTAATGCAGACCAAGAACTAGTCCCAGTGTTATCTAACCATGTTTGTGTACTTACCGTGTGACAGTCAGAGTACTAAGCCTTGTACAGTGTCCTTGCTAGAGCCTCACAATGGTGCCGAGAAGTCGATCCTACACTTGACCCCGGCTTATAAATGAGGAAACCAAGGGATCTTAGAGAGGCTGCGTGCTTTGACTAAGGCTGTAGCTGGTCATGGTGGGTGGACTAGATCCCAAACTGTTAACCACCATGCTGAAAAGGGGCTACTCAGAAGAACCCGATTCTAGCTCTAGCACGGATACTCGCCAAATGCACGGACCATGAGTGCCTCGTCTCCTCACTCTGGGCCTCTCTCCCTCCATTTGTAAAATGGGAAATTTAATATCTGCTCAGTCGTACAGGGGTATGAGGATCAAGCTGACATAAATGCATTTGAGAGTATTTTGAAAAGTGTGAAGGAGTTCCTACTGTAGCTCGGTGGGTTAAGAACCTGACTAGTATCCATGAGGATGCAGGTTCGATACCTAGACTCACCGAGTGGGTTAAGGGTTCAGCATTGCTGTGAGCTGTGGTGTAGGCTGCAGATGTGGCTCAGATCCCACACTGAGGTGGCTGTGGCATAAGCTGGCAGCTGAATCTCTGATTCAACCCCTAGGCTGGGAACTTCATACGAAACAGATACAATCACAAAATTTTTTAAAAAAGCAAAGTGTAAAAAACACGAGAGAAACTGAAGGGCATGTATATGTGATTATTACTAGACATAAAGTCTTCACTAAATGACAATTTAGAAAATTCCCCAAGATATGGGGAGAAATCAATATCCACACATATGATCCATGTAAATTGTTAGTTTGGATGGGGTGGGTTTGCAACAGTTAAATTTGGGAAAGAAAGTATAGTACTCACGGGCGTTATGTGGTTCTGGTTATGTCATCTGAGCTAAACCTCATCATTTCATTCATCAATTTTACTGCTCTCGGTCAAAGCAATAATTGTGCAATTGTATTTTCTGGTCCATTGAAGTTTAAGGATACCGTCAAGCCGTGACAAGATGAGTCAAGTATCAGGTTTATTGAATATATAATTTAACTCCGTGGCCTGCCTTCATTTAAAATCAGAAAAGGCAAATAGAGTTGTACATGGGCCCTGGCTAGAGTGATTTACTGACTCCCATACATATTATGTTTTGATGCCAAATAAATTAAAAGAATTTCTTAAAAATCTCATACCTAGGAATACACGAAAGAAGCTGAGCTAGTTTTCCTTTGTCTAAGGAGAGGTGCTGAGCAAGTTTCATGATACTTCCTGGTCCTATGGTTGTAGCCAATAAAAAGCAAAGGAAAATGCCCTCACGTTTTAGCAGCACGTCACCTCTTACGTACCTCCCCCTTAGCTCCTCTAGTTTTAAGGGCAGAGCCGTACCTGGTTCATCACTAAGCCTACATTGCACCTAGAAGACAGCTCCTTATAGAATAAGGATCTGGTAAATCATTAACAACTGACCAAGTTGGTAATTTTCAAAATAATAATTGCCTCTATTCCTCTATAGAATTGAATCTATTGATCATTTCCAAAACTATTTAAGGTAGGCTCAGAGTCATTCTAACATCCTGGGAAACCTCAGATCAAGGCTGTGGCACTCCAGGAGTCCACTTATAATGTAGCACATTAAGGATCTGACACTGTCACTGCCATGGCTTGAGTTGCTGCTGCACATGCATTCATGGGTTCAATCCCTGGCCCGGGAACTTCTACATCCCACGAGCTCAGTGAGAAAAAAAAAAAAAAAAAAAGACTGTAGTACCCCAAAAAAAAAGGACCGTTACAGTAACTTGTGTTGCCTTGATTCATGTAAGCGGCAAGGTCCTATATTCTTGGATATGTCACAGTGGACTACAGATAAGCAAAAGCAATCAGGGAACAAGAAGCCCGAGATATAAATATTCTATTACAAGAAGAGTCATATGGTGAAAACACCTACCCTCTTAATTTAAAGCCAGCATTAAACTGCTTTATTTAAAAACAAGACCGAAGCGCACTCCACTCTCTATTGGTGTGGGTACATTACTCTAAAACATTCAGAAAAGAATTTAAGACTGGCTTGGGTGACAGTCCAAATTCTGGACAGCTAACACCTCAATACAATTCACTAGTGCATGGCTCACAAGCCTAAGCAAATCTTTACGGGTTACACCCCAAGCCAGTGATCCTACTTTGTCTAGAGCTGAGTCAGGTTGAACCAGTTCACACGTACCCCTCCACGTGAGAATAGAGAATGCAATTTTAAGACGGTTCCATCACCAAAGGACAGAGTTGAAAATGCCCACACCACCTGTGAACCAAGCCCTCAGTCTAACTTCTGTCTTGCTCCCGTCACCGAAACTAGCCAGGTCCCTGTGTTCGGAAATGTTCTGGGAACCCAGGTGCTATTCTAAGTGTGGAGTGTTCTGCAATTAAAAAGGGAGAGCAATGCAGGCAGAAGATGTAAGAAATCCATCCAAGGATAATCAAGGGTGGACTTGAATTCCTGGAGCTAGCTATAAAGCATTACCACCAGCTGAAGCTTGCTATACAAGATGCCTGCTTCAAGCCTCCTTTCAATGACTTCTCATTGCCCTTAGAATAAAATCCCTATTTTCTCAGCACAAATTGCAAAGTCCTCCGGAGTCTGGACTCTGCCCCTCGCTCCTGCTTCATCTCCTGTCCCCCCCAGTCGGCTTCCCACCACCCACCTCCACCACCACCAGAGGCTTCCACCTCTCCTGGCCTTGAAACAGCTCTTTCCTCTGCTTTACACACAACCCGCAGCTTCCTCTTGCTTGGCCAATTCCTATTCAGATTTTGTTCAGAGTTTAGATCCCCCTTCCTGAGGCTGGCCTTCCCAACCCCACTTCTCCTCCTCACTCAGTGTTGTCCTAACACCCTGTCCTTTTGCTTTCCTAAGAGCCAGCATACAACGCTAACGTCATCACATGCTGGTCCAGGCCACATCATAAGCCTAAAGCAGCCAGGAAGCTCTTCACGTCTTCTTCCACTCTGTTTTCCTAGTGTCTAGCATAGTGCCTTGTAATCTAGAGACCCTACGTAAATATTTGCTCATTTGGCACTCGACTTAGACGCACAGGTCAGTTTTGTCCCAAATTAGCGTAACACTTAGGAAGAGGGAAGGACGAGTGTGAGTCCATCCACAGGCACAGAAGAGGCTAGTATTAAGACAATTTGATAAGCAATGCCTCTTGCACTTTCTTAATCCCCTACAACCCATTCCATGACCCTCTTATTGTACAGTGGATAGTTGGTACCTGCCAGGTCTCATCCTTTTCTCCCTTGAGTTCATACATTGGTAGGTGTTGAAATCTTTAATTCCGTCCATGTGACCACCATGTCCCAACAGTGAGAAAGAAAGTGCTTCATCAAAATTGTATTAATTACTCTCTGTGTGCAGTACAGGGCCCCTAACCAGATGCAGGAGCACAAGGGTCACTTGGGGGTCATCCTCCTGTGATTTTACATTAACCTAAGGGCTCCCGGCAAATTAAGTGCATCACCTGTGTTCTACACACAATAAACTGAGGGTCAGTCCTGCACCACAAAGTTGGAGAAAACATCATTCTGTTAGTCATTATTCCAAACAGCAACTGTTATTGTTCAGCCAAGCCCAAGTGCCGTAGTGTCACCAGGTAGCTTTTTTCTCCCCAGATCGCTTCACATTAGCCGCATTCAGTGAAATCTGTATCACAGAAAAGGATCCTGCACATACAGTGTTTTTTAACAACAGGGACAGCCCTCTTTTGTGGTTTATGATCCATTCTCAGAGGTGCTATAGGTAATTTTCTAGTCCCACTTTTATGGTTCAGAACACAGTCGTTCTGGAAAACTTAGTTTGGATCCCAACTTACTTGCAGAGAAACACTTGCACAGGTCCCTACCTTTCTCAGAACTGGTTTCCTTGTCTATAAAATGGAGATAAAAATAGTAAAACCTTTTTATAAGGCCGCAGTTGGCATTAAATAAGGTATTGCATGTAAAATACATGATATGGAGCCAAGCACACAGAAAAGATGAGTATGACTGTCCCTGCCTCACAGGCTTATTGTGATGTTCAAAGAACACCATCATCCTCAAGTGCCTGGCATGATGCCGGCACATACTCAACACTCGGCAAGTAAATCTATCACTGCTATTAACTACCAGTCGTCTTACCACCCAAGTGTGCAAGGGAATACTTTTTAATGGAGTGAACTAAGGCAATTCCTAGAACAACGTCAACCCTGCTTACTTGCAATCTAGTGTATTTTCTTCGGTGGCCAAGACTGGGGTGGAGTGCCAGCTTCGGGGCCAGAGACATGGAAAGCCCTCGTAGATATTTAAGAAGAGTGAACTTGTCCCTCTGCCTGTCTTCACAGATGAAAGGCTGTGAATCTAAGAATCATCTCTGTGGTCACTCAATGAATCTTGTTTGAACCTAAAGAGATACTAGGCTTATCTACAGTTTCAAGACCGTTGTTCCAGACTCTGAAGGACGAGAGGGGAAAATGAGATCTGACCCACAAAAGCAGATTTACTATAAGCAAACTCATGTTGAAGAAATGCAAAGGGACAGAAGGGTAGACAGCAGCCAAACCCACAGTGGTCATCCTCTGTCCTCACTTTATGCCTGCAGACTCCTCCTGTCCCCTGTTATTTGTCCCACTATCTCCAGCTGCCTAAACCCTGCCTTCTGCATGAAACTTCTCCCAACAGTGCCGTTCACGCTAACTGCCCTTCCACGACTACCCCATATTCATGAATAGCGTTGCTTCGAGAGCCCTTACGTGGTTTTCTGTATGCTGACAGTTCGTTTGCCAGCCACTTACTGTAATCACACACGGTTTCATTTGGTGCCTTAGTTACTCCCTTCCTCCCTCAGGAGGAGGATGGGCTTGCTGTGGGCACACTGCACGCCTCATACTTCTCTTCCGTCTTT
Source organism: Catagonus wagneri (assembly GCA_004024745.2). Classification (NCBI taxonomy): domain Eukaryota; kingdom Metazoa; phylum Chordata; class Mammalia; order Artiodactyla; family Tayassuidae; genus Catagonus; species Catagonus wagneri. The sequence goes on from PVHT021183659.1 coordinate 3,358,473, forward strand.
CACGAGTCCCCACACATCCCACACCGCTGAGCACATCCCAGGTTACACACACCACATTTTAGAAAAGGGAAAAAAAAGATGATTAAATTCAGTCCCCTAATATTACTGGTGAGAAATTTCAGATCCAGAGAACTTAAATACTTTGCTCAAGTTCAAGCAGATACAGCGTCATTTCTGAACCGCTACCCAGTGATTCTCTGTAATCCTTTTTCTAAGAAAGAAATGATGACAGAGAAACAGAGAAGGAAGAAATACAAAATACACACACACACACACACACACACACACACAATTCAGTGGAAGCCGTTACTGGTTACTCTAAAGGACGAATTGTCCTAGAATCCAGTTTGTCCTGGCATCAGGTTAATGTTGTGAATGACTGGTGAGTCCTTACTCACAACTGGGCAATTGTGAAGACAAAGTATGGGGCCAGGGAACACCTATCTGGAAAAGGCATAGATCGCGTCATCTCACGGCTCATTATCCTGCACAAACAACTCTACCATTTGCAGGTTCAACTTGGCCACTCCCCGACGTCACGGAGCTGGGAAATGAGTGAACAACTCTCTACTGTTTGGCGTGTGACATTTTTGTTGAAACACTTCTTCTCAAGCTTGGAAAACACAGAGACTTATGCTATTCTTTGGGGCAAGGCAGTTTCCTTCCAGCTTTCGGGCTCCAGTGACTGCAATGTTTTATGCATAAGCAAGCATTAGCAAGAGGCTGATGTCACAGTGACTTTCTCCCTCTCGTGCATCTTCAGTTAACTTCTGCTGACAGAGCATATACCCATGAAGACAGAGTCATGAAATTCAGCTCTAATTTTGCAGGAGACACTAAAATCTATCTTTGGGGGCACTACAGAACCCAGTCTTAATGATGGAGCATGAACAGTAAAATCTGGCTTTTCTGTATCACTTCGAAAAGGCATGATACATTATACTCAATTTTATTAGCTATTCCTTATGGGGTTTTATTACATTATAATAGGTACACCGGGCAAATCTTTACAAACATCTCAATCATGTCCTCCTTATTCAGTTGCAACCTAATTGTAAAATATAATTTCCATTTCCTCGATTCCCCAGTAATTGACTCAGATTCTCCTTAGATGACTCAGCTACTCCCTGGCTGAGTATAAGTTCTAAAGATAAATTAATTTTTCAGGTCACTGGGGTACCACTGAGTAATTTACTCTGAAGTATGATGGCAAATGAGCAACTCAAGATGTTGTTTCTGCCATTCTGACAGCCACCAGTTTAGAAAGGGAGAGGCAGAAATTTCTTCTACTGATTATTCTCGCCTGGTTTCTGGGTTTTAGGTGCAAGACTCTTCAAACTGGCAGAAGGAAAAAGAAAGAAATAGGTTTCCCCTGCTTCAGCCCTAATGATGTTTAGTACACGTCCCTTCCTTCGGAACTATCCTTCCAGTCGCCATCAATGTCATCTCTATCATTATCTCCATCACTACCATTTATTGAGCACCACCCTGTGCCGTGCATCATCCTACCTACCCTCATCCTATCTTACCCTGTGAGGTTGGTATTTTTCCCATTATACAGGTAAGGAAATTGAAGCTTTGTTATGTAAGGAAGCCATCCAGCATGGTTCAGCACAATGATCCAAACTCAAACCCAGTTTGATCTGAACCTGAACATGAGAGCTCAGCTGCCCCTCCACATGCACCTTCTCTGCAGCTACCCAGGATCACAGGGTCTTCACGTCCCATGAATGGTCTCGTGTAGCACAGCTCCCAACAGGCTCCTGTCCACCAAAGAACACCAGACGCCAAAAGCTCTCCTTTTCCTGTACTTACTTGGTCTGACTGCCTTTGTCCTAAATCGTTCTGAAGTATGGATGACCTTACAGAACTTGAACTACCCAAGGAAAGTCATATTGATACTCATGTTTAAATAGAGAAGGTTCTTACCCCCAAATCAGTCTCTAACTAGTAGGACTTTAAGAAATGCAGGAAGTTGGCGTTATGTGTTAAAACTGGCCTGACTTTGGCAGGTAACCACGTGGCAGATGGCCCCGCCTCCTGTTCCCCTGAAGCTCTTCCTCTTACGGTTTAATTCCGCTGCCCAGTCTTTGCCTGGATTCTCTCAAAAGTAGTAACGGTGACTGCTTGTCACCCTCCCTGGTGGGACATTCTCTGCAAGAACAGGTGTAGAGAGCAAAGGCAGCCCCCGGGTGACGTTGGGCTGGTTCAAATGGTCGCATCTACCTCCCTGTGCTTCGCGGCATGTCTTTTATCTTTTAGGTGACAGTCATTTTCTCCTGATGATAAAAGTAATGTACGCTCACTGGAAAACACAGAAACTAAGACAATGAAAGCCATCTATAATCTTACCTCCAGTTTATAACCATGTCAACTGTTGATTATATTTTCTTCCAGCAAGAGAGAGTTTGAGCAAATGAGCTATGGAAGGCTGTATAAACACAAAATTGGCAATTTTTTTTTGCATGAAACATCAAATGTACTGTTTAGACTTCTGTTTTTACGCCTAACCTTATGTCACAACCATTTCCCCTCATCCTTTAAATATCAGTAAAAGCTTAATTTTCAATGGTTGCATCATCTGACTGGTGTGGAGAGTAATAATCTATGCAATTTGAGTGCTGGAATGAAATCAGCACGTTCCAGGCAGCACTGCAGCACTGATTTCAGAGCACTTCAGCTGACAAAGTTCTCCGGCCTCCTTGATGCATCAAAAGCTCTTGAGAATTTTTTCTATAGAAATACCCCAAATATCACATGCTAAATCAAAGTCTCCATGGTAGAAAAGCCTGCTGTGAGAGACCCTCTAGGAAAACTGTTCATTACCAGAATTATTTGGGGTTTGGGGGGGATGGGTGTTTCTTTGTTTTGTTTTGTTTTTTTTCAACTGAGGTATAGTTGACTTATAATATTGTATTAGTTTCAGCTGTACAACACAGTGATTCAAAGTTTTCATAGATTGTGCTATCTTTAAAGTTATTACTCAGTATTGGTTATAATTACCAGAGTCATTTGCCTAAGCCACTGACGCTTTACTAATGCTCACGTGAGGATTTAATCCCACACTCAAAACCTTTCCCGCCATCCCCTTGGCCTCTGAAATAGACCAGACTTCCTCAGCTTGACCTCAAGACCAGAGGGTGTTAAAGGCTGCCGAGATATGCTTTAGATCTGCTACTCCAGTCTCACTACCCGAGACACACACCCCACCTCTGCCTCATCCTACATTCTGCACACTGCACGCCGAAGGTGCTCGAGGGCAGAATTTCTTCAGAGACAGCAATTATATCCGAAGAAATTCACACATAATCTGGCTCAGAAGTGGCATACATATACAGAGAAGGAGAGAGAGATTTAATTAATGTAGCATGACATATAATAGCAAAAGATGGGAAACAACAATTTGCCCATCAGTAGAGGACTTGTTCAGTCCAGTAGAGAGTACTATGCAGCTGCATAAAAGGAATGGGGACTATCGATGTATACCACTGCAGAGCGAATGCTGCAGTGACATGTGAAGTAAGAAAAGCAAGTTGGAGACATGTATGGACAGTCCACTACTGTTCACCTAAGAAATAAATATAAATGTATCTACATAGTTTCTGTATTTTTTTAACTAAAAAAACCCAAAACATCAATTTTTAATTAGTTCTTACAAAAAGAAGTAAATAGGGATAAAGACTGAAGCTAGACTTATCTTAACCTACCTTGTTTTATAGCACTGACACCCACATATATTTGGATAATTTTAACAAAATGTAATATAAAATATCTCTAAACATTAAAAAAACGAAACAAATTACACTATGTTTTGAGGTGTGACATAATAATACAGAAAAACTATTCCAAGTGGCCTATAAAACCAGTAATCTGACTGTAAATTCCAAGTGGATATACCTTAAGAAATTGAAGACCCAATTTATCTTTAGTAATCACGTTGTTGGCAGTAGTGTTGGTTTTCTTATTCTGAAGCTATTGTAAATGCATTGCAAAGTGTAATTGTAAATGTGATTATAAATGTTTAAGCAAAAAAGTAATTACTCTGATGTTTCTGAAGGCAGACATGTCCAACATAGGACAAAGGAAATAGATATAATATTGATAAAGTAAAAAGCCTGTACAGTCTTGGAGTTCCCACTGTGGCACACTGAGTTAAAAATCTGATCACAGTGGCTCAGGTCACTACTGAGTTGCAGGTTCAATCCCCGGCCTGGCGCAGTGCAATAAAGGGTCCAGCACTGCTACAGCTGCAGTGCAGGTTGCAGCTGCAGCTTGGATTCTGGCCCAGGAACTTCCATATACTGCAGGTGAGGCCATTATAAAAAAAAAAAAAAAAAGAAAAAAGAAAAAAAAAGCCTACAGTCCTATATTTTCATTACAAAGTGTCAGTATAATTCATGATACATTTTACCTTTTTAAAAAATTATATTCCTGGCTTTGTCTATTGAAAAGACAGAAACAAGGATGGATTCAGCAATAAACGGCACCCCTAAAACCCAAGTTGGGTCTCTCAACACTACTTCCCATTTAAGGAATAAGGGCTCCTTGGAGAAATGGCTAAATATTAGTCTGTGGTAACAAGTATCTAAAGTGAGCCTGGCACATCTTCTCATCTAAGAATATATGAAATATTTTAAGGGTCATTTCTAAAGGACCCAGGAACAAATTCTAACAGGTAACAATTGGTTCAAGTTGGAATAATTTGAATCATGACTTCAATTAGACTCATAACTGCAATAAGTTTAAATATACAATAGTTTTAATACACAATTTTTTTTGTCTTTCTGTCTTTAAGGCCCCACCCGTGGTATATAGAGGTTCCCAGGCTAGGGTTCTAATCGGAGCTGTAGACACCAGCCTACACCACAGCCACAGCAACACCAGATCTGAGCCGCATTTGTGAACTACACCACAGCCCACAGCAACGCTGGATCCTTAACCCACTGAGCGAGGCCAGGGATCAAACCTGCAACTTCATGGTTCCTAGTCGGATTAGTTTCCACTGCGCCATGACAGGAACTCATTTAAAATGAGACTTAAAAAGAAAATCATTGGCCATTTTTGGATGCTAATGAACCAAAGTAGACTGGAAGCTAATTAAAAAGAAAAATTAGCAGAAGATAAGGCAGAAAGAAAGTACTTATCTCACCATTACCAGTCTACCCCAAAGCCATCAAATAGTTAGAACTTAAGCTGGAATCGGCAAAATTCAAAATATAGAAGCATTATAGGAAAAAAAAAATACTGGCTTCGTCAACAGAAAATTTAAAGGGGTGTTCCCACTGCGGTGCCATGGGTTAAGAACCTGACTATAATGGCTTGGGTCACTGCGGTGGCATGGGTTGGATCTCCAGTCAAGCACAGTGGGTTAAAGGATTCGGTGTTGCCACAATAGAGGGTAGGTCACCGTCGCAGCTCAGATTCAGTCTCTGGCCTGGGAACTTCCATATGCCACATGGCTATAAAATTTTTTTAAGTTACAAGAAAAAAAGAAAAGAGGTGGCAAATAAACTCATTGATTAAGAGAGACGCAAGACGTATTACCTAAATAGAACTTGGAACCTTACTTGGATCCTATGGCTCAAAACAAACCATGAAAAACAAAACAAGGCAATACTGAACTCTAATGATCTTAAGAAATTACTGTTAAAACATTTAAATTTGGTAATGGTCTTATAGTATTTTTAACAAAGTGTCCTCTTTTAGATAAAATTCTGTAATATTTATGAATGGAAGATATGTAAGATTTGCTTCAAAATAACTGGGAGTATTGATAAGCAAGGGTTTAAGTAAAAGAAGATTATCTGTCAGCTTCTCATTTCTGAACCTGTTGTGATGGATGCACAGAAATTTACTAGGATATTTTCCCTACTTTTGTGTACGTTTGAAATTTTCCAAAGTAAAAGTTAAATATGTAAATTAGTATAATTTCCAGAAAAAAAAACATAACTATGTTAGATCCCACAAATAGAGCATGGGTATGCTTACTTCCCCATACCCATATTAATAGTATTATAATATTGATAAGCAGCATTATACTTTATTTTGAGTCAGTGTGTATCTAGTCCATAATGCATTAATAAATAACATTAACATTTTTACTAATTACAGAAATATAGCTTACATTTGATCACTTTTATGATCCCAATTTGCTTTGAAGAATTCTGCTCATTTCAAAAAAATGTTTGAAAAGGAAGTATTTTGTAACATTGTTCATTTTATATCTATGTATATATATTATACATATACATTTAAGTGAATAGGAAGAAAGTATATAAGGATACACAGCAAAATATTATCTCTAGCCGATAGGATTATAAGTAATTTGAAGTTGTGATTACTCTATTTTCTAAAACAGTAAATATATATTAGTTTAATAAGTAGTAAAATTTAAGAATCCTATTAGAAACACAAGCACACAAGTTCAAAATCAAAGTCAGTAAAAGGCCTATCACATGTCAGCCGTGTTCCTCGCTGTACCATTTATCCCTTGGGTACAGCCTTCCAATGACAGGTTTATTGATAGTGACACCAAGAGAGAAAGCAAAACCTTTTTAAGTCTTTGTGTCCAAAGTGAAGAGGTAAATGAGGGTTGTAGGTTGGAAAAAGCAAATCCAAGAGTTGGAAACCCTCACAGAGTATAAATCAAATTGCAGAAGCTGCAGGGATCCACCTTGGCCAGGTTTATAATTCATCCATCCACCCATTAACTCAACAGACTCTCATTTAACACCTCAAAGTGCCAGACAACGAACTAGAAGCCATTATTATAATGTCTAACACACCCCGGGCCTTAATGAGCTCAAACTCAAGTAGAAAAAGAAGACTTGAGATTACTGAACGCTGCCTGGAGCTACAGATTTGACAAGTTGCTGTCCCTGTCCCTCTAAATACAGACCATTTATAAATTAGATTCATCAAATGTCTCTGCCTTCCCTAGGGGGGGAAAATGGCATCATCAAAGTGTGGTTTTCTTTCAGGAAAATCAAAGTATTAGTAATTCGTCTCATTAAGTTTTTATTTCCCACTTTCTAATACACACAATTTTCTCACATTACTCTGGGTTATTCACAATGCCTAAAAGATTAACAGATAAAATAAAACTCATGATTAGCCTTTCCAAATATTCCCTTCTCTCATTTTCTATTCAAAAACCTATTTGAGAGTTCCTGTCTTGGCTCAGTGTTAACAAAGCCAACTGGTATCCACGAGGATGTGGGTTTGATCCCTGGCCTCGCTCAGTGGGTTAAGGATCCGGCGTTGCCGTGATCTGTGGTGTAGGTTGCAGACATGGCTCAGATCCCGCGTGGCTGTGGCTGTGGCGTAGCTGGCAGCTGCAGCTCTGATTTGACACCTACTTTGGGTACTTCCATATGCCATGGTGAGGCCCTAAAAAAATAAACAAGCAAACTAATTATATATATATATGTATGGGCTCTAAAAAACTAAAGACAGAAAATGAGAATGAGAAAAAAAAAAGAAATGAAAGGAGAAAAGGAGAGCGAAAACTCACACATGAAAATGTTTAAGAATACAAATATAATTCTCCCTATCTGAATTACTTAATTACTTGATTTAATTACTTGATTTATTTAAATGGCTCCAATTCTCCTAATTGGCTAGGTTTACCTGAAAGGAGGTTATTAATGCACAGGGGAGAAAGTAATATAGGTTTACCTCTGTTTCACAGACAGGCAGCACAAGGGTATACTAATTAGAGGTGGCATTTATCAAATTCAGCTGAAATATTCAAAGATTCTTGGACATCTAACACTGAAACCCAGTTCTTCTCACTCGAAAACCAAGTTCTTCCTTCTCCCTGTTCAAACACGGAAATGAAGCTTTTCTCGCTGCAGTAACACACTATTCAGAAGGATTAATACATGCCAAGCACTTCCTCTAGGCAGACCTCAGACTTCTCAGTCAAGACCTCTAGTCATCCAGAAATCCAGCATCAGACTTATCAAGTCCTGACTTCAAGCAAAGTTTTCCAAATGGAGATTTAAAGAAAATATAGAGTACGACATGCTGAGCAACTTATGGATTTGTCTTCACATGCAAGTCTTGCTTGAAAAGGAGAATGAAAATGTGTCAAACCAGAAAAGCTGCTCGTTCGTGCCTTGTCCAGGTGTGAGGGTGAGCCCCAACTTTTTTTTTTTTTTGTCATTTATCACTGTTCTGCACATCATACAGAGGATGAACGGCAAACACCAAATGCAAATTAAGGGCTCCATATGGTCAAAAAATACTGCATAGCAGAAAACATAAGCACATTAGTGGAGTTATCCTTGCTGAGCATGTCATTAGAAGCTATTGTTACTACAAGAGCAAATGTTGATAGAAACATTAAATAGCTGAATTTTGATCAAAGATTCCAAACTCTAAGAAAATTTGGGGGAGGTCCTACTGTGACTCAGTGGGTTAAGGACTTTACATAGGATCAGAGAGAATGCAGGTTCGATCCCTGGCCTTGCTCGGTGGGTTAAGGAAGTGGCATTGCCATAAGCTGCGATACAGTTTGCAGATACAAACAGACCCAGAGTTGCCAAGGCTGTGGCATAGGCCTCAGCACCAGCCCCAATTCGGCCAATGTCCCGAGAACTTCTGCATGCCACAAGTGAGGCCATAAAAAGGAAAAAGAATTGTGGCATTTTATTAACTTATAATTTTTCCATAAATAACATTTAAATAGATAAATTAGTACATAAGCAACTGAAAGTAATTTAATACTTTTACGCTACAATTTAGTACCATCATATTTATTCTCATGTACTCTCCTTAGAAAGGTAGTAATCAGTCTGCCATATATACAGATGTTAAGCCATGTCTAGTGTAGCTACACCACCTAACTGATCTGGATATTTGCCTACTATTTGTTGATAGAGGTACACCAAACTAATTCATTGCCAAGATTTTCACATAGTAGGGAAAAAAATCAGTTTGGAATAATCTAAAATTCAATATTAGCAAGTATTAGGTTGAACAATATGAAGCTGGCCATTTTTTACCTACAAATAAGGCAGTTTCCTACACTTTAAATGAACTTAACGGCAGGCAATCTGCCACTTTCTCTGCCTCACCTGAGCAATACTGATACGGTTCTTCTGAGTTGAGCCAAGAATTACCAGCTCTGTGCACAACGTGTCCAGTATCAACCCATCACCCACAGAAGAGGTGACGAAACTTGTCTGGCCAGATCTAGGTCCCTCTTTTACACATACCGTTCTTCCAAGACTTATTAATTCATTTATTTATTTAGCAGTTACTTTTGGAGTACGCATCCTATGAACAGCACTGAGTAAGGCACTAAGGAGAATACAGAAGAGTTCACACGTGGGAGTTGAGAAGCTGCTTTTATGGATAGATCATACATACAGGAAAATTTATGCATCAAAATCCAATAATAAACATAAGAGGTTACTGGGGAAAATAAAGGAATATTTGAGCTTTGGGAAATAAAAAGGAAGGGACAATCCTATGGGCTAGATTTATCGGGAAGTCTTCATTAAAGGTTGAATTTCTAGATTCCACTTTTAGATTTCAACAGATGGTGAGAGATGGATGGCATACCAGTTAGAAGGAACTAGGTTATCAAGGTGGAATGTTCTCAATGTATTCGAAGGAATCGAGGGATGGTGGGAGCAGAGAGCTTTGTAAGTGTAGACGAAGCGGGAATTTCACCAAGGGATAATGAGGGGTAATGTCAGAGAAAAAGTTGAAATGATATCGGGGGAAACAGTCCAATGAGTATTTTAAAGTATCCTCTAGGGGAGTTCCCGTCGTGGCGCAGTGGTTAACGAATCCGACTAGGAACCATAAGGTTGCGGGTTCGATCCCTGCCCTTGCTCAGTGGGTTAATGATCCGGCGTTGCCGTGAGCTGTGGTGTAGGTTGCAGACACGGCTCGGATCCTGCGTTGCTGTGGCTGCGGCGCAGGCCAGTGGCTACAGCTCCGATTAGACCCCTAGCCTGGGAACCTCCACATGCCGCGGGTGCGGCCATAAAATGACAAAAGGCAAAAAAAAAAAATAAATAAATAAATAAAGTATCCTCTAAGTAATCTGTGGACGATGCTCCTGAAGGCCTTGACAAGAGGTATGACAAAATAGACTATTCCGAAAGAAAAAAAGAAACTGGCCTGGCATCCCTGTTTAAGATGGATTCAAGCAGACAATCAGAAGCCAGGTGAGAAAACTACTCTGCTACAGCAAAGAAAGGGGGTAACTAAAGTATGTGTGCAAAACTGCACCCCCAAAAAAGGTTCAGAGAGGTTACTTGATAAAGTGCAGTGAATTCGTAATTTCGGTGTGAATTTGTTTTCATTTCATCAGACACCAATTCAGCCTTCTACACTGTTGTAGCAATTTAGCACTTCATCTACTCAACAAATATTTAACAACCACTGTGTGCTCCTGACATTTTCCAGGCTCCCTGGGATGCAAGGCTGAACTCAACAGACACGATCTATTCTCTCCAAGAGCTACGTTCTAGTGAAAGAGATAAACAGTGAACAAGAAAAAAAAAAAAAAAAGCAATAAATATATCATTACAACCTGGGGTGAGCGTTATGAAGGAAACAAACTGGGTGCCACGATAGCAAATAAGAGAAGGACTTTCCCCCACAGAATGGGTAAGAACGAATGCACTGAACATGTCCATTAAGCTAAAAGCTGAAAGAATTATTAGAGTCCTGATTCTATAACAGCAAGTAAACTGCAGCCATATATTTCAAAGGCAACATTATTTCCCTTCCTTGTCCTTTTCCTCTTCCAGCTGTATGTCAAAGCTTGATTAAACCTATAGGTTGTTACCCTTTCCAACTAATGACGGACTGAAAGAGTTATGGGACTGAAAGTGCAGCTGAGGTGGTCATTAACTCACTAGCAGAGAATCAACATAGAGATGGTAATTGCTGCCATAAATCCAAACCCTAGTAGTAAATATTTATTGGCAGAAAGTCATATTTCCGCCCTTGACAGTTCTATTACTGCACAACCATTCAAGGCTAAAAGCCATTTTTAGCAGCTATTTAGCAAAGTCTAGTATATTGTTATACCCACTGAATTCCAGGGAATTCAAACATCTGGTTAAATCAGCAGAAAGAATATTCTTTTGTTCTCTTCATTGAATCTCTGCTCAACTGACCCCCTCAGAAGACTCCACTTTTCTATGTTTCCTTGGATTTTCCTCTCTTTAGGCTTTTGGCATCTTCTGTCTTGGCCAATAGCCATGGCAAATACTGGAGAAATTCCATAGTCACTCCCTTCTCAGCACTGGACTCTTGTCTGTATTATGCTTGTGCTACTGCAAATCTTACACTAGATCTGAGTGCATACCTAATCCTACTGCGTAGACTTTCAACTCCTTGAGGATGTTTTATAAAATCTAATGTTCCCTGTGGTCCTTGGTATGTGCTTGCTAAATATACTAGGCAAAAAAGAATGAGCAAATGAATGGATTGATAAATGAATTTCAGGGAGGAACCCTCAAAATACCTCTCACTGACGAAAGCAAAGCAGATGTTATCTAGATCAACAGTTTCTAAACCTGATTGTACAATAGTTTAGTAGCTGATTCAAAATGTCAGTGCCTAGGTTCCACTTTCCTTCCCCTCCAATGTCTAAGAATTTGACCAGATCTGTGTTAGACTTAAGAATTTATGTTTTAATTAGTCTTCCTAGATAGTTCTAATGTGCAGTAGGTCTGAAATCTACTGATCTAGCTATCAATTTCAATACTGAAAACTAAATATAGTAGCACTAGAATGTAGCCCAACTGTGAACAAGTTTGGGAGAATCACAAAAAAAAGTGTATTTTTTTGTCTCAAAAAAAAGAAAAAATTTAATTCAAGAGAATATCTAAAACATATGTACAGAACCATAGACTGGATCAGAGCCACTCTAGCCAATCTATAGGCTTGTGAGAGATACAGACTAATTCTGAATGCCAGTGAGATTCTATGTTTTCTTGTTATCCACTAAAATCTGGCTCAAATGGAAACTGGTATCTAGATGTGGAGTGCTACTGATAAAAATGTAAACAGATGGTACTGGCTTTGGGACTGAGAAACAGATGCAGATAAACAATTGTAAAAACATCCAGCTTTCAAGGTAAGTGTTTTCCCTCACATTCTCTGCAAAAGTGGCCAATCCAGAAATAGAGAGATCTCCAGCTTATCAAGACTAACTATAAAAATATCAAAGTTAATGAGAAAATGTCAACATTCTTCTCTTTGAAATCAGGAAGAGACATGAAACCTATTCTCACCCAGTTTACTCAGTAATGATCAAGAGATCATAGACTGCGCAGTAGAACAAAGGAAAGGAAATAAGGATTATAAATTAAGGGATAAAATGGTCATTTTGTGACTACACATAGTAAAAATCCAATGATTTTTCAGATAAATTAGAATTAAGAAATGAGTTCCCATCATGGCACAGCAGAAACTAATCTGATCAGGAACCATGAGGTTGCGGGTTTGATCCTGGGCCTCGCTCAATGCATTAAGGATCTGGTATTGCCGTGAGCTGTGGTATAGGTCACAGATGCGCCTTGGATTCAGCGTTGCTGGGACTGTGGCGAAGGCCAGGAGCTATAGCTCCGATTAGACCCCCAGCCTGGGAACCTCCATATGCCACAGGTGCAGCCCTAAAAAGACAAAGGACCAAAAAAAGAAAATGAGTTTAGCAAGGTTGATAGATGCACAGTGAATTTTTAAAACTCAACTACAACTCCTTAACCAGCAGCAAATTAAAAATGAAAAATTAAGATCTTTATTATAGCTTCAAAAATACAAATAACTAGGATAAGTCTAGCAAAATCCACGTCATAACTCTATATAAAACAGTATAAGTATTATTGAGTTAAACGAGACGATTAAACTGAAGGATATACTCTACTCGGGAAAACATTTTGAATTAATTTTTAATGAAATGATCTGTAATTTCAAAGCAATCTCTATCAACATCTCAGCAGAATTTTTTGCTTTTTTGATTGTTATGGTAATTGACAAGCTGATCCTAAAATTAACATGCAATTGCAAAATGCCAAAAAAAAAATCCAAAACATACTTGAAGAATATGGTAGAAGTTGCTATACAAGAACTTGCTAATGGAGACATTAAAAAGCTACAATTACTAAGAAAGTGTGGTATTGGTACAAGCATAAATAAATAGACCAATGGAACAGATCAGAAAAGAAACAGAGTCACATATGAACAACACTATATAAAAGAGAGCATTCATTGCACATCGGGGGGGGGGGGAATAGGGTTTTTAATGAATGATACTAGGACAACTGAACATCCTTATGGGAAAAAAAATGTTTTAACTTGATTCTCACCTTAATACATAAAAATCAACTCCAGGTGGATTATAGACTAAATATAAAAGACAAAATGCTGATTTTTTAAAAAATAAAAGAAACTAAAATTAAAGTCACTATATTCAATGACTAGAAGATTTCTTTAATCCTAAAGCGAACAACTGGATACTTTGAAAATATTCAAATTTAAAACTTTTTTTTACCCAAAAAGCAAAGGCAAGCCATAGAAGATGTCTGCAACATGTATAACTGACAAAAGAATAATAACTGTAATACATAAAGAAATCCTACCAATAAGTAAAAGACAAAATTCAATTTTTTAATGGGTAAAATATCTGTATAAGGAATTCCCGTTGTGGTCCAGTGGGTTACAAATCCGACTAGTATCCATGAGGATGTGGGTTCAATCCCTGACCTCGCTTAGGCAGTTAAGGATCCAGTGTTGCTGTGGCTGTGGTGTAGTCTGGCAGCTGCAGCTCTGATAGGATCTCTAGCCTGGGAACTTCCATATGCCACAAGCGCGGCCCTAAAAAGCAAAAATAAAACTGTACAGACAACTTGAAAAATAGGAAGTTCAAACAGCCATTATTAAGCTCAGACTCATTAAACTATTAAGCTGAGAAATCAGTAAATATATGAAAATCCACGAGAAACTCTCATTAAAACCACAATGAGGTTACAATCCACACTCACCAGATAGGCTAAAATTAAATAATCTGACAATACCAAGTATTAGTAGAATGAGAAGAAACAGAAATTGTCATAGACTACTGTATGTCAGTTCAACCCCTTTAGAAAATGACTTGGCATTCACTAGTAATGCTGAAAATACATATGCAGTGTGGAAAAGTTATTCTTTTCCTACTTATGTATGCATGTGCACTAGAAAACATTCATGTTATTCACAGTAGCATCATTATATGGCCCCAAACTACCACAGTCCAAAAGCAGAGGTAAAAAACTGAACACTAAAAAGAATTAATAGGAGTTTCTGCTGTTGTGCAGTGCATTAAGAACCTGACTGCAGCAGCTCAGGTCACTGCAGAGGCACAGGTTTGATCCCCAGCCTGGTACAGTGGGTTAAAGGATCCAGCATTGCCACAGCTATAGCTCAGATTCAGTTCCTGGCCTGGGAATTTTCATATGCTGCAGGTGCAGCCACAAGAGAAAAATAATAGTCATAAATAAAGAAATCCACATTTAGCAACATCATAGTGAATACCCAGACATAACACAAAAGTAAAGTGAATATTTTAAAAGTAAACTTACGAAAGAACAAGAATTACACTGATACCTGACTTCACAAAGGCAACGATGAAAGCCAAAAGACATTAGAATTACATCTTCAAAGCAGTGAGAAAAACTAATTATCAGGCTAGAATTGTCCCCAAAAACCTAACTTCCAAGAATGAAAGCAATGTATATGATCAAGGACTTGTAACTGAATACATAGATAATTCTTATAACTCAATAAAAAGAAAATGAACCCAGTTGAAAAACTGAGCCAAGTTATCTGAATAGACATTTCTATCAAGAGTAGATACAAATGGCCACTAAGCATATGAAAAATTTATCAACATTGTTAAGTCATTAGGGAAATGCAAATAAAACCCCTTGTACCAACTAAGATGGATATAATTAAAAATAACAAGTGTTAACAAAGATATGGAGAAGTTAGAGTCCTCATATGTTGCTGGTAGGAATGCAAAATATTGCAGCCACTTTGAAAACCGTTTGGCTATTTCCCAAGATGTTAAATATAACATTACCATATAACCTAGCAAGATATTTGAAAACCTGGATCCACGTAAAAATTTATACAAAAATATTCATAGCAGCCCTATTCGTAAGAGCCAGAACATAGAGACAACAACACAAATGTCTATCAATGGATGAATGGATAACAACACAACTGTCCATCAACCGCTGAATGGATAAATCAAATGTTACATATCCATACTATGATATATAATTCTTCAATAAAAAGGAGTGAAGTACTGATACATGCTAACCATAGATGAACCTTGAAAACATGATGCGAACTGAAAGAAGCCAGTCACAGAGACCACATATTGTAGATTACATTTATGTTAAAGGTCCAGAAATCCTTGGAGATAGCAAGTACATTAGCAGTTACCTAGGGCTGGGAAATTGGAGGAAAACTGGGAAATTATATCTAGTGGGAAGAGAATTTTTTGGAGGAGAATGAAAATAATCTAAAATCAAAACAGTGACAGTCTCATTACTCTGTGAACATACTGAAAATCATTGACTTGTACACTTTAAATGAATGAATTACACAAGTGAATTATATCTCCATAAATCCCTAAGAAAAAGAATGAGAATAGAATAAAAGCATTTTCAGGTTAAAAATTAAGAGATTTTTGCATGAACTACATATACTGAAGAAAATTATAAATTATATTCTCCAGGAGAAGATCTGCAATACAGATCTTCTATGTTGGTGCAAAGTAGGTATCAAAACAAAGTATACACATAAAATAATAATAGCAATCACCACCACCAACATTTAATATGTATACCTAAGTAAAAGATCTAACATACTTGGCAAAAAATATCATCAATTGGGGGAAAGATGATTGCAATTAAAGTATTCCAAGTTCCTTGTGTTGTTAAAAAGGGCATTTAAGATATTTAGATTGTCTTTACTTAAATACTCATGAAAACATTTCAAATCCAACTACTTAAAGACTGTCAACAATTTGATCTAACTTCCAAATGTGGATAGAGAGAAAAAGAAATTAAAAATAAATAAGTTTTTAAAAATATTTCAAAAATATTTCAAGATTTGTAATATAAAATAATATAATAAATATAAATAAATAATAAATACAAGTAATATAATAATAAATATAAATAAATAAAATACAAAAATACACACCAAAGAAATACCCACTAAAAGAAACTAAAAAATATTAAAGCTTGGGAGTTCCCATTGTGGCTCAGTGGTAATGAACCCACCTAGTAACCATGAGGACACAGGTTCGATCCCTGGCCTCACTCAGTGGGTTAAGGATCCGACATTGCCATGAGCTGTGGTGTAGATTACAGACATGGATGAGATCCAGCATTGCTGTGGCTGTGGTGCATGCCAGCACTGTAGCTCCAATTTCTAGCCTGGAAATTTCCATATTCCGTGGGTTTAGCCATGAAAAGAAAAAAAAAAAATTAAGGCTTGAGATAGTCACTACATAATGAAAGAAATTACAATTTTCCAGAAACATATAACAATTCTAAGTTTACTTATATCCAATAAAATAGCATCAAAATGCAAAAGCAAAAGTGGCGGAACTACATAGACGAAGTGGTAAATTTCTATCATGACAGGGGTTTCAATACATCTCTCTCAATTACTAATTATTCAAGTAAGCAAAAAATAAGTAAGTATATATGTATTTGGAAACAAGTTTAACTTATTGGCCATAAATAGAACTTTATGCTCAATAACTAGAAAATACACAATTTTCTCAAGCCTACATAGGATATAAAATATAAGTAATCAAATAGACAAAAGGCAGATTTCAACACATTTCAAATAATAATGGGTATAAAGTAGCCAAAGTGCAGTTAAAATAGAAATCACTAACACAAAAAAGAACTGGTATATGGAGGTAAATCTGTATCCTTATACTAGAAAAGGAGAACAGAAAATGAACACTTTACAGGCCCAACTTAAGGTATGAAAAGTAACACCAAAACTAACCTAAAAATTGAGAACTGTAAAGAGGAGAAATTAATGAAGAGACAAAAAGATAATGTTAAGAATAACAAAGAATTTGATTATAGAAAAAAATATTTAAAATTAGGTAAGTGATTTCTATGGACAACTTAACACCATAAATTGAAAATTTAAATAAAATGGACTATTACCAGAAATAATATAACTTACTAGAGCTGATGCAAAAAGAAACTGAAAGTCTAAATTGTCCTAAACATCTTTTAAAAGTAATTAACCTGTTGTATAGCACAGGGTATCTACTCAATATTCTGTGATAACCTATATGGGATAAACAATATTCTATAATAACCTGAATCACACTACTATATAGAAGAAATTAACATTGTAAATCAACCATACTTCAGTAAAAAAAAAATGTGAAGTCATTAGTAGTTATCTATTCTTTTCTTCCCTTCCCCCAAAGTCCCATACTGTTTTTTCAATAAAACTTGATGAAAATTTATACCTCTTTAACTGAAAAAAATTGGGAACATTCCTAATTCTTTACAGCCACATAAACTTGATACCAAAACCAAATGAGAACAAGAAATAGAAAACTACAGATCTCTTTTACTCAGGAACTTAATAAAATAAATCTAATACAGTATACTGGAAAAAACACACAATGACCAAGTTGGGGTTACACAGGCATAAAGGAATTGTGTAAAATTAGAAAATATGTAAATGCAATTTACTTCATTTAACATGGGAAAGAATATCATATGATCATTTCAAATTCAACACCCATTTATAGAAAGAAAAAAAAAACCTTAAAACAGGAAAAGCCTAAGAAGCCTAAGGCATTAAACACCTAGTGCATTAAAAGGTATTTACTAAAAACCTAAAATAAGTATCACTTTAATGATGAAAAGTTCAAAATATTCTATATCAATATCATAATATTTCCTTTCATTCCTTCCTTCCTTTTTTTTTTTTTTTTGGTCTTTCTGCCTTATCTAGGGCCACTCCTGCGGCATACGGAGGTTCCCAGGCTAGGGGTCTAATTTTTAATTTTTAATCTCTATAAGACAATCAGCAATCTGCAGAGATTCTATTAAGCACACACATATATCATCCTCTCGTGCCCCACTCACAACCTACCCATCACCATCACTCCCCACGAAGAAGTGTGTTTTCTTTATTAAATTCTCTTTCTCAGGAAATATGAAGGATTCTCAAGAAATGCATTCTTAATGAGATTTTGAATGATCACCTGAACCTGAAGGAATAGCCCCTTTATCAGAGCCAGTTCCTCCCGTTCTTTTAGGAAGAACTGTGATCTCTGGTTATTAACTGAGCATTTTATGAGCAAAAAATGGAAATGCAAGACAGGAGAATAATAATTTAAGTCATGACCTGGCTCCTCAATTAGAGAAATATTAAAAAGCAATGTAATACTTCACCTTGGCCCGCATGTACACAGGTTGCAGAGTGACTGGAATTCCTTCCCGGACCCTTTAGCCCAGCCCTGACGTAGCATTTACAGAGAGTCAAGAGAAAATCAGAACAGGTGCAGGATTGGAAACAGAGATCAAGGATAGCAGCTTAAAATTTTGCTTTGCCTATGTTGACTGGAATAACTTAACTCAGAGGAGTAAAAATTAGTTCTCTCGCATATATCTCTCTGGGATTAAAGCTGGGCCTTGATGGGCTTTTCTCCACGTGGCTGCTCACCCAGAAGGTGGAACTCAGGAATGGCTCCTCGCACCTCTTCCCTTAGCCCAAGAGCTCTGCGAGGACAGAACTGCAGTGGGGACCCAGAGGTCCTTAAAATAAGTGTCGAGAAGGAATTCTGGACCAGACAGGTCACACTTGATGAGGAGAGGGGCGAGTGGTATGCTGTAATATCTACATCTGTCTGCCAGCCCCAAAGAAACTTCATCAGAGTCCTTTTTATTCTTAGGGAGTACCCTAACATCTTGTGACTATCTCTGCTTTTTTCCTAATGACAAATGAAGAGTGCTGGGTCCTGAACACAGATGTGAAAAGCATGCCTGCCACTGGGAGTGTGGAGGCAGAGTGAACCACTCAAGATACAGGCTTCTCTGTAACAGGCAGATCTAGACACTGAGTATGTGATGTGAATTACAATGATAACACAATAATTAGGGTGACTTACTCTATGCCAGGGACTTTGCTAAATTCTTTAAAGTGATCATCTAACTTTGATCCTCCAAAAACTCCGTGGGATAAATATTGCTGCACTATTATCATTGTTTTTCAGAAGAGAAAACTGAGGCATAAGTAAGTTAATGACTTCTTCATGCCACAGCTTTCCTAAAAGAAATCTTGCTCCACTCTTTAGAATGGCTCTTTCATGATGATTTTTCAAAATTCTGACATTGAATAAAGCCTTTGGATTGAAAACTGCTATTAACTACAGATATTATCTGGAAAGTACAGCATATAATCAGCCCTTGAAATCTTAAATTGTTCTATCAGACTAGCTAGCAGAGAGCAGAAGCCTAATTAAGGGAGACATAAGGCATTTTAGCTTTAAAGGGGACGAAAGGGTCAAGACACTACTGAAAAATGTCTGCTCTTTGAGGTCAAGGACTGTCACGTGTCTCAGCACATCCAGACTCTAACAGAGTTCTATATACACAGTACTATTCAAAACATGCTGTGGATGGATGGAATGGATCGATGGATCAACCAATGGCTCAACAGATGGAGGATGTATTGTTCTGACTGGAGGCAACTGGATTCCATCAACAGTAGTCAAACTACAGGAAAGAGCTCCAAGAGTACTCCCTACATTGGGGAGAAATAGCACTGATTGTCTATGGGAAGGGGAGTGGAATAGGAAGGGGGTCAGAAAAAAAATGCCCCTTTATTAACCATCTACTCGTTTGTGCCTTTCACAATCGATGCCTTTGTGTATACTTCACCCATTTCGAAAAAGGAACTGGTTTTAAATCGATACATAGAAGAGGAAAGAAGAACCCCAAGACCAATGTTCTCCATTTCACAGTTCCTTCCTGAGCGCGTCTGAGTAGATGGTACCAACACATCCTGTGACCCGTGAATTTACCTTCCATCTCCCGAGTAACCTAGTCTTTCTTTGCTAGCTCAGATAAGAGAAGCCAGGCCCCAAATAAATTTCAGCATGCAGACCTTCCACCTGAAAGAGTTGGACGAGTTAAAAGGGATCCTGTTTCCCAAAGAAACACCCTGAGTCCACATGGAAGGTCTGGGTGGCGTACCATTGCCTGCTTACTTTAGAAAGTTTACCTAAGACTACAAAAGGAAACCTTTTATTTTAGGCCGATATACACATGATATATACATAAAACTCCCATCTTTATCTCCTTATTCCTGTGATGACTAGAATTCTATAGTTCAGTGAATTTTCTAAGAGAAAATACACAAATACATACAGACTCTTGGTGTTTACATCTCTCCATCACGACATGTTCTGCCAATGATGAAGTCTGGGCCAACTCAACTTCTCTACTAGTCCATTTTCCTCATATGAAAAATGGAGAAAAGCCACTAATTCTGCTTGTCTCATAGGATTACAGAGATAACTGAACGAGATGACTATGAAAAAAAATTCGAATTGCCCTTGCAGCTCAGTGGTAACGAAACTGACTAGGATCCATGAGGATGCGTGTTTGATCCCTGGCCCCACTCAGTGGGTTAAGGATCTTACAGTGCCATGAGCTGTGGTGTAGGTCAGAGATATGGCTCAGATTCTGTGTTGCTGTGGCATTTTGACCCCTAGCCTTTCATACGCTGCGGGCACAGCCCTAAAAAGAAAAAAAGGAAAATGAATGAATGAATGAAAGAAAGAAAGAGAGGAGGGAAGGCAGGAAGGAAGAGAGGGAGGGAGGGAGGGAGGGAGGGAGGAAGGAAGGAAGGAAGGAAGGGAGAAAAGCAGACAGACATGACTATGGATGTGTTTTATAAATGAAAGTCCATAAAAAGTGTAAGGACACAACTATTCCTTTCCCACTATCTACCCATTACATAAGTTCTTCTGAAGATTCTTACTCCTCCCACCACTCCCTGAAGGTCCCTTGATCCCTATGCAATATTATCATACCCCAAGGATTATTCCAAAGGAATAAAAATGCTTGAAAAATTTCAGGCACACCAGTTGGTAAGTCACTGTTTCAAAACATCACTCAGTTATTGTGAGTAGCCAAAAAATCCATGTGGCTGTGTGCCTGCCTTATTCAGAAAAATATCAGGCCCTTCAACTCCCCCCTTTATGCACCATGTGACCTGGGATAAGTCCTACAACCTATAATAACTTCAATTTCATGTTTACAATAAGGAATAATAATACTTCCTTTCCTGATCCCACAGGATTGCAGTATGTGGATCGATAAAGCAATGTGTCAAATTATCCCTAAACACTAAAGACTAAAGTCTTTACATGGTATGTATTGTCATCTCCTATAAAAAGTGTAAGCATTGTGAAGAGAGTGGCTTGGTGCTATTTTATTCACTCATGTATCCTCTGCAACCAGAATAGTATCTGACACATAATAGGCATTCATTATTTGTTACAGAAAAGTGAATAATAAACACCAGAACGTCTCTTTGTCATCAATGCAATTCTCCCCAATGTTAATGTAAAATGTAAAGTCTAAAGCTTAAAGCATCATTTTGAATATACAATGCTTTTGTGACTTGTAACTCCTCAACGTACATATTATAAAAGCAATTTTCCTCTTAAACACAACAAAAAATAATATAAAAAGTCATTGGATTGGAAGAATCAACACAGTCAAAATGACAATACTACCTAAGGCTATCTACAGATTCAATGCAATCCCTACCAAATTACCAACGACATTCTTTACAGAACTAGAACAAAATATTTTAAAATTTGTATGAAACATAAAAGACCTCAAATGGCCAAAGCAATGTAGAAAACAGAACAAACAAACAAACGAAAAAAAAAAAAACAGAACTGAACTAATCAAGCTCCCTGACTTTGAACTCTACTAAAAAGCTACCATCATCAAAATGGCATAGTACTGCACAAAAACAGAAATATGGACCAGTGGGACTGGGTTTATTTCTGTGCTTTCTATCCTAACACCTATGGTCAGTTAATCTATGACAAAGGAGGCAAGAACATACAGCGTAGGAAAGATAGTCTCTTCAATATATGGTTCTGGGAAAACTAGACAACTGCATCTAAGAGAATGAAATTATAACACTAAGACCTTAGAAAAAAATTAATTCTAAATGGATTAAAGACTTAAATATAAGGCCATACACTGAAAAATTCCTGGAGGAAAACATAGGCAGAATGCTTTTGACATAAATCACAGCAATGTCTTGTTTGATCCACCTCCTAGAATAAAGACACAAACCAATGGGAGCTAATTAAACTCAAAAGCATCTGCACAGCAAAGGAAACCATTAAAAAACAAAAACCAACCCAAAGAATGGGAGAAAATTTTTGCAAATGACTCAACAAAGTTTTAATCTCCAAAATATACAAAGAACTCATACAACCCAACAACAAAAAGCAAACAACCCATATGAAGAAATATCAAGACCACCTAAATAGACATTTTACCAAAGAAGACATACAGATGGCCAGGAGGCACATGAAAAAAAGCTCAACATCACTAATTATTAGAGAAATGCAAATCAAAACTACTATGAGGTACCACCTCACACCAGTAGAGTGGCCATTATTAACAAGTCAACAAATACCAAATGCTGGAGAGGGTGTAGAGAAAAAGGGACCATCCTACACCATTGGTAGGAATGTAAATTGGTACAACTGCTATAGAAAACAGTATGGAAATATCTCAGAAACCTCAATATAGAATTACCATGTGACCCAGAAATCTCACTCCTGGGCATGTACCCAAAGATTTCATTGAAAAGATACATGTAGAGTTCCCATTATGGCTCTGTGGTTAGCAAACCCAACTAGCATCCATGAGGAGGCAGGTTCCATCCCTAGCCTTGCTCAGTAGGTTAAGGATCTGGTGTTGCCATGAGCTGTGGTATAGCTCATAGACATGGCTAGGATCCCACGTTGCTGTGGCTGTGGCATAAAGCCAGCGGCTTCAGCTTGGATTTGACCCCTAGCCTGGGAACCTCCATATGCAGTGGGTGCAACCCTAAAAAGCCAAAAAAAAAAAAAAAGATATATGACCAGTATGTTCATCACAGCACTATTCACAGTCACATGGAAACAACCTAAATGCCCATCAGTGGATGAATGGATTAGGAATATGTGGTACTTATATACAATGTTATCCTACTCAGTCATAAAAAAAGGACAAAATAATGCCATTTGCAACTACCTGGATTGAAATAAGTCAGAAAGATAAAGACAGACACAGTATGATATCACTTGTATGTGGAGGCTCAATATGGCACAAATGATCTATACACAAAACAGAAAAAATCATGGACCTGTAGGACAGACTCGTGTTTGCCAGGTGGGAGGGGGAGGGAGTGGGATGGATTAGGAGTCTGCGTTAGTAGGTGAAAACTCCTGCATTTGGAGTCCATGGGCAATGAGATCCTGCTGTAGAGCACGGGGACTATATATCTACCATATATCTAATCACTTGTTATGGGACATGATGGAGGATAACATGAGAAAAAAAAATATTCATATATATATAAATATAACTGGGTCACTTTGCTACACAACAGAAATTGACCGAATATTGTAAATCAATCACAACAAAATCAAAAAAAAAAAAAAATCTTACGGAACATAGTAGAAGCACTTCTAAGAGGGAAGTTTATAGCAATACAAGCTTACATCAGGAAACAAAAATCTCCAAACACAACATAATCTTATACCTAAAGCAACTAGAGAAAGAAGAACAAAAGCCAAATTATTAGAAGAAAATAAGCCATAAATATCAGAGAAGAACTAAATGAGACTTTAAAAAGTAGAAAATACCAATGTAACGAAAACCTGTTTCTTTGAAAAGATAGAAAAATTTAATAAAACTTTAGCCATACTCACCAAGAGAAAGGCCCAAATTGAGAAAATTAGAGATGAAAAAGGAGAAGTTACAACCAACACCACATACAGAAAACCTTAAGAGAATATTATGAGCAACTACATGCCTATAAAATGGACAACCTAGAAGAAATGGACAAAGTCTTAAAGATAAAACAGAAAAATTTAATAAAACTTTAGCCATACTCACCAAGAGAAAGGCCCAAATTGAGAAAATTAGAGATGAAAAAGGAGAAGTTACAACCAACACCACATACAGAAAACCTTAAGAGAATATTATGAGCAACCACATGCCTATAAAATGGACAACCTAGAAGAAATGGACAAAGTCTTAAAGATAAAACCTGACAAGACAGAATCAGGAGAAAAATGGAAAATATAAACAGAACAATTACCAGTATTGAAATTCAATTAGTAATTTAAAAAAATCCCAACAAACAAAATTCCAAGACCCCATGGCTTCACAGGTGAACTCCACCAAACATTTAGCAAAGAGTTAACAAACACTTATCCTTATGAAATTATTACCAAAAATTGCAAAGGAAGCAACACTTCCAAACTCATTCTAAGAGGGTACTATCACCCTGAGACCAAAACCAAACAAAAATATCACACACAAAAAAAGGAAAAGTAATATTCAAAAATTCTAAAGCAAAATACTAGCAAATCAACAGTACATTAAGAGGATTATGCCCATGATTAAGTGGGATTTATTCCAAGGATGCAAGGATTTTTCAATTTCCACAAAATCAATCACTGTAACACATACATTAACAAATTGAAGGAAATAAAAACCACATGATTACTTCAAGTGATGCAAA
Organism: Catagonus wagneri; assembly: GCA_004024745.2. Lineage (NCBI taxonomy): Eukaryota > Metazoa > Chordata > Mammalia > Artiodactyla > Tayassuidae > Catagonus > Catagonus wagneri. Next base: position 3,383,316 of record PVHT021183659.1, read on the forward strand.
AAAAAGCTTTTGATAAAATTCAGCATCCGTTTATAATAAAAATTTTTCAGAAAGTGGGCTTAGAGAGAAAATACCTCAACAAAATAAAGGTCATATGTGGCAAACCTACAGCTAGGATCATACTCCATGCTTAAAAGCTGAAAGCATTCCTCAAAGATGAGGAACAAGACAAGGATGTCAACTCAGCACTCTTATTCAACATAGTTCTACAAGTCCTGACATGGTTTTTAGAGAAGAAAAAAATGAAAGGGATCCAAATTGGAAAGAAAGAAGTGAAATTATCACCATTTGCAGATGACATAATACTCTACATAGAAAATCCTAAAGATGCTACCAGAAAACTATTAGAGCTTATCAATGAATTTGGTAAAGCCGAAAAATACAAAGTTAATACAAAGAAATAGATTGCATTTCTATACACTGACAATGAAATATGGGAAAGAGAAATTAAGCAAACATCTTATTTACCATCACATCAAAAGGAATAAAATATGTAGGAGTAAACCTACCTAAACAGGGAAAAGACCTGTGCAACAAAAACTAAGATACTATTGAAAGAAATCTAATCCAGTACAAACACATGGAAAAATATACTGTGCTCTTGGACTGGAAGAATCAATATTGCTAAAATAACCATACCACCCAAAGCAATCTACAGAGTCAATGCAACATCTATCAAATTACCAATGGCATTTTTCACCAAACTAGAAAAAAAAAAGTTAATGTGTATGGAAACACAAAACACCCCAAATATACAAAATAATCTTTAAAAAGAACTGAGGTGGAAGAATCACGCTCCTTGACTTCAGGCTATACTACAATGCTACACTCATCAAAACAATATGGTACTGGCACAAAAACAGACATGTAAAATAGGATAGAGAGCCCAGAAATAAATCCATGTCTTTACAGTCAATTTATCTATGGCAAAGAAGGAAAGAAAATACAATGCAGAAGAGACAGTCTCTTCAATAGGTGGTGCTGGGAAAGCTGGATGGCTTCATGTAAAAGAATGAAATTAGAATATTCTCTAGCACCATACACAGAAATAAACTCAAAATGGATTAAAGACCGAAATGTAAGACTGGCTACTATAAAACTCCTAGAGGAAAAGATAGGCAGAACACTCTTTGACATAAATCACAGCAACATCTTTTTGGATCCATCTCCCAGTTAAACTTAAAAACTTTTGCACAGCAAAAGAAATCATAAATAAAGACTACCTATAGACTAGAGATAAGGGATTCATTTCCAAAATATAAATACAGCTCATACAGCTTAATATCAAAAAGTTGGCAGAAGACCTTAACAGTCACTTCTCCAAAGAAACACACAGACGGATACAGACACATGACAATAGACATGTGAAAAGATGCTTGACATCACTAACAGAGAAATACACATCAAAACCACAATGAGATACCGCCCACATCAGTCAGAATGACCGTCATTGAAAAGTCTACAAATAATAAACGCTTAAGAGGGTGTGGAGAAAAGGGGACCCTCTACACTGTTGGGGAGAATATCAACTGGTGAAGTCACTACGGAGACTAGTATGGAGGTTCCTTTAAAAACTAAAAAGGAGTTACCATTTCATCCAGTGATTCTACTCCTGAGCATAAATTTGGAAAATACAAAAATTCTGATTCAAAAAGATACTTGCACCCAACGTTCACGGCAGCACCATTTACAACAGCAATGACATGGGAGCAAACTAAACGTCCACCGGCAGAGGAATGGATAAAGAAGATGTGGTACATACGTACAGTGGAATGTTACTCAGCCATAAATGAAATGATATATTCCCATTTACAGCAACATGAATGAACCTGGAGACTCATATTAAGCAAAGTAAGTTAGAAAAAGAAAGACAAATATCGTACGGTATCATTTTTAAGTGGAATCTAAAACAAGTTATACAAATGAACTTATTTACAAAACAAAACAGACCCAGATAGAAAACAAACTTAAAGCTACCAAAAGGCTAGCAGGCAGCGGGGGATAAACTAGGGGTTTGGGATTAACATATACCCAGTACTAAAAATAAAACAGTCAACAGGACCTACTGTATAGCAGAGGGAACTATAGTCAATATCTTATAATACCCTATAGTAGAAAAGAATTTGAACAAGGATAGACATAACTTGAGTCATTTTTCTGTACACATGAAAAAATACAATGTAAGCTATACTTCAATAAATAATGGTTGAAATAGCATGTAATCAGTAATAAGGGGAATGCCAAGATAAAGGAAATTAGAAGATACTAAGGCTTAACTAAGCAGGAACTGACATGCCCAGTCTTTGGGAAACGGTTTTAATGGTAGGCTCTGGAACAAACACAGGGCCCAGAGTTCTGTACCTTCCTCTTATATAGGGTAAATTCTGAACATTTAGAAATGGTCACCACTGACACACTTCTGAGACCATAATTTTGTAATATCTACCAAAATATGAAAATTGTGCACTTTGACCATATTAATTATAATAAAAAATCATAAACCATTTACATGTCCAACAATAAAAAGTTGCTAATTTTTAAAACTACTTTTAATTTTTTTTACTCCATTACCTTACATTACCTTAAATTTTTTTTACTCCATTACCTTTTTAAATATTATTTTCCATCGTGGCCTATCCCAGAAGGGTGGACATAGTTCCCTGTGCTGTACAGTAGGGCCTTATTGTCTATCCATTCTAAATGTAATTAAAACTGATTTCTTTTTTTTTTTTAGAGGTCACCATTTAAAAATTGAGAAAAAGAAAAGTCACCTTCACAAAGCTCCTTGGTCCCCAAGGACCGTGTGTTTCCCCCTTTCTCTCATGTACGCTCAGCATTTAATTTACAAACCACAAATATACCACTCGAGACTCTACCTGACCAGAGAGAGACCAGAGTGAGAATATACCCATTTTACAGATTCGGAAATATTCTTCCTAATTTTAGGGATCTGCCTATGGACAAACTGGGAGGCAAAATGCCAAGACAACCCTGAGATTCCTGCTTCCTGCTGTTCACACCCTATATGGGACATCCCTCTCCATGAGTGTAAGTGGGACTTGTGAATATGATAGGGTCTCACTCTACATTTATCTTATATGGATTTTTCAGATAGAATTAAGATCCCTAATCAGTTGACTGAGTTAATCAAAAAGGAGGATTATCTTGGGTGGGCCTGACATAATCATGCGAGACCTTAAAAGCAGTCTGAGAAATTCAAAGTGAGAGAGAAATTCTGCTAAAGGCCATGAAGGGACCGGTTGCCATGGTGTAGAGAGGAGGGCCACGTGGCAAGGTATGGCTGTGGCCTATAGGAGCTGAGACCAGCCTCCACTTAGTAGCCATCCAAGTGGGGACCTGCACTCTGCAGCTCCAAGAAATTAATTCTGCCTACAACCTGAAAAAGTCTGGAATCAAGCTCTGCCCAGTCATGCAAAAGTCGCCCAGCTGAGGACACAGCTGACCGGGACGACACTTTCAGCCTTGTGAGACAGGGAGCAGAGGACCAGTTAAGCCGTGATGGACTCCTGACCCACAGATAATATGAGATAATAAATTTGTGTTGTTCTGAGCAAGTTAAGTGTGCAGTAATTTATTATGCAACAATTTTTTAAAAATTAATACAGTAGAGAAACAGGTTCTAGAACCAAGTCACTCTCCAGCAAGTAATTCATTGTCAGGTCCAGCATGTTTCATATCCACCCCCAGGTCTCAGATCTCAGTCATTCTTATCCTGAATAGCCAACAATGATTCACATTTCCCTTCCTCTCTTTTCAACCACAGCAGAAGCGAATAGGCAGGAACAGGGAAGATAAACCACACATCCCCAGGATCAAGAAAAAAAAAAAAAAAAGCAGCGTCAATCATCTCGACCAAATCTATCAGAATGCTCCGTCTAACAAGGGTTTCAGATGAGCTTTGAGTTGGGAAGCTTTGCATCAACACACTCCAGTACTATGCTGTTTTCTATTCTGATTTCCTAGAAGAAAAAGAAAAAGTTCACGAGCGCTCTCAATCGCTGCCAAATCAGCGGCCCTGCTTGTATCTCTCTCGAGTTGATGCTACTGTAGCTTTGGGGCTCATTAGAGTAAATGGGCACTCTTTTTCCCTGCTTGTCACTTTTGTAGGCAAATGGAGGTCTCCTAGAGAGCAATGCAACCAACCACTTCTAGAATATTTCTGTGAGATGTTTCCTGATACATCAAGTATGCAAAGGCTATGCTGCCAACATCCCCATAGCAGAAGCCAGAATCCCTTCCCTGGCAGAGCACGGATGGCTCAGCTCCTCTCGGCAATTGCTAGAAATGTTGCCTAATTGATTAAAAAAAAACAACAAAAAAAAAAAAAAAACCATGAGACCCTCCTTCATCCCATGCAACAAAGTACATTATGCACATTAGCAGGATAAAATATGACCACATTCTGGTGAGCTTTTGGGAAAAGTGAACACAGACACATTTGTCTGTGGGACTCTAAGAGCCTCAGCGTTGGTCTTCCGGTTCTCAGTCTTTCTTTCTCCAATCCCTATTTTCCAATCAGCTGAGAGTTATCTTTCCAAAATACAAATGTGATCAGCTCAAGACCACACTCTGCCCTTCGACACACAAAGCAAACATTGCTCAAAATTCTTCTGGGGCCTGTCAGTAAAACCCAGACTCTTCAGCATGATTTACATGCCCCCCTCACCCCTCCAAGCTCTGTGGTCTTACACCCAATGCTCCACCAATTTTGAACGAACTTGCGATACTTGAGACCTACTATGATCCGCCTCACCTCTGAAATATAAAGCATCTTGTTTCTTCTGCCGGCACTATTCTTTCTCTACATCTTCCACCTGAATAACTCTGATTCTCTCCCTTGGATCACAGCTTATAGTCATCTCCCACAAAAAGCACTCTCTGACCCCCTCAGTGGTGGGCGATGACATCCTGCAAAGCTCTTCCCTGCCTTCCTGGCTGTGGGGATACTCAGCACACCCCAAACGAGTCACTTATTTGTAGGTCTCTCTTTTGCACACATACGCTAAACAGCAACATCTTTGCCTTTAGCCAGTTCACTGCTTTATCTCCGTAATAGCATCTGGCAGAGAGCAGGTGTTAAAAAAAGGTGTTGAATGAAGAAAGGAACAAGTGAATGGAGTTGCTCTTTTCAAGAATATTTATGCAAAAATTTATTTGCATATTCAAAGCCCTTCAGGATCAAACCTCAACCCAGTTTTCCAGTCTCTTGTACAACATGCCTCCAGACTGAACCATGCATTATTTAGCATCCACACCCCACACAGTTCTGTCTGAGTCTTTGTTCACACTGCCCCTCAAACCAGAATCCTAGTATCAAGACATTTCCTTCATAAACTTACTTGGTTTCCCCAACACAGAATTCATTTCTAGTTCTTCCTTTTGCCTTCCACATAGCACATTAGAATTTTTGTCTGGGATGTTTATGTATCTATCTTTTCAAGTGAACTATAAATTCCTTAAGGACAGCACCGTGTTTTAGTCATCACAGAGCTTCAAATACTATAAATACTAAATATAGTATTATGCAATTATGATTGTGTACTTTACTGTGGTTTTAAAGGATATAATAGCAATAACAATAATTTTAAAATCATAGTAATACAATATCTACTAGATGTTAACTAGATACCACGCAGTTTAACTGGATGCTTTATATTCATACCTTGTGATCTACTCAAACTTGCATGGTAGACTTTAGTATTCCCACCGCAGAGATAAGAAAACTGATGATTAATTCACGTAAGCTGACAAGCATCACAGCATAAGTGGTAGATCCAAGATTTGAACTCAAGTCTGTCTGGGCCCAGGACCTGACCTTTTTCCACTAACATTGTATTTTCATTCTCCGTGTGCATTTTGACTAAAAATTCATATCATTTCAACAGCATACGCCTCCAGAGTGAAGGCTGGTATCACTTTTTTCATAGGATCTTATTGTGCTTGAAAAGAAACAGGCCGACCAAAGTTTAACAGAACTTTTCCTGGGTCAGAGTCCTGCCCACGCTGGCTCGCAGGCCTTAGGCAATCCATTGTCTCTTGGGGCAAGATTTGATCCCTCAATGCCTGTGTCCATCAGTGACGCCCATTGACTGGGCAACACTATTCTCAAAGACTGCTTCTACCTGACACATGCCCGAATCCACATACCTGCAGAAAAGCAAATGCCTCCCACAAGTGGCAACTGAGCCGTGAGTGTGGACTCTCTATAAAGGAACCTGAAGGAATGGGAAGGAGGGCCACAGACAGCCGTATGACAATCGCCAAGGGCTGGAGTTTAGCGTTTTATCACATCGCCCTGAGTTTTTTTATTTTTCAAACACCCAGCCCTGTGCTAAACACTTTTGTTTCACTATCTTATTTCATCTGTACAACCCTGTATGTGTTATTATACTCAACACAGAAATGGAAAAAAAAATGTTTTTTTTACAGCCACACCTGTAGCTTATGGAAGCTCCCGGGCTAGGGGTCCAATCAGAGCTGCAGCTGCCAGCCTACACAACAGTCATGGCAACACCAGATCTGAGCTGCATCTGTGACCCGTGCTGCAGCTTGCAGCAACACCAGATCCTTAACCCACGGAGCAAGGCCAGGGATCAAACCCACATTCTCACAGAGACAACTCACTGAGCCACAATGGGAACTCTGAAATGAAAAATATCAACACAGAGTAGTCAATATTTCTTAGAGCTGCCAGGTAAGTAGAGATGCAGTAATCAAACCCAGGTCTAACTCTATAACCTACACTCATGACCATTTTTATATATTGCTTCAATGTCATCTGTGTCCGCAATTTACACTGACAACCAGCATCACCCAAGCTTGAACCGAAAGAGCTCAAAATTGCTCTCTTTCCGCGTAAGTGCTCAGAACAAAACAAAGACAGCCCCCAGGCACATCAACCCAAATAACTTCGCACTCCAGGGGCAGTCAAATCCCAAAGCTACTTTCCCAGGCATCTGGGTGTTTGTCCCAAATCCTGACCTAATTCCAACTTGTGTAATTACATTGTTTTTCTAATTGCCCTCGGTGTTCCACAGGGCGAAATCATCACCTAGCCTGTCCTTGGCCACTGATCACTGCTGCTAGGCAGCCATTAAGCAGCTGTTTGTCTGCACCCACAAGGAGTAGATCCACATCTAAGGGGAACAGAAATACTCGTTCAGAGTTTCACAACTTCAACAGAAAATCGCCTGGCAGTTCTTCTGGGAGCAAATATTCCCAACTTTGGATTAACCTAGAGATCAAACTAAAACCTTTAGAGAAATATTACTGAATTACTACATTTTTAATGTAAACAATTCCATTGGAGGTAGTATAATCATTCCCCATTTCTACTATTTTTAAACACTACCTTCTCATCAAAACTGTTCTATTAATGGAAAAAGGAAGTAAACTGCTCAAGGTAGGAGACAGTCATATAGAAAATAAACATCCATTATTTACGGGATCTGAATAAGGGCCACTAAGATTCAGACGGAAGGTTAGACCCCACGGCTCTTCCAGATAGAATTGTTTCACATTTGGTTCAGATTAGAAACTGATCATGAAAAGACATTTGGTCTTCAAGGTCTTCAGGTACACTGCAGTCAAGATAATAAGAGCAGTTAACATTTATTAGGCACTATAGAGCACACATTTTACATGCATCATTCCAAATAAGCCAACGAAATCTCAAAAAGTCAAGCTATTTGTCCAGTGACACACACCTAGAAAATAGTAGAATCAGGACTCAAACTCAAGAATCTAAGACTCTGAAACATAACTTCCTCACTTCTACCCTACATATTTCCAATGGTTATGTCTACACATTTCCAATAATGTGTTTGATCCTGGATCAAGGACTTGCCCAGAATTCTTACGTCCCTCTGCCAAAGAAAGCAGACTGATTCACATGCTTAACTATCAGCAAAAAAGTTGATGAAGATGGAATGAATAATGAATAACCATTTGGAAGGGAAATGCAATATACAAAGGAGATGGCACGTAAGGATCTAGAGGACTGAACATTCTTCCATTTTGAAAAGAGAGCGGAAGCAACCGTTGAGGTCATCTCTTTCAGTGACCTCTTGGACAGCCAAACAGAAAAGAGACTTTTTCCAAAGCCTCAATGTAATTTCATGGTGTAAATGTGACGGCACTTTTAATGTACTTCACAATAACCAGTATCATCTCTAGCATTACCACTACTACTATTTCTACTACTGCAATGATAATGGTGAACACTATGATTTTATTAGAAATCCTCTAAGATACTTGACCCGAGCTGTTCCATGCTGTATTCCCCACTAAATGGCCACTAGGATATACCCTGGTCCTTGTGATTTACGGATGTGATGATGGTATATTCAAAGCTACTTTTATCCTAAATGACACAGTCCTCCTCATCTCATTCTCATATGCCCTCTACCCCATTCCTTTGTTGAATTGTCTTCCAAGTACTTAACACTATCTAAAGAGATCTTATTTGTTTGTTTGGATCTTTATTGTCAGTCTCCTCCCCTTGCTATGTAATGTAAGCTCTAGGAGAGCATGAATTATATTTGTCTTGGATGTCACTATATCCTCAGAGCCTTGAATTAAATATTTATTGAATGAGGGAAGGTACCATCGACATGAGTCAGCACAATACTTGAATGTTTCCTTTTATCAAGATCTGTATGGAGCAAGATAGAGTCAAGGAACAAAAACAAACAAAAAAAAAAGATGGGAGGAACCTAAAATATCTCTAATTTTTTATATTTATGATGATGTAATCCCTGACATTATAGCTTTTATCAAATGAAGATTGTTAGTAGCATAAATCATGCTTGCACATGGAAATCAGACAAGTGAAAAGCCTGCATCTGTTGTCCTACCTTGTTTTTTCTGTGATCGAAACAGGTGGCCATTGCTCAATCAGTACTTGTCAATTCTTGGCACACCAGTTCATACCACGTTGGACTGCCAGTTCAAGCCAAGATAATATGTTAGATCTTAGATAATGGTTTAGACCTAGATTGTGATATGTTAGTCCAAAGTGTCTATACTCTTCAAGGAAATCGGTCATCAAATGAACAAAATGATCAAGATACAGACATGTAACTCTGGCTTTGAAAGACCAGTTATGAAGCTCCCTACATAGCAGGCTGCAAACTACCCAACAGAAGGAAAACAACCATCTCCTACATAAAACTCTAACAAAAAAAAACGTTGGGTCATTTTACATTGTTAGGATACAGTCTCATAAATACAAACATCGTACACCGAATATGCTAGGGATGTGAAAGAGTGAGTTAATGACTACAAAACCAGCTTTCAAGAAAAACCAAGCCCAGCCCGAAAATCAGAGGGAGAAGGGCAAGGCGGGGGAGTGAGGTCGTAGAGGTACGAACATAGGAGGCATTGATTCCAACATCTGGAGGCCTCTTTTTAAAACGTCCCATGCCAAATTCCCTGAGAACTATCTCAAGAATTCAGAACCAAAAGATATGGCACTGGAATAATTGCTTTGGGGTCATGAGCCTACATTCTGGATCCACTGAAGTTACAGGGATCGTACCTCAGTGTTTCATCATGGTCCCAAAGATTCCTCATCGCGAATCTTAGAAGGAAAAAGTAGGAGAGAACGCTATATGAAAGCATCCAAGGGCCAACGTGAGGCACTTTCCTGGCATAACCAAGTCTGATGTCAGCAAAGTGCCTCAGGCTGGCCCTTAGATGTTTCCTTTGGCCCAGACAATGCTTCACAAAAAATTGCACCAACCATTAATAAATTGAAATTCCATGTTTCAGGAAAAAAAAGTCTTTCCAGATTCTCTTCAGTTTTGTTTCCTCTTTGATACTGAGTCTATGTTCCAGATGGCAACAACAGCTGAAGCTGAAGCTAACTGCCCCCTTTGTACAAGGCATGTGCTCTTTAATTTTGCAGTCTCCACCATCCTCTTCTGTACACCAACTTTAAGGTCTGTGTTTACCGGCATTTATCACTGCATTCCCATTTTTTAACAGCACAACAGATGTTTCTTGAAATCAGTATCTCTATCAAAAAGTGGAAATCAAAAGAGATAGAGCACTGCATTTTTCAAGAAAAAATGAAAATTCATTTGGGAAAGGCAAAGCCAGGAGTATTCCAAATAATTTCCAAGTAAAATTTGGGGTATTCCTCCCTCAGTGACAAAACTACGATAATTAGGAAAGTCTGATATTGGCAGATGGAAAATAATCAACAGTATTATATCCAGAAATGTTTAGAAAGATGACAGACTGAATGGTTGATGACAGACATCTAGATAGCAACATGATATATGGCATAACTAATCAAGGAAGATGCCGTAAGATGGCAAGGAAGATGAAAAAATGGCTTTTTCAATAAATAGTTGGATATCATTATTGCAAAATAAATTAAGTTATATTATTTTAGGTCAATTCCTTCCATGTTAGAGCCCTAAATGCAAAAGAGGCAAAACTCTAAAACCTGAGAAAATATAGATTATGATATTAAGAGAGGACTGTTTAAATATATATAAGATGCAAGCCATAGAGAAAAGTTATATAATTTTAACTATTTAAAAATCTAATAGTTCTTAACAAAAAGTCACAATAATTAAGTTAAAATATAAGCAACCATCTGGGAGACGATTTTGTAAAGACATATAACAGGTAAAGAATTCATATTCAGAACCACAGCAAATCAATAAGAAAAACAAACAGAAAATAAAGGATATTAACAGACAAGTTTCAGGAGAGAACCTATGAACGTACAATAACAACACAAAAATGGGATATTTCGTTGCATAATAAGAAAAATTCAAATTAAAATGATAATGAGATGCCATTTCACAAACATTAATGGCAAAAAAATTAAACTTGACAATACCGAGTGTTTGTCCTGATATATAGAAACAGGGACTTTCACATACTACTGTGAGAAATACAAATTCTTTACCCATTTGGGTAAGGAGTTGGGTGTAACTAGTCAGGTTGAAGATATGCATACTTTTTTTGAGGTATTGTGGCAAGAAGGTGTGTATACCTGTTGGTTCAGTAAATCCTGAGATTACAAGCCTTACAGATGCATCCTGTGATTCCTGTATATGTGTTAAAAGACATGTCCAGGAACGAACGAGTGCTTTGTGTCAACATGAATGCACCCCAAATTCAGTTTTTAAAAAGCATACTGAAATATTATTTACAGGGTTAAATATTAAACAATATATTCAAACAAGGCTATACTTTTCAGTAGGCCATTCACAAAAGGGAAAAGTATTTCTGTAATCATGAAAATAATAAAACTTCACCTTCAAAATAATGGTTATCTTCAGTAAGAGATAATGACTAGGGTTCAGTTTTCATTGTTTTAAGGAGTCAGTTGTCAATTTTATTGTTGATTCTTTGAAGGTAATTTTTTTCCCTCTGCTTTTAAGATTTTCTCTTTGTCCTTGGCTTATCTCAGTTTTCTTATGAGGAATTCAGGTATAATCTTTGTATTTTAATGCTGAGAGTTTAAAGCTGTAATTACTTGTATCAGTTAGTTGAAAGTTTTTGACAATTTAGAAAAATACCTTATCATTTTTATATTTCAGTATTACTTCTGCAACACTTTGTACTTTGGGTCCCCTCATTTTATATATATATATATTAATATTTCACCATATTTTAACTGTCTCCTACACTCTTTTGGGTATTTTCCATCCTTTTCTTTCTTCATGCTTAAGTCTGGATTTTTTTTCTCCTACCTTCCAGTTCACAAATTCTATCATCTGCATCTAACCTGATGTTTAACCAGTCCACTTAATTCTTCATTTCACTTATTTTACCTCCAGGCTCCAAGTTTTTTATTAGATTTGCTTTTTTTATAGTTTCCAGTTTTCTGTCACAATTTCCTATTTGTCTTTTAATTCCGTGACCATATTAACTCTAATTGTTTTCACTTTAACATCTGGATATCCTGGGGAATGGTTTCCATTATCTGTTTTTATCTCATCCTCGTTCATTTGCTATTGTTTTTGTCAAGTTTCATCTTCTATTCCTAAAATATTTATTGTGTATTATTTATCATATATGGAAAGTACAGGGATATCCGAGACTGAATGATGTTATCTTCCCAACAGTGTCTCAAAAAGATACCGATCTAATCACGAAGTGAGATGATTTAAGGTTGAGTGTGAGTTACTGTGAGAGCCCATCTATTTCCAGTTCAGTCTTACCCCTAGGATCCTTATTCAAACTTCAGGATTTTGCCAGGGTATCTTCTTCCTTGGCCAGTTCTGAACCCCAATTTGTACTCCTCATCTTGATCAGCATTCTGAATGCTACATTCAATTTCTCTGCCTTTCAGCCACTGCTTTTGAAATCAATAACTACCACAGGATGAGAAGCAGTACTGAAGGCTGTGATCGACTCCGAGAGACCCCCTCTCTCAGGTTTTTGTCCTACAAAGCTTCACTTCCTTGGTGGCTCTATAATGCATTCAACTAGAATTTTTAAATCCGTCCTTTTTAGTTGTCCTCATCCAGAGTTTTGATCAGAAGTAATATGATCTGGCATTATCAGAAGCCAAATGCCTCTAAAATGAATTTTGAACTTGTCAGATAGCCTGTACTTATATCTTGATGGACTCAAATACATTCGTTGAATTTGGTTAAAATTCATTCAGCCACTTCACGAAGCCGCATGATGTAACAACAAGCAAACAGAAAGCAAAGTATTTATATTGGCATGGAAGGTTTTCACAGGACAAAGTACAGGAAAAATCTACTATGCTTTGGCCTAACTTATTTTCTATGATACCCCAGGAAAATGACACAAACTCTCTGCTCTTATTCTGCTTATATATAATTCAGGGATAAGAGCACTACCCAAAGTACCTCACAGGTTCATTTGAAGGATTAATTGGCACAGATAGTCAAAAATACCTATTACACTGCCTGGCCCATGGTAGGTATTCAACAAGTACTAATTTAATCATGATTTGCAGAAATGAGATTGTCATTCCTCTTGCTATTCAAAGTTTATTGTTTGCAGGAAAGAAGTCTAATAGATAACAGTAATAGCTGCCTATTCGACTGCAGTTCCAGCATGCATGCAGGGTGTTAGCTTGGGGATTCTGATGCCTAACTATGCTATTCTTTCCCTTAAAATGGATCCAATTGTGAATTTTATTAAAACAGGGAATCAGTGTGGAAAAGGGATGTTTTCAGATTCCAAAGAAGCACAAATTCAGCCCAGGCAATCCCTGGATGACTCTACGCTCTGGCCTTATCAGGGGTACATTAGCTGAACACGAAGTGAGCTCTCAAGTGCTGATCAAGACATCAAGCATAGACTACTGACTCCGGAAATGTAGCCTCTGCCTCAGGACAGAGCATCTAAGGTCACTTCTCCCAAGGACACACAGAGGTTCACAGAGTCCCCTTTGGCTCCTGATGCTTCCAGTCTATCATCCATGGTATGCTTAGCACTCTGCATTCTTCGTTGTTCTGCCTTCTCCCAACATTATTCCCCCTTCCCCTCTCACATCCTACTGGCTGATGAACAGATGCTTAAAGAAGTCATATACCATGCCAACGTCACACAGCAAGTATGTGACAGGCAATTCAGTTAACATTTATTGAGTGCCTGCTGTGGGCCAAGCCAAGTGCTAGGTACTGAGGTTACAATGAACACTGTCCATGCAAAGATAAGCTAAGGAAGGAAACAAAGATGACATGCCTGACCTTCTTTATTAGGATGTTGATGCAGTGATCTCTAAGACTGCAAAAAGATATCCAAGGAAGAGTGAAAGCAAAACCACAAGGCAGGTAGAGAAGGTGGTCCAGGGGTGGCTTCACACCCGACTCAGTCCCAACCCCTGACTTCTGGAGTCAGCACTCACCTCTCCACGTCATGGACTTACGTTACATGTAAAGCAAAAAATAAGCAAGAGAAATCACAGATGAGGGGCTCAGAGGAAACAACAGGGCAGTAGGATCAAGCACCACTGGGAGAGGGCTCTTTGGTAGAATGCTCCAGAAAAGCCTCCACGAAGATGTGGTTGGGAGATGAGACTGGACAGGTGGGAAGTGACAGGCAGACACATCAGAACTTGAGGCAGGAAGAGCCCAGCATCTTGAACTATGCCTGTAGCGGAGGAAGAAAAGCCGAGTGCAATGGGAGCTGAGGCCAGAGGCGGGGGAGAGCCAGATCCCACAGGAGGTGGGAGGGTCGGGACAGATCTCACCCTCCAGCTGGCGGGGATGTATTCCTGCTCTCTGCATCTCGGAGAATGCTCACCGATGGTACAGGCAGGGATTAAAGCCAGCGCCATCATGGCACGGTTTCCAGCTGGTTCCCTTTAGCCTCAATGCACTGTCAGAACCTCTTTGTACAGTTTATTGAACATAAACAATAATACTGTGCTGTATGTAATGTGATATCAGTCATTACAGCGGCAACCTTATCACCATATGTAAATGCAACAAAGTAACAGGATATACACCTTAAGTGTACACAGTAACACGTCTCATTTATCCAGTACAAACACATATACACCTGCATATCAGGATCAAGAAAAAGGACAGAAAAAGAAAACTCCTCTTTCCCATGTCACTCCCTCATAGCTTACGCACGCACTTTTCTCACCCTATTAGGCCATAATTTTGTCTTAAGGTAGAGCCCACAGAGACTGTCCCAGTGCTTTGTACATAGTAAGTGCTCAGCAAACATTAGCTGATTTTCAAAACAGGCAAGGCCGAAAGCTAGAAAGTTTGAATATGCATCGCTCAAGTGTGGTGGAAGTCAAGAGGAAAAGGACTCTCCTAGCTCAGAATACGGGGGATGGAGGGCGTGGCCGACAGGGAGCCGCACCCTTCCACTCCCTCCTTTAATCTGGGTCTAAGGTCCCTTAACCCTTAGGTGGAGAGTCAGGGACTTGAGAATGTGGCCTCCCAGAACCCAGCTTCACGGAAGTGCACTATCGATTTTTCTTGATAGAGCAATTCAAAAGAAAAAGACATTTTAAATTATGCATTTCAGCTAAAATGAGAAAATAATCGTTGCCATATTTTAGAGAATGCCAGGCTGACGTCCCCCGGCCTCCGCCAGTACCTGTATCGATTACACTTACTGAGTGAGAGCAGCGAGACCCTGTTAATTGGAACTCTGATGACCAGCTTTTACCAGTGTGTACTTTAGGGCTTCTGTCAGGGACTGGGCTCACTTTCTCCAAGGAGGAAGATAAATAAAAGAATTTGGGTTTCAGAATGTACAGGCAAGAAAACAGCCTGTCTTCTCTCGTCTCCAGCCAAACCGTCAAGCGACTAAATCACAGTACTTGGATATTTTCTGCTATGCTCTATGTTTGAATTAACACACAAACACACACACACACACCATCTCACCTTTATCCCACATTCCCAGGCTTCAGAACATCATTCCTCACTTTGGTAGGGACAGGGCAGCTTCTTGCCAAAGGTACTATTTGATCAGTATCATAAAGGATGTGGAAGAATTCCAAAGATAAAAAAAAAAAGGGAGCCGTTGTAAATAACGTACTACAACTTCATTTAACACTGTAAATGAATTCTTGGCTCCTTTTAATTTTTCGTTGTATATTTAGTATCCAGGTACAGGTGGGAAGGGATTGGACAGATGGGAAGGGTGGAAAGGCCCAGGTGGGAAAGGATTCAAAAATCGAGCAGGAGGGTACTCAATGGCTAGGAAAAGATCTAAAAATACAAAACAATAAAAACTCTCCTGGTAGCAACAGTAGTAGTTATTGTATTTTAGCCATTGTGTCAGAAACGGTGACCAAGACTTTCCACACATTAATTTCATCTCGTCGCAAAATCGCTATGGGGATTATCACCCCATTTTGAAGACAATGAAACTCAGGTTCATAGATGCCAAATCTCTAGCCTAAGGTTAATAGTTAATAACAAGCAATATGAAGGATCCCACAGATTTCTCTGGAGGACAGACAGCACCACCCATAAGAGTTCTGAAGTCAAAAACTATATTCAGACTTTTTGCGTTTCTTTTCTAAATTGTGCAAGTGTTGAATTCCATCACCTCCACCACCCCTTCTATCTCCACGCTCCACGGTCGTCACAGTCCAGCTCAAGGCAGGATGTTGCCCGTGGCTTCCGGCTCCATTCTGGTCCTTCTGCGCCAGTTCCCAGCCCCACATAATTCTCTAGACAGAACACAGCCCAAGAGTGAGTCCAGGAAGAAAGCTGCTTGTTCTAGTCCATTACTGGAGAGGAAGCTCGACACAAACGATGACGGCTCCAGCGGTGCTTTCTAAACCACCCAAAGGATTCTTGAAATAAAGAATTAATGGATTCCAGAACCAGCATTAAGCTGATTGGCGGCCGTGACATTCTGCATAATTTAGTGTTACACTGTCAGCTATGAAATACCTGTGGGCAACAGCCCCAGTTTCCTTTGAACATCGTGAATCATCAGAAGGTACAGGAGCAGGAGAAAAGAGACCCACATCCAAGACGTTAATGTCAAAAACGCATGGAAGAGCAAATAAAACAGTCTCAAAAATATACAAGTAGGGAAAAAAAGGAAGTATTTCTCAATTAACACACTACTTCCTGACTTACTTATGCCTAATGATCTATATAACTTTCTCTGGAAAAAAAGACATTATCTTTATTTGCAAGTAATATAATGATCCGCACAGCTTACTACAAATGATCAATGGAAACACTAATAGTTGCAGAGAGACAGATCTACAAGGTAACTGAGTAAGATAATTTCACCCCTATTATCCATACCACACCAGCTTCAGTGGTCAAGAATACGGGCTTTGAGGAGTCCCCATTGTGGCGCAGCGGAAACAAATCCAACTAGGAACCATGAGGTTGCGGCTTCGATCCCTGGCATCGGTTGGTAGGTTAACGATCCTGCATTGCCGTGAGCTGTGGTGTAGGTTACAAACGCGGCTCGGATCCCACGTTGCTGTGACTGTGGTGTAGGCCGGCAACTACAGTTCCGATTAGACCCCTAGTCTGGGAACCCCCATATGCCGCAGGTGTGGTCCTAAAAAGATAAAATATTGGCTTACAATACAGACAAACAAACAGGACCTACTGTAGAGCATAGGCAACAATATTCAATTACCTTATAGTAAACTATAATGGAAGAAAATCTGAAAATTGTATTGCTGAATCACTTTGCTGGACACCAGAAACACAGTATTGTTTCAGTTTTTAAACAAGGAGTATAGGCTTCGGAGCAAAGGGGAACTGGAACCCTAACCCCAGCTCCACCACTTACCAGCAGAGTGGCCTTGGCGAGCTACTGGAAGCTCTCAATTTCCTCATCTGCAAAGTGGGAAAGTAACAGAACCCAGTGCGTGGTGTTTCGCTGAGGATTTGCAATGGGAAGCCTGTAATGTGCTCGGCAGCATGCCCAGTACTCACTATTTTTAGGTACTTTTAAGTCATTCCATTTCATCCTGGTTAGGGGTGTCTGTTCCAGCTCAAGCCCTTTTCTCCACCTACGTATCAGCGTAGAGTGAAAACAGCAGAGAATTGCTTTAGGACACGTCGCCTAGGTGAGTTACTTCTTTAAACTCTGAGTTATTTCATTTGTAAAATTAAGGAAATGATGGTAGGTAACTCTCATGGCTGAAAAATGAAAATGAGATCGTACACAGAAAATGCTGGGGTACTGCTCTTGCTTGATAAATGATTAATTCTTTATATATATATGTATAAACATATATATCTGTTTACAGACTTTGGTCTGTGAATATTTTCTTTCTTTCCTAAGCTGTTGTCATTGTCTCCACATGCGCTTTCCTGCCTGCAGGTCTCCACACACCCACGCGGCCCATTCTGCCGCCACCGTCAGTAAGCTAACGGGCACATCGAACACGAATTTCTTCCCGTCGCTCACGCTGGCCCAGGTCTTCAGCATCGTATAGAGCGTCTTAGCCAATTAAGCTCCAGCCCGTCTCTCCGGCCACTTCTCTCATCACTCTTTCCGACAAAACAGTGCCCCAATCACCACCAGATTTCCCATATTGCTTGAGACGGCCCTCCTCTTGGCACATGTTACTCCTTTTCTCTGAACTCCCCACTGCATTCCTCCCCGAAGTTTCCTCTGTAACTCCCGCAAAGCACTCTGTTTTGTGCTCGAGGTTGTACAAGACACACTGACTTTGCAGTTTTAAGGTTCTGACTACCACACTCGACCTCGTGAAACCGTATACATCTTTCCAAGCTCAGCTCAAACGTCACTCTTTAGTCTCTCCCTCCAGGATGCCCCATTGGTATTATTTTATCTTAGTCTTATTAAAGAGGACCGTTTCACTTCAAGCGATAGAAACCAATTGAAACTGGCTTAAGAAATAAGGAAAACACCAAATTAATAACTTTTAAAAAAGGAATGTACTGTTATGCCCTTACGTTGTTTGAAAGTTTGAAGATAGAGCTTCAGGAACGACTGGCTCAAGCCACGCAATGCTAACTTCAAGGATGATGCCTGCATTTCCAAGTGTTCTCTGTGCTGACTTTGTGTTTAATTCTAAGCAGTTGTGGCTGCTCCAGCCTCAGGTCTTCAGGGAGATTTCTTCCCTAACAGTTCCCATAGAAGGCCCAGAATTGAGTCTCACGGGCCTTAGATCATCTGCCCATCCCTGGACCAGGCCCTGTGGCCAAGGGGACAGAATTCGCTGACTGTCCATGTCTGAGTCAGAGTCCACCCCTAAAGCAGGAGGAGTCAACCAAATCTGCCCCAAACCATAGGGACTGGAAATAGGGCAGATTAGGTTCCTCAAAGGAAGATAGGGGTGTTATTTCCAGAAAAATGAAGCAAATACTCCAGGAAGGGAAAATAGAACATCCACACACACTCAAAAAAAAAAAAAATAATGAATTTGGAGTTTGTATGCCTCCTTTTCCCCACCAAACCGAGCCCACCTCACCTATTCAGGAGGCCCAGTGGCTTCAAGGACATTATAAGGACAATCACTTTTTCTGAACTCTTTGAAAGTATGTGGGAGCTCCATTTCAGTCTCTTGGGAACATGCTTATTAATTGTCTGTGTTTACTGAGTATTTCTTTCCTCATTCTGTGAAGCAATTTATGAGCCCTGGTGCAGCTTGCAGAGACAAGCATTTCTCGAGTCTTCGCTTGACAAGCACAGAAGGGAATTTATGTGAAGTGTTCTGTGATACGCATTATGTTTACTTGCTAATGAAATTTATTCCAGTTTTTGTGCTTATTTATAGCACACTGATTCAGAACTGATGTAGTCATTTAAAAATGGCTTATATGCAACCAATTTAAAATATTTAAAACCTCTTATTGTAACAACCAAAGATAAGGGCATTAAAATCAATAAGAAAAGAGAAGCTTTTGTTGATGGCCAAAGACAAAAAAAGGACATGAGAAACCACTAGTGAATACAGATATATATGCATTAGCCCTGGTCCTTTATTTGAAATCTTATTTGATTTTTAAATCTCAATATGCAAAGAAAATCCCTGATCACTCATGGGTAATCCCTGAAAAGTCCAAGAAGCCCATATGAATGTTAGCCTTCGAGTTAATACTTTTAGTGGGTTTCTTTTTTTCCTCTGTAACTCCCCAAAGCATCCCACTTTGTGCTCAATGTTGTACGAGACACACTGGCTTTACAGTTTTAAGTTTCGGCACTCAAATTCCAGTCTGCCATATTCTGGCTTTGCTGCCGAGAAAAAACAACCTGCTCAAAAGTATTTTTACCTGCATTACAAAATACATGTGACATTAATTCCAAAGAGAAATACGGCAATTCAGACACATCTATCTAATGGCAAGAAGTGTATTATATTTATTTAAAGAACACCATCTAGCACTGCTTTCTGGAAGGCATTATTCTGGGTACTTCGTATGTATTTACCCCTTTAATTCTCACAGTCACCCTTTGACGTAGGCACTAATATGATTCTCATTACACTGGTGAGAAAATTAAGGCACAAGGCAGTTCAGTAGCCTCCCAAGGACTTCACAGTAAGCGTCAGAGCCGTCGGTTCAACTCGGGCACCTGACACCGCAGTTTGTATGTCTGACCATCTACTAACTTCTTTCTACAGTGCTAGACTCCTTCCCCAGTAAGGTAGCTTAGGAGTGAGACAGGCCTAGGTTCAAACTCCCATCTCTACGTCATACTAACTAATGACCTGGGCAAGTTATTTCATCTGTCTGATCCTAGATCTTCATCTGTTACATGAAGATAATATCATACAAACCCCCTAGCGCCATGCCTGGTACTCAAATGATAGCTTTCTTCCTGCAGACACAAATATGCTAACTGCACACAGGCTTAGCATCCAACTCCAGCCACGAAGTGCAAATGGCCTTCAGGAACCTACACAAAGGAAGACACAATCCTACAAGTCACCCAGATGAGACAGAGACAAAAAGAAAGGAAAAAACAGTATTTCAGGCTTGGTGTTCAACAGCAACTTTTGGCTTTGACTCACCCAATTCATTTTGGGAGTGTCAGCCTAGCTTGTGAAATGCCGCCAGTCATCCAAAATTTTTATTAGGATTTCGGGAAACAAGAACTAGGCTATTGATCCGCACATTCAGGAAATATCAGTTGATTCTCCTGCGACAGTGTGAGTGAGTACTGCCAAAATGACCCCCCACGGTGCTCATCACATGGGTGAACTCCTTCAATAAAAGACAGGGAGGCCACAGTCAGAGGAGAGGTTTTGGGCTCCCATAACCACTCAGCCGGTATTTTCTGACCATCTAATGACCAAGAAGAGTCACCTGCATAACTAGTCTAATTGATTATTTTGAAATGGAGCATGAAGGTGGCAAAAAAAGGGGGATCATCTAGGAAGCCTGGGGTACATTTACATGTCCTGACAAAACCCCAAGAATCAATATAAATCAAGAATATATAATATTTACTTGTTTCCAGTTGGCTAGCACATGACCTGTAGACACTGAGGCATATATGCCTAAGTCTCCAAGCCCATCCTAACTGACCCAAATATGAAAAAGGGTTATTATTCATCTTCGTGGGCACAACTTATTGAGCAGCTATTTGTTAAGCACTGAGCTAAGTATGTAAAGTTCATTAACTAATCAATCCACACTGTAGATGGGGAAAGTGGGTCAAAGGCAGTCACGAGCCTTCTCAAGTTTATACAGCTGGTTTATAGGTTTCAATATTTTTATCTGAAAATGGAAGAAACACAGGTCTAGGTTGAGACTTCAATCTAAGCCTCAAGGACGAGAACACTCTTGGAGGTCTCTCTTTTAAGGCCACTAACCCCATTCTTGAAGGCTCTGCCTCATGACCTAATCACCTCCCAAAGACTCACCTCCTAATCCAACCATATTGGGAATTAGCTTCCTACCTATGAATTTGGAGGGCACACAAACACTCAGTCTCCAGCAGCTGGCAAGCGCCAGGAAGATAGGATTGAGTCTGTGCTTGCTGGCTCACAGCCCTGGTTTCTAGCACACCTCGTGGCACATGACAGGTACTCAAGAAATAATGGCTGAACTAAAACACAAACTAGAGAAACAAAAGAGTTCCACTCTGTCCCTTTAATCTCTTCTCTAACGCTCTTTTTAAGCAAATCTACACCTTGAACCACTACCAACCTCTATTTCCTTTATCTCCACAAATTCCACAGAGCTGGACGTAGCAGTTTGTAATACATGCACGTGTGGCCTGATCTCAGGGGCTAGGTCTAGAAAACAAATACAGTTTTCTCAAGGTTTTAAAATGGACTCTAGATAATAAGTAAGCAAACACATAAACAAATTAGCAGTATGTTGTGTAATTAAGAGCTCAAGTTCTGCAATACACAATAGTGAGATCTTCGTACATTAAACACATACCTGGGTTGTTACATAACCTCTCTGAGCATTAGCAGTTTTAGCATACAAGAGGATAAGGAGATTAATTTCATAAGGTTTTTATAAATAGTCAATAAGTTAGTATATATAGAATATTCAGCCCGTAAACGGAAACTATTATAAACAAACCAAATTCCTCTAACTACAGAAATGTTCTTCTCAGAAAAGTGGCCTCTCTGAGGAGCCAAATTCTTTAATAAAGTGATGGGAAGATTTAAGGTAAAAGGGGTTAAGAACTATTGCTGTAGGGATTCCAGGCAGTTGACGCAGTAAATATGAATAATTCATATGACAAAGTGCTTGACTTTTTGAACGCAGTCTGTGTTGAGCTCAAGCTCCAGTGAAACTTTTATTTCCAACAAAGTGATGAAACCAAGGTCGATGCTTTTGTTTTGCAGAACCCAGTCACAGATTAGACTCCTTTCATTAAGGAAAGGAACACTGACAGTGACGTCAGACAGACCGTGAAAAACAAGTACTGTAGGGTATCACATATATGGGATCTGAAAAAGCTAAACTCAAAGAAGCAGAGACTAGAACGGTGGTTATCATGGGCTGCTGGATGTGAAAATGAGGAGATGCTGATCAAAGTATATCAACAAAGCATAAGTTCTGGAGATCTAATGCAGAGCATGGTGGTAATAGTAATACTCTATCCCATACTTGCTGTTTGTCAAGAGAGAAGATCTTAAATATTCTCATCACACCAAAGAAATGGTAATTATGCGGTATAATGCAGGGGTTAACTAATGCTATGGTGGTAATAATTTGACAATATTTAAGTGTATCAAATCAATGTACACCTTAAACTTACACAATGTTCTATGTCAATTATATCTCAATAAAGCTGGAGGGAAAACCTCTTTGCTGTGTTAGTTAACTCACTCTCTTCTGCTCTGTTAAAACTTGCTATGATTCTGCCACTGAGTTTTAACAGCAAAAAACCGGAATCTAATATACTGCACAAGTGAAACTTTATGCAGAAAAGAAAATCAAGGACTTGAAGAACAGACTTGCGGTTGCCAAAATGGTGGGGGAGGGAATGGGATGGTAGGGGGTCTGGGGTTAATAGCTGTAGACTGTTGCCTCTGGGCTGCAAAAGCAAGGAGATACTACTGTATAGCACTGGAAACTATGTTTAACCACTTGTGATGTGTAACCCTGTCACCATGCTGTACAGCTGGGTATAATGTAAAAGTAAATAAATTAATTAAATTAAATTAAAAAGCAATTGTAAACAGAAGAGTTCAGCAAGTCTTCTCTCTTATGTTAGCTGTTTATTACAAAAGAAGTCATGAAGAATGTTTTCCAACGTCTGTGGCATATGAATCTATTGCATATGCATCACTCACCATCATCTCACACCCATGCAGACATTACTAATCAATCAAGGTGTTCTTTACCACCAAAACCCACATTCAGTTTCTTAATCCTTCTCCACA
Organism: Catagonus wagneri; assembly: GCA_004024745.2. NCBI lineage: Eukaryota > Metazoa > Chordata > Mammalia > Artiodactyla > Tayassuidae > Catagonus > Catagonus wagneri. The sequence continues at coordinate 3,406,618 of PVHT021183659.1, forward strand.
CAGAGCTCCAGAAACTACACCCCTCGATCAGATTTGGTGGGTGTGGTTTAACATATGCTCCTTACTGGACTTAAGGAAATGTTGTATCTGAGACCAAAAACTATCACAATAAGAAACACAAGTGTAAACTTTTTGATGGCACCACCCAGGAGTCCTAGGCTTAAAATATGGTTGCAATCAAAGAACTACAGTCCAGAAACAAAAATACTAAGTTTTAAATAATTCAAGCTCTTTCCTTGCATTCTCACATACCAGCCAGAAGCGGGATCTACTGAGCTCAAAATAATTTCTTTTAAATTTTCACTTTTCTTTCCCCTCTACTTCCTTTATATACAGTTCTGCTATGGCTCACTTGTCAAATGCTTCAAAATGTTGGTCACTCAGCCCTGTAACAGGCCCTCTCATCCTTCTCAGTCTCCTAATTTCCCTCAATTTTGTATTACCAAAAGGCAAAAAGGCAGTCTGGAATGACACAAAAAGGCTAAGGACCAGAAAGGGCAAATCAGCATCTTCTTTAACAGTAGGAGCGAAGAAGGTCTGGGAATGCTCACACTTCAGAAACTTTAGAAGAGATCTACCCTATGATTTTAAGCCATTACTTCACCCTTCCACCATTCTGAGGATGAACATTTCCATTATCAGTGCAGGAGTTCACAAAAAAGGTCCCAACAGACCAAATCGAAGAGCAGCTTTGGCACAAGGAGTGTTTTTTGTTGTTGTTGTTTTGTTTTTTGAAGCTAATGTTCACAATTCCCCACAGAGCCTGTGGAGGGAAAAAAAAAAAAAAAAACAACAGCCACTTCAAATGATAAGAGCTTATTTCTGCCTGCATAGCTACTACGCTCTCATTTCTTCTTCCTATTATAGAAAATCTGGGAGAATTAAGAAGAGGCTGCTTAAGGGAGTCAGCCTTGATTTCATTCATTAAAGGCACCAAAAATTAAAAACAAATAAAAATTCCATTGGCTCTTGCTTCATCTCACAACATAAAGGCTCTGAGCAATAAAGATTCAATAAAAACAAGAAAACGGGCTGATAGAAAATATAACCCAGAGCCATCATTTCTTTAACTTTAAAGGAATCTTGATTTTTTCCACTGATACGCATAAATTTTCTTCCCATCTTTGGGTCATAAAAATGTTCATACTGACATTCAATTTTATTTGAATTCTAAAACTTCTCTGTGAACCTCAGGATACTGCAACCTTCACTGGGGTCATTTCCCCAGTTCAGGACACCAGCCACCCATATTCTGATTCTATGAGTGGTGAAGAAGACAGAGGTCTGGAGTAAATAGAGCACCATAAAATCTCACAAAAGGTCAGAAGCAAATCTTTAGCACAGAGAGAAATATTTGAGTTCAGGAAGGCAATGGATAGAGATTCTGAAGTCCACTAGCCATTTAAAGAGACATGCCTTTAAATCGGCCATGTGTCTAAGAGATCTCACCTCACCCAACATTGTAGGCACCCAACCTAAGACTCCAGTGTCTACACCCCAGTACTTCTGGGGATAGCTCCAGGCAATCCTTTATCTTCTATCCTGAACCAGCCTGCTGCTTTAGTGTCTTAAGTTCCCATTCCATTATTCCACATACATGCTAAGACTTGACTCCACGAGATGGGGTAAAAATTTTATTCCATGACACTGCATATTTTTCAAAAGTCAGTTTTCCACTTCTCTTTTATCGAAGAGCTATGTCGGTAAGGGGAAATTTGATGTCAGCTGATCTGAAGAAAGCCACTTTCCTTCCTCACATACTTGATGTCATGGGCAATTCAGAATATTTGGGGAAGGACGTTCTTTGGAGAAGTCCTCCTCAAGTCCACACTAGTTCTCAAAGGTAGGCCCATGAGACACACTCATCACATCCCTTGAGTACACGCGACACTGCAGCTTTCTTGCAAAACTTGAGCACAGGATATTGGCTGAGAGATGGACCCTAAGCATCTCATGTCCAGACTCATGCATGAATTAAGAACTACCTTCCTTCTCCACGGGTTGCTAAAAGGCAGTAGGCTCCCCATAGTGGTAATTATCTCTCCATCTACAAAGCACTCAAGGAAATGTCTACAATACCTTCAGAAGGAGTTCCCACTGTGGTGCAGTGGAAACTGAATCTGACTAGTAACCTTGCGTTTGCAGGTTCAATCCCTGGCCTTGCTCAGTGGGTTAAGGATCTGGTGTTGCCATGAGCTGTGGTGTAGGTCGCAGATGCGGCTCGGATCCTGCATTGCTGGGAACCTCCATATGCGGCAGGTAAGGCTCTAAAAAGAAAAAAAAAAGCAAATAAATAAATAAAATACCTTGAGCATATTCCCTGTTGCTTTAAAGATCAAGAAAATAAAAACAGATGACTAAAATGGTTCCTTTTTACCCATCAAAATCTGGTCTCATTCCCCAACCTACAAACCTCCCTAGGCTTTGTGGGAAGAAAAGGTAGGTTGAGGTATGAGGAAAGGTGTGGTTTTCCTTTTTTTTTTCCAGGAAGAGCCGATCAAAATGCAAACAGAGATCCTCTAGAAAGGAAAGAAAGAAGCCAACAGAGGTCCTAAATGACATAATAGAAAAGTTAGACTTAATTGACATTTTCAGGACATTACATCCACAAAAATCAGACTATACCTTCTTCTCAAGTGCACATGGAACACTGTCAAGGATCGATCACATACTAGGACACAAAGCTAACCTCAACAAATTTAACGGTATAGAAATTATTTCAAGTATCTTCTCTGACCATAATGGCATCAAACTAGAAACAACCACAGGAAAAGAAATGATTAAAAAAAAAAAAAACTGACTACATGGAGCCTAAACAACATGCTACTAAAAAGCAATACCAGGACACAAAGCTAACCTCAACAAATTTAACAGTATAGAAATTATTTCAAGTATCTTCTCTGACCATAATGGCATCAAACTAGAAACAGCCACAGGAAAAGAAACGATTAAAAAAAAAAAAAAACTGACTACATGGAGCCTAAACAACATTCTACTAAAAAAGCAATGGGTCAACAAGGAAATCAAAAGTGAAATTACAAAATATGATATGAGACATATGACAATGAAGACACAACCACTCAAAATCTATGGGATGCCAGAAAAACAGTGCTTAGAGGGAAACTCTTAGCAATCCAGGCTTTCCTCAGAAAGAAAAGGAAATCCCGTCATGCCTCAGCAGAAACAAATCTGACTAGCAACCATGAGGTTGCAGGTTCAATCCCAGGCTGTGCTCAGTGGGTGTTTCTGGGATCTGGTGTTTCTGTGAGCTATAGTGTAGGTCACAGACATGGCTTGGATCTGGCATTGATGTAGCTGTGGTGTAGGCCAGCAGCTGTAACTCCAATTAGACCCCTAGCCAGGGAACCTCCATATGCCACGGGTGTGGCCCTAAAAGACCAAAAAAAAAAAAAAATGAAGAAAAATCTCAAATTGACAGCTTAACCCACCACCTAAATGAATTAGAAAAAGAACAAAACCTAGAGTCAGCACGAGGAAGGAAATCAATAAAATAGAGATTCTAAAAACAATTTAAAAAATCAATAAAACAGCTGGTTCTTTGAAAAGGTCAACAAAATTGACACACCTCTGGCCAGACTCGCCAAGAAGAGGAGAGAAAAAACCCAAATCAACAAAATAGGAAATGAAAAATGAGCAATCACAATGCATATTGGAGAAATAGAAAAAAAAAAAAAAACCCTAAGAGAATACCATGAACAATTATGTGCCAAAAAATTTGACAACCTAGAAGAAAGGACAACTTTCTAGAGACTTACAGCCTGCCACAACTTAATCAAGTAGATCAACTGAACTGACTGATTTCTAGAAATGAAATTGATTATGTCGTAAAAGTACTCCCTACAAATCAAAGTCCACGACCAGATGGCTTCACAGGCAAAACTTTCCAAACACACAAAGAGGAACTTATACCCATCCTCCTTGAACTTTCCAAAACGCTGAAGTAGAAAGAACACTCCCAAAGACATTCTAGGACACCACCATCACCCTAATACCAAAACCAAATATACTACCAAAAAAGAAAACTATAGGCCACTATCTTTGATAAGTATGTATGAAAAAATCTCAACAAAATTTCAGCCAACCAAATCCAACAACATATAAAAAAGATCATACACCACGACCAAGTGGGATTCATCCCAGGTTCACAAGGATGGTTCAACATAACATAAATCAATCAACATCACATACCACATTAACAAAGAAAAGTCAACAAATACATGATCATCTCAATAGAAGCAGAGAAAGCATTTGACAGAGTCCAACATTCATTCATGAAAAAAACTCTTACCAAAGTCAGAATAGAGGGAACATACCTTAACATAATAAAAGCCATTTATGAGAAACCCACAGAAAATATAATACTCAATGGAGGAAAGCTGAAAGCCTTCCCACTAAAATCTGGAACAAGACAAAGATGCCCACTCTCACCACTATTATTCAACATAGTATTGAAGTCCTAGCCATAGCAATCAGACAAAAGAAATAAAAGGTATCCAAATTGGAAGAGAAGAGGTAAAATTTTCACTGTATGTAGATGACATGATACTACATATAGAAAACCCTAAGGACTCAACCCAAAACTACTTGAACTGATCAACAAATTCAGCAAAGTAGCAGGATTTAAGATTAACATTCAGAAATCCATCTCATTTCTGTATACTAACAATGAAATATTAGGGAATACAAAAATACAATACCTTTTAAAATTTGCACCCCAAAAAATCAAATACCCAAGAATAAACCTGACCAAGGTGAAAGACTTATATGCTGAGAACTATAAAACATTAATCAAGGAAATTAAAAAGAACTCAAAGAAATGGAAAGATATTCCATGCTCCTAGGCTGAAAAAATTATTATTCTAAAAATGGCCATACTACCCAGAGAAATCTACAGATTCAATGCAATCCTTATTCAATTACCCATGACATTTTTCACAGAATTATGAAAACAAACAATCCAAAAATTTATACGGAACCATAAACGACCCAGAATTGCCAAAGCAATCCTGAGGAACAAAAACAAAGCAGGAGGCGTAACTCTCCCAGACTTAGGCAATATTACAAAGCCACAGTAATCAAGACAGTGTGGTCCTGGTACGTAAACAGAAACACAGAATGGAACAGAACAGAGAACCAGACATAAACCCAGACACCTATAGTCAGTTAATCTTCAACAAAGGAGGCAAGAATATAAAATGGGGAAAAGACAGTGTTTCCAGCAAGTGATGTTGGGAAAACTGGACAGCTGCATGTAAATCAATTAAAATGGAACACACCCTCACACCATGCATAAAAGTAAACTCGAAATGGCTTAAAGACTTAAATGTAAGACAAGGCACAATCAAACTCCTAGAAGAGAACATAGGCAAAATATTCTCTGACATCAACCTTACCAATGTTTTCTCAGGTCAGTCTCCCCAGGAAACAGAAATAAAAGCAAAAATGAACCAATGGGACCTAAGAAAACTGACAAGCTTTTGCACAGCAAAGGAAATCATAAAAACAAAGTAAAAAGACAACTTACAGAATGGGAGAAAATAATTTTAAATGATGCAACTGAAAAGGACTTAATCTCTAAAATATACAAACAACTTAGACAACACAACAGCAAAAAAAAGCCAACTTGAAAAATAGGCAAAATACCTGAATAGACATTTCTCCAAAGATGATATGCAGATGGCCAACAAGCACATGAACAAATGCTCATCATCACTAATTATTAGAGAAATGCAAACCAAAACTACTATGAGGTACCACCTCACACCAGTCTGAATGGCCATCATTAAGAAGTCAACAAATAACAAATGCTAGAGAGGGTATGGAAAAAAAGGAACCCTCCTCTCCTGTTGGTAGGAATGTAAATTGGTACAACCACTATGGAAAACAGTATGGAGGTACGTTAGAAAACTGTACATAGAACTACAATATGACCCATCAATCTCACTCTTGGGCACATATTCAGACAAAACTTTCCTTGAAAAAGACACATGCACCCGTATGTTCACTGCAGCACTATTCACAATAGCCAAGACGTGAAAACAACATACTGTCCATCGACAGATGAATGGATTAAGAAGATGCGGTATGCCAACATAATGGAGTACTACTTGGCCACAAAAAGAGCAAAATAATGTCATTTGCAGCAACATGGATGGAACTAGAGACTCATACTAAGTAAGTCAGAAAGAGAAAGACAAATACCCTATGATATCACATATCTGGAATCTAACATACAGCACAAATCAATCTTTCCACAGAAAAGAAAATCATGGACATGGAGAACAGACTTGTGGTTACCAAGGGGGGGGGCAGGGAGGGGCGTTGGATGGACTGGAAAACTGGGGTTAACAGATGCAAACTAGCCTTTGGAGTGGATAAGTAATGAGATCCTGCTGTATAGCACTGGGAACTCTAATCACTTATGGTGGAGCGTGATAGTGTGAGAACAAGGAATGTACATGTGTCTGTGTGACTAGCTGTACAGTACCTTGCTGTAAGAAGATTATTGACAGAACACTGTAAACCAGGTATATTGGGGAAAAAAATAAAAAATGGAAACAGAGCAGAAAGAGCATAAAGAATGGAGCGTAAACTTCATAACTGCCTTACAAGTATTTACTGAGGGACAATGACATTACTTTGGCATCGAAGTACATTAGGTGTTAGGAGAGAAGGCAGGGAAGGGAAGGCAGAGATCGCTACCTCACTGCAATCCCGTTCCTGGTAGGGAAGCGAAGGCGTCACCCAAATAGAGGGGCCTTAAATACATTGTATAAAGGTGTTGATCTAAGGGCAGACATTAAAGCAAAATTGCAGACACCCCTAAATTCCAAAAGAAACAAAGAGAGGGAGGGGGAGGGGGATGGAGAGAGAAAAGTGCAGAGAGGGAACGAGAGAGAGAG
>PVHT021183659.1:3413640-3589375 GCA_004024745.2 Catagonus wagneri
AATTAGCTAGAAAAGCAAAATTCAACACATCCAAGTGACACATCCCAATCAAAAAGATTTAGGAAAGGTAAAATGATGGCTCTACATGCCAAATCCTATCAGAAGACACAGTGGAAGGGCCAAGTCCATTTTCGAGATCAATAATAATACTATGAACATAGTAATAATAATACTTCAACAAAATTCCTATGCAGAGTATTTCTGAAAAGACACGAAAGTAAAGTTGAGCAAAAAGACTCTCCATATTCTTTGCAGGGAAGAGCCAGCATCATAAGGTTGCCACTGCTCTCAAAGCTGATTTTTATACTTAATGAGCTCAAATAATATGCCATTAGGTTTTTAATGCCATCGTGTTTTTACTTTCCTGGAGATTAAGCTGATTTTAAAGCTCTTTTGAGAAAAAGGAGAATTGTAAGAAATAGGAATGAGTTTGATATAGAAATATTTTTAAAACTTTAAAATTTTTAAATGATTTATTGCTACATGAATAAACGAAAAGACAAATGGAATAAATGAAAACTCCAGAGACAGACCAAGTTACATGTGGAAAGTTAGCATTTGATAATCGAATCTATATAATTGAATTTTTCATTAATTCAAATTCAGCATCTCAAATGAGCAGGCAAAGGATGAATGCCTTAATAAGTTGTATAGGAATAACTGGTGAGTCGTATGGAAAAAGATGAAATTAGACCCATTCCTCACTCTGCACACCAATATAAATTCCCAATGGGTCATAGACTTAAATATAAGAATAATACTATGGGTAAGTCATAAGAAGAAACTGTGTATGAATTCCTCTAAACTTGGAAGTAGGAAACACTTCCCTGACTCAAAATCCAGATGCAGTAAAGGCCAAGTTTGATAAATTTGACCTCAAATTTTTTAAAAATAAAAACTTCTAGGAGTTCCCTCTGGTATGGTGGGTTAAGAATCTGACAGCAGCGGCTCAGATCACTGTGGAGGCACCAGTTCAATCCCCAGTCCAGCATAGTGGGCTAAAGGATTCCACATTGCTGCAGCTGCAGCATAGGTCATAGCTGAAGCTCGGATTTGATCCCTGGCCGCGAACTTCCACATGGCTTGGGTACAGCCATTGAAAATAAATATATAAAAAATAAAAATAAAAAACTTCTATACAACAAAAACTTTAATAACTAAAAACAGAAAAGTGGCACCCTAGAGAAAAGTATTTGCCACGTTTTTTCAGGGATGAGTTAATATTCCAAAAACAGAGGATCTGTGGATCAATAAATTATGGAAAGATAAGCAAGAGATATGAAGACAGTTCACAAAAAGTAATTCTTAACCCATATGGAAAGAAGCTCAATCTTTCTAATAAAAGAAATGCAAGGATTCCCCTTCGTGGCGCAGCAGAAACTAATCCGGCTAGTACCCATAAGGATAGGTCTGATCCCTGGCCTTGCTCAATGGGTTAAGGATCCGGCGTTACAGTGAGCTGCTGTGTAGGCTGCTCAGATCCCATGTTGCTATGGCTGTGGCCTAGGCTGGCAGCTGTAGCTCCCATTTGACCCCTTGGCCAGGAAGCTCCATTGGCCTCAGGTACAGTCCTAAAAAGCAAAAACAAATGAATAAATAAAAGCAAAGTAAGACTATACTTATTACACTTGTCAAGTCACAAAAATCTAAAAGTTCAACCATCTACTCTTTGAGCGACGTTGGAAGAAGTAAGCATTCTCAGACAATGCTGGTGCAAAGTGGAATGAACCTAGAGAGAAGAAACTGGCAGTATCTAGCAAAGTTCATCAGCCTTTACCCTTGGACTCAGAACTTCTAGGACTCTATTTCAATGGCAAAAATAGCAAGAGACATATACAAAGGCTATCTGTTTCAGCACAATTTAATACACTGAAAGTCTACAGATAAACCAAAAAGCTATCAATCAGGAGTCATAAACCATAGCCCTCGGGCCAAATCTGCAAATCTGTTTTTAAAAAGCCTTCAAGTTTTGGTTGGCTTTACACCTTTAAAGGGTTGAAAGGAGGAGGAGGAAAAAGGGTGGGGGGTGAGAAAAACGGAGGAATATTTCTACCCAATCCTTCCAGAAAATTTTGGTGAACACTTGCCTGGATGAATGAACATGGCACATCCACACCATGAAGTACCACCCTAACATAAAGAGGGTTAAAAATGTTCACTGCAGTGGATTGAAACACATGAATCTGCTTAAATGCAGAGACTGACAATGATATTGAACAGAATAAGAGAAGAGTGTATTGGTCAGTTTGGGAGGATGCGTTTGGGTTCCTCCAAAATTCCCACGTTGAAGTCCTAACCCCCACAAGGTTACTGTATTTGCAGACAGGATCCTTAGGAGGTTATCACGGCTAACAGGGGTCACCCAGCTGGGGCCCTGATCCAACAGGATGAAATGTCCTTTAAAAAGAGAGCACTCTGCCTGTCTCCATGCCAGCCATCAAGGAAAGGAAGGCCATGCAAGCATATGGCCAGAAGGTGCCATCTGCAGCCCAAGACGAGAGTCTCATAGACTCTGAATTCTACCAGACCCTTCCTCTTGGACTTCCAGCCTCCAGAACTGTGAGAAAATACATTTCTCTGTTCCTTTCAGTATGTGGCATTTTGTTATGGCAGCCTCGGTTGGCTGACAACAGATGTCAAGGAACCAAATGATTTTGAAACCAGCAAATAAAAGCAAAGAATCGAGCATCTGAATGGTTTCAAATTATTTCTTAGGAAATACCCCAACTAATAAATGAAGAAGGAATGATAAAATTCATGTATTACCAATTCCGCCATCCCTCATTAAATCATGTCCTTAGGCGGTGGTCTGCAGTGACTGCTACCACCACAAAAAGAGGAACATGAGTTCCTGTGCCGCCTAATAAAGGTAAACATCATTGTTTGTGGGGTAATCTTGAAAAAAAAAAAAAATTCAAACCTTAATCTTATTAAGTTTTTAAATGTAGTTACCAGTTGGTAGAAAACACAGGGCACAGAAAAATGCTCTTAATGACACCACAGGAAAAACATGAGCAAAATTTAGACTGTGAGAAACTTTACCAGAAAGTGACCAGATTTTTCAACAGATAAATTGTGAAGATAACAAAGTGAGAATACCTATAGATCAAAGGCGCCTTAAGAGACTGAGCCGTCAGTTAGGATGTATGGCCTTGTCAAGATCCTGACAAAGCATTTCTGAGGCATCTGAGAAATTTTAACATTGAGTAGTATTTGACAAGATGAAGTCCATCATTATTTTAATATGTTGATGGTATGGAGATTATATTTTTTAAATAATCCTCATGTTTAAAGATTGAAATATTTATGGCTGAACTAGTGTCACATCTTGGATTATTTTCCCAAAACAATCTGAAGGTAAGGAGGAGTGATCAGGGCACAGATGAAATTACATCACCCATGAGTTGGTAACTGTTGGAGCTGGATGATCAGAACACACAGAGGTTCTTTATGCTAGTCTACTTCTATAACTAAAATTTTTCATAAAAAAATTGTTTTCACTTAAATGAAACCAAAAAAGGGGGAAAAACTGGAGCACCACCACCATGCACCTCAAGCACTGGGGATAAAGTGTGACTTCTGAGTTTTGAAGTTGGTAACTACCTATGTTTTCATTAAAAATTCACCACTGAGCAGGAGAGATTGCCTTTGGAATTCCTGTCTTTGAAGTTCTGCATTGTCTACACAAGTCTCCCTTGCTAAGTTCACTCTGCCTTCCCTTCCACAGACTTCCGGTATAAACCATAGGCTACCCCAAATTTGAGTAAGAAGCAAAATCACCTACAGCATCTTTTCTAAAAATGCAGATTTCAGAGCCTCATTACAGCTCCACCAGTTCAGAGTTCTACTGGTTCAGATCCTCTACTAGATCTCATGGGTGGTGTCCTCTTATCCTGTATTTTTAAACATGTTTTCAGTAATTCTGATAGGGTTTAAACCAACAGTGCTCAAGCATTTAATACCCATGTCCCCCTTTTGATAAACATAAAGCTCTTGTATTTTTAGTATTATTAATACAAACATTAGAATTTTAAGAACTTAAGCCTGACCACACATCTATGCCACCTTACCTCTCCAAGATTCTCTGCCCAATCCTTGGGTTGGTCCTCAAGTCGTTTCATGAACATTTATTCAAAACGGTTTCATCAACCTTAAAACAGTATTTTGTCATATTTTTTCCTCGACTTCTTCACTGCCTTTAGCACTGCCATTTGGTGGAATAATGAGTTCTTTCATTCAAGAACTATTGGTTAAGCACCTGATACATGCGCCAGGCACTGTGCTAAGGACACAATTATAAATAAGACAAGGTCTCTGCTCATGAGGAAAAGATATCCTAACACAGAGAAACAGTTAAGAATCAAGGTAAGGGAGAGACGAATCCTATGCAAAGTGTAAGATGGGGTGTAAGTCAGCCTTAATGGGGAGTAGTCACTACTTCAGGAAGGCTATTCTAGAAAGATCTTTAGGAAAAGGTACCATTTGAGCTGGGACTCTAAACCTTGAGAGAGGGACCGGATTATGAACTAGCAGAGCGTTCCACGAGTATGTTGCAAGCAGAGGGAAATGCAAGAAATCTGAGGCAAAGCTTTCTATTCCAAAGAAACAAGACCTTGGCCTCTTGATGAGGAGGAAGCATGGCACCAATTATCTCCTGTGGCATTAATTTCTACGTAATTGCTGCTAACGTAAGAAAATGGAGAGCTTTAGTATCCTTTCTGCTCCCCTACATCAAGAAGCTAACAAAGTGTAAGGGATGATTAACAGTGTTATGTTTCAGCAACTACGGAAAAGTTGCCAGATTCCCAGAAGATCCCTTCCCACCTACTCTCAGGCTTTTATAGTTGTAGGGGGGGGATGAGGGGAAAGGGAGTTAGCTTTAGGAAAGAGATGGGCAATTTCTCAGCTTAGGGGAAATATGGAAAATAACAAATTTGGTCTTGCAAGTACAAGGTATCTTCAAACCCACGTAGAGCTGAGAAGATGCAGATCCACGTAGCTTCAGGGGCCAAGGAGGCCTTGAACCAGCTCATCACGGTGGAGCAGAATGGACTGAGGTCCGGAAAGCCCACCCCAAGTAGAGAGGACCGCTAGTATATATGCAGACTTTTCATACGCTTGGCAGGGTGACAGGCTCCACAACCCAGGGAAACTGAATTTCTCTCCTGGGGAGATGGAGAGATCAGAGAAAGCAATGTACATCTGACAAAGCAATGTGACGTGCCTTGCGCCTGAAAGTTACGCATGAAAATTCATTCCAAATGGACTAAGTTGTAACAAAAATTAACACCCCCTCCCCCCCCCAAAAAAAAGGACTCTGACCTTGGTGCTTTCTATGTGTAATTTCCAGTCCTCACAATCATCCCAGCAGGGGAACAGCATCACCCTCCTCCTCCTCTCCTCTCGTCTGCAGACGGGGACACTGAGACTCAGATCAAGCATTCCTGAGGTCCTGGCTAATCAACTATAAAGCCGCTGAGCGAGTAGCACTAAACACGGTACAAGGTACATTGTCAGTACCGCTATATTCATTTGGTTCATCAATTCGCCAGCTGAAGCATCTCCAACTCAAGAGTGTTGAGCTAATTATCAGTTCGTCTGCCTTAGTATGGGTCACTCAAGTGACTCACATATTTAGCGTATACGAGTTAGGAATCTACTACCTACAAGGCACTAGAATCAGTCAGACAGTAAAATTAGAGTGACATCGTCCTCAGCAAACACCTGTCTATCTAGAGACAAAAGCATACAAACGGGAAGTAAAATAAGGCAGTCAAACCGACTAGAGACGTAAAGCACATCTGTGGAAATTTCAAAGAAAGATCACTTTCACTTTGGGGCACCAAAGAGTTCCCTGCAGAAGAGACATCTGACAGGAGGGTAGGTTTAGGTTCCCAATTATCTTCCGTAATTTGAGCATCATTAACTGACCCAGTTAATGCAAAACAACCCAAACTTCTTTCCCTCAGCAGCAGGGCTTTTCCTGAATTCTATGGAGAGCTTCATCAAGTCTAGTCTTTATACAGCCCGAGTGAAGCCCATTTGCTGCAAAAACAAACAAATAATGAATTTCAACAGATACTGGCCTCTTGCAGATAGCTAGCCTGCCGCACTGACTGCAAAGAAAACATCTGATTATATCAAATTACTTGCATATAAATGCAGTTACCCTAAGTGATGGTGTGGCCCTTGATTTCTCTTTTTCTCCAAAATGCACCCCACCCCTTGGGTGGGGTCACATCTGTGGACATCAAATCACTCCCCACCACTATAACCGATGGGACCCAGCAAGGAGTAATCCAGCTCATCTCCCCAAGATAGAATTGGGGCACAGTATGAGCTTCTTTTTACAGCTCAAATGGCAAAGACAGACATTTGGGAGGTACGGGATGCCTTATCCCGGCACAAACATGTGAGAAGAGACAGCCGGTTAAGAGAGAGAGAGAAAAATAAACAAATACAAAGAAGCAACCAGAAGTACAAGAAGAGAGAATTACAAGGAGGGTAATTGTCTCGGCTCCTGAAAATTTTTCTGGCTCCTTGACAAAGACCCTGAGATTCTAACAAAAAATTCTCCTCTGCTTGCTTAGGCTCGTGGGAGTGTTTCTCCTACCTGCAATCAGAGCACCGACACGTGGGACGGGGGCTGGGGGGACGGAGGGAGGTGAATAATAGAGACTGAGTAGGGGAGAAATCACTTTGTTCCATTTGCCTAAGCCAACAAAAATGACCCCACAGGAAAGCGACCCATACCCGAGATGTCACACCCCAGCACTTGACAGCAGGGTCCTGTATGCTGTTATGGGGTCTATGACAGCCTGCACCCCACTAGGTCTGGGAAGGCACTGTGCCTTTCACACCCTCGCGGTCACAGCGATTTGACAGCAGCGGCTAATGAGCTCCACAGTGGGGCTGGGACGCTTTCGCCTGCTTCAGCGATGGAGAAAGCCCAGCTGGCTGCTGCTTTCAGGTACCAAGCAAACAAGAGCACAGGAGGGAGCTGGTTTCCCGCGTCAAAAACAGTTACTGCAAAATTCTATCCAAGGGCCACTTTCAAAAACACAGCGTGCACGGTAGGCAGGAAACAGGGAGCTCTGAGCACAAACCTCTGAGCATCAGTCCCCCTCCGAGAATAAGTCTTGTCTCCACTGAGACAGAAGTTTTCTGCTCTTCCTTTGCTTCCACCGTTAGCACACGGCCCTCACTCTCGGCTCCGTTCTCAGTCTTCCTGGCTACACATCCTGACTGTCCGTCTCCACTCTTCTCCCAGAAGACAGACATTCTCAGCCTAGGAGCCAGGTCAAGTTCATTTCTAGACACACCCAAGGGCATAGCATAGTGCCTCACAGAGAAAGCATGCTTGCCCATAAGTATTTAAGGACACAGGCTATCACTGACCACCTGTGCCATCTCGGCAAATTTTCTTAACTTCTCCATGCCTTATTCATAAAAGAGGAGTAATATTTCCTTGCTTTCTGCATTATGGTTAAGTGAAGACAAGGACGTAAGTCAAGTGCGTTGCATGCGCTAAGCACAGTGCATGTGGCAGCTCTGACGCTTAAGTGCAGGCCTGAACCGTGCAGACCCTGCCCACACCCCCTTCTCTCCCACATGTTCTATTTTCACAGCCATTCCTGGTTTTTATTTCAATCCCAGAAGTGCCCAGTAGCAAGAATGCTTCCATTCCACCAGGGGAGGGTGCTAGGCTAGACAGAGAGCAACCACACTAGCTAAGCACACAGTAAGTGACTGCACTGTGCCTAGCTTTGACAAGTGCAAAAATTATACCTGCTCGTGCCAAATTAGCAACGGCTTCCAAGTGCCTGATGCTACATTCATCACCATGTCCCAGAAAGATGCTGACTGAAGGTTTTCAAAAACTTCAAAAGACTCTTGCAGTAATTGCATATTCATTAGGCAAATTAGTTCTAGATTATTTTTAAAACCACAACTTGAAATAAGAAGACCAACAAAGAATTCAAGAGAATTATGAAGGAGGGGTGTTTAGAATACACAAGTATAGAATACTATTCATTCTTTCTGAAAGCATTCAATGGTTAAAAAGGAGCAAGGGATGGAGAAAGGAATCTAAAAATAAAGAGTCACATAAAAAAATGTCTTTATGAAATTCAGTTCTCGGGATGTACACAGATTTTTCCATTACTTTGGGTTGGAGGAAGCATACAGCGTTTCCACCTCTGATGAGGAAACCTCACTGGGAAAATAATAACAACCTTCAACATAATATTACGTTGATTCGAGTGGTGATGAACACAGTGTGACCCCTAAAACAAGCATCTGCTGGGCTCTCGTTCACTGAGGACCCACAGTCTGGCCTGACAGCCCAGGCGCCCTTTTAAAGACGCCATTATTCCTAAAATGAGCAGCTGCCACTTCACCCAGATGTGTCAACAGGGTGGAGCCTCAGGAGAAGCCAACGAAAGCCGCCAATGGAGCATCAGGTGGCTCACGGCTTCCTGCCTCGCAACGCGTCACAGAAGGGAGAACAAGCCCCAGAACACGGAGCCCGGCCGAGCTCTCCGCGGGGAGGGTGCCACGCACCTGCACGGGCATCCGCCCCGAGGCAAGGCCAAGCGGCCAGCTCCACTCCTGAGGCCACATGGGCCCAATATTAAGGTGGAAATTAAAGAGCCCAGCAGTGGTCCTGCTACTCGCCAGTGCCCACTGAGGTGGAGCGTTTCACCATATGCAGAAAGCTGGCTCCCTCTCTACCTGGCAGAAAAATCCAGAGGTCTGTTCCAAGACCAGTCCCATCTTGCCTGATCGCAGCACAGGGAGACCAGTGGAGGAGGTGGAAAATTAAAAAATGATCATAGGATTAAATTTCCGATTCCAAGTCTAACTAGTGCTCCGAAGGAACAAAACAACGTCTTACAGAGAAAAATAAGGAGCATCATTTACACTGAGGGAAGGGGAGCAGGCACAGAATACCATTATTAGACACGTGGTTAAGAACCCAGGCCCCGGTGTTCAAATGATTCCTACTTGAGCCCGGTCCTGCCCCTTTCAAGGGCTGTGACTGTGACTTCAGGCCTGCCATTTCCTTCTCCCAGTTTCGGTTCCCTTGTTGGCAAAATGGGATTAAGACTTCCTGGACAGCATCTCGAGGGTACGGGTGTAAGCCACGCTGCCGCTAGAATTTAGGAAGCACTCAATACAATTGTTGTCATTATTGATCGCAAAAGTCCAAACTCCATCGCTCTGGTATCTTGGTTTGCAGCAGCTGCCACACATGCCATTGACAGAGTGGCTTAAACCACAGGACTATGCTTTCTCACAGCTCCGGAGGTGTCAGCGAAGTTGGTTGCTCCCAAAGCCTCTCCCTGTGGCTTGCGGACGGCTGCCTACTCGCTGTGGGCTCGCATGGCCTCTCCTCTCTGTGTGCCCATCCTGTGTGTTCAGATTTCCTCTTCTCAGAAGGACATCAGGTGATTAAATTAGAGCCCACCCCAATGGCCTCACTTTAACTTAATCATCTCTAGAAAGGCCACTGTCTCCAAATATAGTCACCTTCTGGAGTACCAGAGGGTAGGGCTTCAAACCATTAATTTGCAAAGTACATACTTCGGCCCATAGCAACCAGTTTAGCACGGGGGCTGACCAATTGGAAAAGCCACTGCTTAACCACTGGCCAATGAGCACAGACGCTGGCTGTGTAAAACCAGCACAGTGAACAGCTGAAAATGGGCTGTTATAGCTATTATCATCATTCCCTGAGTTAATTCACACTGCCTCTATTTAGAGATAAGTCAGAGTGGGCCTATGTTCTTGGCAGAGTGACCCCATGTTTCTGAAAGGTAAGACTTGAGGGGGCAAAGTAGCTTTTAACCAACGTGAGCTTCTATATCCTGCCTACCCTTGGGGGGAGAGGAAAACCACCGTGGGAAGAGCTAAGACAGCCCAGGGGAGGAGGACTCAGCAAGCCCATCTCCAGCTTCCGCTCTACTCAAGGGTTGACCAGTCAGAACTGTCACAAGGTCAAGGTAAATTCTTCTTGGGCTCCCACCTTCAGATCACCCTGCTAAAAGATTCTTTTCCTCTTTATCCAGCCACTTTTGTTATTCTATTCTGTTATGTCCAACTGAAGATTGTACAAGAAAAAGGAAAAAAAACCCTAATATACTCACCCCCTCTTCCACACAGTTTCTTCTCCTTCTCCTCAGCCTTCCCTTGTGCTTGTCACGGGCAGCACTGAGTTTCTCACACATGCCTTCATTTAATCCTCGTAACCTCAACAGCTCATTTCTTCACCATGGGATAAAATTATCTATTTCACCAAACAAAAAGATAAACTATGGACTGGAAGAAAATATTTGCAAATGATGCAACCGACAAGAGCTTCATTTCCAAGATACGCAAACAACTCATACAACTTAATAAAAACAAATAAATAAATAACCCAGTCAAAAAATGGGCAGAAAACCTAAATAAACATTTCTCCAGAGCCAACATACAGATGGCCAATAGGCACATGAAAAGATACTCCACAATGCCAATTATTAGAGAAATGCAAATCGAAAGTACAATGAGGTGTCACCTTACACCAGTCAGAATAGCCATCATTAATAAGTCTACAAATAACAAATGCGAGAGAGGGTGTAGAGAAAAGGGAGCCCTCCTGCACTGTTGGTGGGAATGTAAACCGGTGCAGCCACTAGGGAAAACAGTATGGAGATTCCTAGGGAAACTAAAAAGAGTTGCCATATAATCCAGCAATCCAACCCTTAGGCACACATCCAGACAAAACTAATTCGAAAAGATACGTGCACCCCAGTGTTCACAACAGCACTATTTACAATAACCAAGACATGGAAAAAACAAAATATGCATTATCTGTAAATAATGGATGAATAAATAAAATGTGGTACGTAGACACAATAGAATACAACTCAGCCATCAAAATGAAGAAAATAATGCCATTTGCCCCAACATGGATGGACAAGATTATCAGACCAGATGAAATCACAGAGACAAAGACAGATGCCATATGATATCCCTTATGTATGGAAGCAAAATATAACACAAATGGACTTACCTACAAAACAGAAACAGACTCACAGACAGAGAACAGACTTGTGGTTCCCAATAGGAAAAGGGTAAGGGATTTGGGGACTTGCAGATGCAAACTATTATATGTAGAATGGATAAACACCAAGATCCTACTGTTTAGCACAGGGAACTATATTCAATATTCTGTGGATATATATTCAATATTTCCCAAAATGGAAAAGAAAACTTTAAAAAGCATCTGTTACAAATCACACATTTTTTGCCTTTTTTTTTAATGCCCACACCCCTAGCACATAGAGGTTCCCAGACTAGGGATTAAATCAGAGCTGTAGCTCCTGGCCTGAGCCACAGCCACGTGGGCTCCAAGCCTCATCTGCGACCTGCACTACAGCTTATGGCAATGCCAGATCCTTAACCTACCGAGCGAGGCCCGGGATTGAACCTGCATCCTCATGGATACTAGTGGGATTTGTTTCCACTGTGCCGTGACGGGAACACCCCACAAATTGCACATTTAGATCCACCCACTCTTATCTTCCTCCCAAGTATTGCTTATGTGGCTCTCTGTGGCATCCTGGGCTTAGCTTCGATAGCAACACAGGATCCGGGCAGTATCTGTGACCTATGCCATCGCTTGTGGGAATGCTGGATCCTTAACCCACTGGGCGAGGCCCGGGGTCAAACCTGCATCCTCGTGGATACTATTCAGGTTCTTACCCCGCTGAGCCACAGCAGGAAGTCTGAGTTATTCGTTTGTTAAATCCACTTCCTAACACAGTGCCTGACTTATAAAGGTGTACACAACAAGCCATTTTTGAAGGCACATTTACAATACAGACTGCCCGTTTATATGTACCGTTTCTCACTGATAAACATAAGACGAGAAGTATTTCCCTTCACTGCCCACCCTCATCATTCCCCACACCAACAAGAGCTAAGTGGGGCGAGGGTCTTCCCTCAGGCCCACCGAGTGACATCCTTCTGATGTCACTTTTGAAAGAGCAGTAGAAAAGTTTGTCTCAAACTGAGAAAGCTGTGAAGAGGCAGAGTTCAATGAGGGCTGGCTTGGCAAAAAATTTTTCAACATCTGGACAGATTTTTTAATGTCCTAATTAAACTGAAGAAACGGGAAGCAGAACATAAGCCCACAACACCAATTACTTGCCCCTTTGTCTCTCCCATTTCTTTGAGAAAATTTAGTGAGCTAACTCCTAGCATGCCAATAGAATCATGTAGCCAACATTTGGGTAAATTATACATTAGTTACAGCCACTGTTCTGCTTTTAAAAATAATCTTCCAAATGAGAAAAAAGCTTTTTATTTTAGTGCATTTTGTTCAACATCCTACAGTTTTGAGAAATACATCATAACAGAACTGATCTGGTCTTTTGGCATTTTACCTGCCTTTGGTCTAATTTTCCTAATGTTTTTCCCAGCTGCTCTGTTCAAGAAGGACAAATTGTCACCCTGAGAGCTGAAGACAAAAAAAGAAAACAACTACAGATTTCTTCCAAAATTGTCACTCAGACCCGGACGTGCTAGATGACAATCAAGCTATACCCACCTGAGAGAAGGTGTTCCCTCTTGCTCCAGGACTGCTGTTATTTAAGAAACTGGCTGTGTGAACAGGACTGTTGTTCTGGGCGTGGAGCTACGGGGTCTGACCTCAAAGTTCCTGGCAGCACTTAAAAGCCAAGCCTATAAGACAGAGGGTCAGTCTAAGCTCTGCCATTTGTTGGCTGAATGGCCTAAAAAAGCACACTGTCAGAAAAATAATCAGACGAACCCAAATTGAGAGACATTCCATAAAACAACTGGCCTGGACTCTTCAAAAATGTCAGTGTCATGGGAAGTCAGTGAAAGGCTGAAGAACTGTTCTGAAGTAAAGTCAACTAAAAAGACATGGCAACTGAACGTGATGTGTGATCCTGAGCTGAACCCTGGATCAGGGCAAAAAACAGCTATAAAGGCACTATTAAATCAACTGACAAAATTATCGTTCGTTTATTGACGTTACCTTTTCAGATTTTTCTCCTCCCAGTAAAAACTCCATGATGAAAGGACATCTTTTCATTTATTTGCCTCTAGACTATTAACTTTTAGGAGACATTCAATTATGGTTTTCAAATGGATGAATAAATACGTAGGATCAGCTCTGCCAATCCAAACTTTTTCCACAAATTACCAGTATTGTCCCCGCGCTGTGCTCGACACTTCAAATCTATTACTTCATTCAGTTCTCTGCAGATAAATCAAGGGGGTCAATGCTATCAGCCCCACTGTACAGATTAAGAATCTAAGAATCTCACCAAGGTCCCTAACTCCATCGGGAGTAAGGGGCAAAAACCAAGATCTGAAACAAGCCACAGGAAAGCTGGGCCATTCTGTCTTCTGCTCGGATCTGAGGGCGCTCATTAGCATCCTGAAATCATCTGTGCAAGGACTTGACACGGCTTCATTTTCTCCCACTGCTTATCTTTGACACAACGCCTTCAGCAGCCATGGTGATGGGAAGGCTTTTAACCCGGTGAATCAATAGCTGCTCCCTGTCCACCTCCATCCCTGCGGTGACATGTGGCAGCCTCTAAGACATCTCAGGTCTTAAAGGCATCTTGTTTGTTGCCCTTACGTCCCACTTTGGCAATTTTCACAACATTAGCTTGTCTTCGGATGGGAGATGAAACCCTCGGTAATCATTCAGGGCATGACTTACATCAGCAGTAATGGCAGCTGAATCTTTGTCCTTGCTCCAAAAGAAGTAAAAAGAAAGCATTGAGATTTTCTAAGGAAGTCCTTGTCAAGTATTAGATACCTCTTAAGTTCCAGGTACTGCTTTCAAGGAGCTTGCAGTCCAGTGGGGAAAACAGACAAACGATTAAACGAATGCCATCAGAAGGAAAGTATAGGATACCACGGGAAAAGGAAAGCTATCAACAAAGTCTTCTCAGTGGAATTAATATCTCTGCTGGCATCTAAACGGTGTGTGAGAATTACCCAGATAAAAGGGTAGAAGATACCAGTGTCCTTAGCAGAAGGAACTGTACATTCAATTTCAACGGCCTGAAGGTGACAGCATGAGAAGTACTGAAGACCATGCTGCATGCTTATAGATGCAAGATTGGGACAGAAAGAAGATTTAGACTTCACCTTAAGAACAATAGGAAGCCAATAGTGACTTTCCATCAGGACAACCTTCTTCAGGCTCGGTTCCTACAACGCTGAGGCAGTGCAAGCAGACAAAATGGGACCACTTCAGTCGGGTCTAGTCAGGTAGGAGAAACACCAACAGCTCTTTTGACCACGATAATTTAATGTGAAGCATTATCAGCTGGATGTTCCAAGACTGAGAAGACAAAAATGCAACACTGAAGTATCATACATGTAGTAACTGCAGGAAGTAGCTACTACTCCAAAGGCTGGAGAAGCCCAGAGAAGAGCTTGGTTTATTCAAATGGACACGCTTAGCGGAGGGTTGCTGCAGAGTTAGGTCCTGTCTCTGAGGAGAGGATGCTGCCTGGATGGTGCGCGATTTCTCAGAACTTTAGAAGGTCTGGCAGAGATGGGATGTAGACTTTGAGAGCAGAGGCGGGCTGGCAGGTACTGATGTCAGAGAGGGCACCGTGACGCAGGTTCTGAGTGTTAGAAACACAAACTGGAACCAACTGCTGCTACTAGAAGCAAGCATCATGATGCAAGATGAAGAAGCATTACAGGGTTCCATGAACAGAAATCTCCTTCGTCCTCCAGCTTCACAGTTACCTCTGGCTCCCCTCCCTCCACTGGCAGAGCCTCAAAGGAGCCACGTGAGAAATGCAGCTAGCAGGGACCCAACTGAGAGCCAAGTGCCACAAAGCTGAGCCAAGAGCTTAATTACTGTCTCATCAAAGGTTTGCAGGCTTCTGCCTCTTCGCACACCTCCTTGACAGCCCTGGGATGGGACCAAACGGAAAAGCAAAGACTTTAAGCTCTGGGAAGAGGAGAGCAAAAGGAGGAGCACGTCTGGGCAGCCTGAAATGTGGAGGAGGAATCTGAGCATTAGAAGGACGGATCGTGGCAGCCCTACTTGGGCTGGTCCCTCGAAGGGCTCAGCTCAGTCAGCCTGAGGCCACGTAGTACAAGAGGCAGTTTATTTGGGTTCTTCGACTCACTCGTAACTGAGCCTCTCTCAGACATTCCATCTGGCCCAATGAATCCGTAGTGGAGCTGAAGTATTTTAACAGCCATTCATTTTATTTCCAGGCTGCTCTCTGGGGACCTTCTTCTTCTAGCCTTATTCTTTGGAGGCAAGTTCCAGGTCCACCTAGCAGGTGGAGCACGTGACATAGTCCAGAGCCAATCAAAATGTCCCATTGTCCACCCCCCCCACACACACACACACACACGCAAAGCACTTCATGATTGGTTCCAGATAACCCAATCAGATCCCCTGAGACTGGGACACAGACTGCACTCCTACATAGGAAACAAATCTGGATTTCAAGAGCATGCTGCAGCTGCGTAACAAGAGGTGGCGGGCTTGTTTGAGTTTGTGAGCCCTATGTCAAAATGCAGAGTACAGGTAGAAGCGGGTCCTCATAATATCATGTGATCCCTGAAGTGTAACTGAAGGCAAATCTACTGTCAGGTCTTTTCAGTTAGGAAAACAACTAAATTTTCTTTTTCTGTTTAAGCCATTTAGAGTGAGGTTTTCTTTCACTTGCTACCAAAAACACATGCACACGCATGTAGAGTACAATACATCAAGATACTAATGGCACACACCATTGTCTTCCATTTGTCTCCCCACTTTCTCTGTATTTGCAAAATAACCTTTTTTTGCCCTCCTTTTGAATCACAGCACTGGTAGGAAAATGACCTCACAGGATAGAAAATACTCCTATTAAGCAAAATTAAAATCACTTCACTTCACTAGTAAACAAAGCAATGCAAATTACAATGAAAATGATCTCATCTCAATTAAAATTGCCCCCCCACACCAAAAAAAATCTTTAAAGATGACAATAACCAACTCTAACTTAGGATGAAACGTGTATTTATGCGTATGACCATATATATTGATATACTATTTCGGAAATCACATGTACTATGTATCAATGGTCTAAAAGAAAATAAGCGCAGAGACCATTCTCTATCTTGCCTGATCCTCCTCTTCTAACTCTAGTTCATCAAGGTCCTATTTAAAGATTAATTACTAGCGTTCCCACTGCCGCCCAGTGAGTTAAGAATCCAACTCAAGTGGCTTGGGTTGCTTCAGAGTTGTGGGTTCCATCCACAGCCCAGCACAGTGGGTTAAAGGATCCTGCATTGCTGCAGCTGTAGCTTAGATTCTTTCTCTGGCCCAGGAATTTCCATATGCAGAGGGTGCACCTATAAATGAACTTTTTTTTTAATTTTTATATAGAGGATACCTAGGTCCCAACAATAGAATGACATAGAAACCCTGAACCACCACCTAGATACAATTGGTTTGGGCTTAATTGCATTTGCAAAACTACTCTTAATAAAGATTATTTTTTAAAAAAGTCTCATCACTGAAACTGTACACACTTTACATACAGTTGCATAATAGAATACACTCTTCCTATCCATTTTCAAGACCCTGAATAATATGTCTATGTATGCTACTGAAGCTTGGGTTAACTTATTTTTTTAATCTGTAATAATCTTGTCAAATCTCTTTTGCATGTAACTGTTACTTAAATCTCACATTTTAATCCTTTATGCATTTATAGCTCGACTCCTCAAAAAGACTTAAGTTCCCTGAAGTCACGTATTAGCTCGCATCTTTCTAACCATCCAACAACATTTTGGCCAACAAACACGTATGCAGTACAAACTGCACAGCACCCAGTGCAGGGCCGCGCACAGCTGGTGATGGATTAAGAGACTATGATAAATGTCATTCTGGGAATATTTACCTGGTAAATCTTTCTACAGTACCATGAACTTATTGAGGTACTCATTTATCTTTGTATTCCAAAATTTAGACCAGTGCAGACATCCAGTATGCTCAGTAAATGCCTAATGAATTGGTTAGTCAATAAATTTTAAACTGACTGAAGCTGAACGTTTTTGAGAGTTCCAGCTGATGGGGCAGAAAATGTTTACATTTACTTTTGGCCAGCCAGTTCTGCAAGCTTATGTGTACACAGACACACACACACCCCTCAGATGCAACCGTGATGTGTAATATTAGCAGGTAGAGACATTCTCCCAGGATAGCACCATGCATCCATCAGAAGAGTCTGAGCTAACACTTCAAGAGGTAAAAAATGTTCAATAGTTTCACCCAAAGGATGACATTTTGTCTAATGACGTTAATTTTGCACCATAAACACTTTACACTACTAAAAAAAAAAGTCAAAGTACATGCCTGTCAGGTTAACCATTACAAATGGCAAAGCAGAAACAGATGAATTCCTGTAACAGAAGACATGTACTTGAAAAACAATTTGACAGAGATTAATTAGGTCTGTGCCTCCATAAAGCAAGATCTTTTGCCTTCAACTTGGCTCCCAGTACACTCCGATTTGCCTGTGGTGTCAAGTACACAGATTTGGTTTATTTAGCTGCTCATTCTTTACCCAAGTTTTCCACTATCACTTACAGCTCTTGCCGCAGTCACGTCGTCTCCATTTAGGAACACATTTTCACTTGTCCATGATTGGTTATCAAGGGGATTTTCAGCTGAAACACCCATTTGCTAAGAGGGAATACAGGTGGACCCCACTTAAAGAAAATCATAAAGCCACTGCCTGATATCCCCAATATATATAGAATTGCAAAACTGTTTGCTTTTCGAGGTTATTCCCATAGATATCTTATTACATGACTTCGCTGAACTTTCTATACCGGTTTAAGAAACAGCCTAAGGAAGGTAGCTTATCAGTGTGTAAAGATTCACCTTCAAATGACTTTACTGTATGATTATTCATAGCAGCCAGGAAAGAAGGAGGGGAGGGGAGAGGAATTCCTATCTGTTAATTCTTTTAAAATAGAAGAATTAGAATAGCCAAGTATTGAAGTACAGCCTTTACAAATAATGTTGGAGTGGAGTATCTTAGTTGGGAATATGTTCTTGCCATAGTGATGAGAGGAGACAAAAACAAAGTCACAAGCAATATTTGGAGGCCACAAAAATAGTGATTAAAATCATGGATTCTGGAGTCATACTGCCTTGGGTCAAATCCAAGTCACTAGCTGTATGACTTCAAACAAGTTAACCTCCTAGTGCCTCAGTGTCCTCGTCTGTAAAATGTGGCTAATACTAGGATCTAGGTAACACGGTTATTGTGATGTCAATATCAATAAATATAAATTGAGCACTTAGATCAGTGCCACAGAATAAGTGCAATGTAAACACTGGCTCTTAGTAACATTTATAGTATGCTTCTATTTTTATATACATTATCTGAAAATATTACACACAATAAAAAAAACTCAGAAGAATATGCAGCAAATTATTAGCGATGATTATCTCAGTGGGCTTAAGGGTAATTTTTACACATTTTTTTCTGTTTTTTTTTTAATTTTCTAGAATAAAGATACAGCATTTTTGTAATGTTTAAAAGTTACCCTTTAATGAAATCACCCTTTAGGTGTTACGCTCTTAAAATAAAATTAATAATTATTATTAATAAAAGACCATTTTTGGAGTTCCCTTCATGGCTCAGTGGTTAACGAATCCAACTAGGAACCATGAGGTTGCGGGTTCGATCCCTGGCCTTGCTCAGTGGGTTAAGGATCCGGCGTTGCCATGAGCTGTGGTGTAGGTCGCAGACGTGGCTCAGATCCCACGTTGCTGTGGCGAAGGCCAGCAACTGCAGCTCCTGTTAGACCCCTAGCCTGGGAACCTCCATATGCCGTGGGTGCGGCTCTAGATTAAAAAAAGGCAAAAAGACAAAAAAATAAAAAATAAAAGACCATTTTTAAACCCAAGAATATGTTGCCATACAATGTAATATGCAGCTACAGATTTTACTTGAGTCTAAGTACAAATCTATTGTAGCTGAAGAAGTTGAAGTCCAGGTTTTGTTTTGCTTTGAATGTTTTCTTTCCTGGGATCCACAAACCCCAGGTGGCATCCGAAATACCATCATTTACTCACATAAACATTTTAAGTGCCTCTGATGTATGAAGAACACACAAAAATCCTTGCCCCCTGGAGTTCACATTCTAGTAAGGGAAGCAAGCAAGAAACAAAACATAGAAGAAGATGACACAGCATGCTAGAGGCCGCTAATTGGGTCTGGAAGAGATGAAGCAGACTGGCCAGGCTTTAGCAGAGGGAAAAGGGGATGGAAGGAGGTTGGGCTACAGTTTTTCAAAGAGCGTTTATGCACAGCCTCACTGAGCAGGCACCATATGTCCGAACTGATGAAGAGCACGTTGGTCAACACAGAGAGATACTCCCTCACTCCACACACAGTGACTGAGCACTTAGAATATGCCAGGTCCCAGGCTGGGTGCTAGGAAGGTTTATCCAAGGAGTCATGGTTCCTGCCATACTTTACCAAGGATCAAATCTCAGGGTCACAGCGGTCCACTAGTTTCTGGATCCCTGGTCTTAACCATTATCTTACCTGAAAAATTTGAGGATTTAGGGGAAATAACTGCAGTCCATTTAGTCAAGAAAATCTCTCAGCTGTGGTGACGCCTGCCTAGACAATTTAAATCTGCAGCAAATTGGGAAATGCAAACTGTGCCTTTAAGGTTTAATGCATTTAATGCTTGAGGAGAACTGCAAGAAGACATTTTGTGACATTTGAAGCTGTTTCAATTTCAGCTGCCTGTTATCTGACACTGTTGAAATAAAAAAATCGCTAAAAATTTGCAGCCTACTTACTTCGAAGTTCACATGGGAGACCTGTGATTCTCCTGCTGCTCCTCAAATATGAAAAATCATTTTAGAGATGTTATGGTTCGCAAGGCAATGAAAATATAAATTCAAGACCTTGGGTATTATTAATTAAAAGGGGTATCCTTGCTTCTTTGCGAGCTCCATCGTATAGATCTTATAATATTCTAAGTCTAGAGACAGTTTCGATTTCAATTCCAATCCACAAAATTTCAAGTGTTGACTCATTCAACAAGTTTCACTGAAGACCTACCTAATGCCAGGCACTGCTGCTGCTTAAGGATGGTCCCTTCCCAGGCTTCCATAGCCTATCCAGGATTACATATCCCTTTTAGCCAAGATACTGTTTTCACCTTTTAATGAGATCAAAAAATAGATACGTCCCTATTATCTTGCAGCTTGTAGTCTACTGGAGAAGAGCAAATCCAAATAAGCACATAACCAAAAAGAGTGTATCATTATAACTGTGCAGAGTATGTGAAGAATAGCCTCCTAGGAAAGAGAATTAACAGCCCACCTTGTTGTCATCGGGAAGACTCGGAAAGCTCCTTGGAGAAAGTGACATCTCCCAGATGAGGAGCCGGACAAAGCCAAGTGCATTTTGTGGGATGAGCACCCTTATTTTCACCATAACCACCCTATGAACTGGGATGGAGAAATAATGTTTAACACATGCATGTTGAATATTAGTAGAACTGTTAGCCTTTCAGACGCACATACATCCCCTACAACAGAGTCAGCCGAGGCTGGGAGAACTGCCAACTCATCCATTTGCCCAGCGGTAAATGGCAGCTCTGGGGATCTGCTTCAGGCTGGCTCAGAGGCCAGAGCTTTTCACTACCCCTTCATGTGCTCCTCTTACCTGCTCCTCCACCTAATGAAACCCGGAAGCCTTTGCAGCACTTCTGGCTCCCATTTCAGTTCACATGACACTGGGCTATTCTTCAGGAGAAAGAGCCATGTGATTTTGCTTTAAGGTTTCCCAATCCCAGCAGAAAAAAACGTCAGATGCTGTCATATGAACTAAGCTCGGCCCCATCCTCTGCAACACTCCGGCAACCCACTCACCCCACCCTCAGCAGCACAGTCGCTTCACACTTTTTCTTTTCTGGAAAGAAAACCTTGTCATCCATTCTTTGGAGTCTTGGACATTCCAGACACAGACAGTAATACTTTGTGTGTGTGTGTGTGTGTGTGTGTGTGTGTGTGTGTGTGTGTGTGACATGCAATCTCCGCTTCACCTGGCTTCCTGGTCCTGATGGGGTCCCTCATTTCCCACACATCTCTTTGTGGTCATTTCATTCTCATTTGACAGGTGAGAAAAATGGTTGGAATAGAGTGGTGTGACCATTAGCCATTTAGATGCTATTTCCAGTTAGATGCTATTAGCCATTTAGATGCTATTTCCAAAGAGCCACTGAAACTCAGAGGTGAATCTGGTCATCAGTTGGGCTCCAAACATTCCCTCTCTCTAGACATTAATCTGTAACGATTCCAGAACCAACCAACCTGGATACAAATCCCAAATCCTGCACAGATTGGCTGTGCAACCTTGGGTGACTTAACTGATGTATCTTAGTTGACTAAACCATGTGCTCCAAAAATGTTAATTTATCTTCCTACTCATTCACCTCTCTGATGGATATTCTGCTGGTTTTCACAAGCAGGACAATAACCATTTATATTATATTAAATATTCCTTAGTCTTAATAAATAGGCACCGCCTTGAGCTCTGCAAGGAAACGCCCTCCCAGTATCCCCAGTGGTGACAACGTTAATAACTGTCCCATCTGCTCCAGCTAGGATCCCACAGCAGGTACGCTTTTTGACTGGCAGATGCACAAGACAGTCAAATTGCCCACCTATCTGTACTTGCTCATCACATAGTCTCCCAGGAACACCCAAGCGCTAGCCCTGCTTTGCCCACACTCTCCTCCAAGCCATATAGAAAAGCGGCCAATTCGCTATGCTCCTGCGTGCCAGTATTTGTTCCACCTGCCAGGTGGACCCACTTCTGTCCTGATCAGGCAGAAGTTGTCAGCTGGATGCCAGGGGTGGCCCTGCTCACAGCCAGGTGGGCAAGCCCTCCGTGCCCACCTGGACCACAGAGGCTGAGACCGCCCACCCTGGGCTGGCAACCCCAAGGAGCATCTCCGTGGGGCCACTTGTGCCAAGGGCGGCCACCATGAACCAGGCTCTGAGAGAAACACAAAGCTGGGGACAGCAGATGACCAGGCCAAGAGACACTAAGAGGCACTGCAAGAGGGGGGAAGGACTTTTTAGAGCAATTCTTCCAGTTTTTATAATTACTGTGGTTTTCCTCATTTGACAAAGAAAGAAACTGAAGAACGAACAGACTATTTACCACCTAAGTGACATCCTCCACATCTAAGCCCAGGCCCCTCAGTGACAGAAGATGCAAGCTTAACCTTCACGCTAAACCACTTCTCATCTGGCCTCAAGTATAGTTTCAGCTTATTGAAAAATGGCATTCCAGTAAATGATTGCCATGGCTTAGATGATAGGGGAGAACTTGACCATATAAAAATCTTTGCCAACATGATAAAATCTAAAGAAAAAGAGTAATTTAATGTAATTGCTTAGTTCAGCAGAAGCTGAAAAAGGTCTTCAAACCATCAGCAGTATTACCAATTTTTAAGCAACTCTCTACTTTTTAAGACTGTGAATCACCTGATGACTATCAGTTAAATGTAGGGATGCAGAAAACTAAAAATAGAATTAACACTGGATCCAGCAATCCCACTCCTGGGCATCTATCCAGAGAAAAGCATGACTCAAAAAGATACATGCACTCCAGGGTTCACTGCAGCACTCTATACAACAGCCAAGACGTGGAAACAACCTAAATGCCCATCAGCAGAGGAGTAGACAAGGAAGATGTGGTACATATACACAATGGAATATTACTCAGCCATTAAAATGCACAAAATAACAGCATTTACAGCAACATGGATGGACCTAGAAATTATCATGCTAAGTGAAGTCAGTCAGACAATGAGATACCTACATCAAATGCTATCACTTACATGTGGAATTTTAAAAAAAGACACAAACTTCTTTGCAGTACAGATACGAACTCACAGACTTTGAAAAGCTTATGGTTTCCAAAGGAGACAGGTTCAGGGGTGGGGGGATGCACTGAGGGTTTGGCATGGAAATGCTATAAAACTTGGTTGTGATGATTACTGTATAATTATAAATGTAATAAAATTCACTGAGTTAATAAAAATAAAAATTAAAAAAAAAATAAGTGGAGAGATGGAAAGCAGAGGGGGATGGGATTCCCCACGTCAAACCACCTGGCATCAGGCAGCCTGTGACAGCCATGCCAAGAGGACCACACCAACAGTGTCTAAAAATCAATGAATAACCTGTATATCACTGTCATTTTAGTGAACTGTGTGCACCCCAACTTCTGTCACTTGATAAGCGGTCATCTAAGTTCAGTTCAGAGAATAAAAAGGGATGCGTGTTTAATTATTCTACGGGTAGCTTGATTTACACATTAACTTACATTACTGGAATGCTGCTCAAGTATTTTCAACGACCGCCTCTGCACTCGCTTATAAAAAGCATGTTTCCTAAGTAGGTACTAGAGCGAGCTGGCAGATTTAGGGTCATTTGAGTGTAGTACTCCAGCACCGTGACCTCGCAGCCAGCAGCCTCCAAATCTGCTGTCACACAACACTCCTGCGCTATGGCTGGGGGAGAGTCGGGCACAGAGCTTTAGGACACCCAGATCAATATGAGGGATCTACTTGGCTTTTTTCTTGGCAGGGGCTTGGGGGGGGGGGAGGGTGTCCTCGGCATTGCTCCTCGAGGAGATCAAGGCTCCCTACTTCGTGTGGTCCTGGCAGAACGCATCAGGGCGCTTTCCATAGCATCTATTAAGAAAGGGAAAGGTGGCGGGGGGACACTAACCACCAGTTTCACATAACAAGACAACCTTAAGCACTATGGGAGGAGCGTCTCATTAGCTAAGAAGCCAGAAAGGAAAGCAGCTCGGTAACATCACAGCTCTCTGTTCTTCAGTGAGTCAAGGGCCGTTGGCCTGCAGCATCCTCATCTCCAGCACACGTCCATTCCGTCTCGTTGGTCAGAATGGAGCCACATGCCCCTTCTAAGCCGCACACACGCATGGGGAAAGGAACTGCCCGAATGGAGCAGATTGATCCAGGCATCCTGACATTCCAGAGCACCCCCATCCAATGTCATCAGCCCGGAGTCAGAGACGATACCACGTGGGCCCAAGTTCTACATTCGCCAGAAAAATTTATCAAAGACCAAAAGGAAGAGAGGGAGTCATTTAACAGACTGACATCCAGTCTTTTCACTTCTGTCAAAAGACAGCAAATGCTGTCAAAGTAATCACAAGTCTCTCGAGCCTGACAAAAATGTACATTAGCCATGCCAATAGGAAGCTGGGGACAAACCGGGACCTAGATTTGCCGTAACTTTACTAGCCTGTGAGGCACTCACTGGCCATCGAGTAACCAACGTATTCAGCCTTTGGCAGAGGTCAAAATACCAAGCAAACATCATCTATTCCAAACAACTAGTGGTACTGCTTCTATCCAATAGGATTTTTTTTTTAATGCAAATGATTTAAAACTCAACTCAAAGGGCATAAGTGATCCATTACTCAGTTGTCTTTTGATGAAGCTTGGTGATTCAGCAGCTCGCACATCATCACCAAGGACTCTTGGTGTCTGGCCTTTGTCTCTTAGCTTTGCCACCCAGGGCTCAGGCTTCATCATCAGACTCCAGATGGCAGACATGCCCACACACACCCAACAGCTCAAGATTTACTCTTATGACAAAATTGCTACCTCAGTTTCAGGCCCCACATCCTTTTCCTAAATATCTATGGAGAAGAAAATACCAGTTCCAATGGCCCATTCCCAGGTGCCAGGATCTTTCACTGTCTTAAAATGAGTCACATGACTGAACCCAAATTAATAACCACAACCAAGGGAGAGAATACACAGGTCGGTGTGGATCAATCATAGCCTATCTTTTGAACTTTATGTGGGTTCAGTCCCACCCCAAAACCACACTGAGAGGGCCTATGTTCAAGGAATGGTTGAGAGAGAAGGGGAGAAGAAAGAAAAGGTTATTGGAGTGACAAATGACCAAATTTCCACTGCACTTGTCCTCCACAGCCCAGTTCCTCTAAATAAAGCCATTCTTCCAGCAAGCCTCCAATTTCCAAGGCTATGCCAGGGCTACATTTTACACAACCATGTGGCTCATTTTACCTTCAACCTAAGGAAACAATGCATAAAAGCATGGATTTTTATTCAACAAGTGCCCCAGAATCAGAGTCATGGTTCTGAGATATGGCCTCCACTGATGGCCAGGGATTGGGTTTTGTGGTTACAGCTCTCACAGATGAATTGTGTCACCCTGGTTTCAGGATGTACATTCACTGGGCTGTAACCACTGCTGACCGACCTTAGCGATTTCGCTGCTGGCATTAGACACAAGGCTGTGAGGCAAATGCCAGGCCAAGGGATCAGATGCCAGCCTAGATTGGCATGAGCATCATTTTCCCTCAATTTCCCTCTGTGGATGGATCAAAGCCCTCTGAGCCCAGCAGTCAACCAGGAGAAAATTCCAAAACCTGCTTCCGTCCATCCAGCTCCCTGCCGCCTGGAGACAAAGTAAAAGACACAGGGGGACTTTCCAGCCTCCAGTGATACATCAAGCAACAGGGTAAAAGCTGAGTGAACCATGATTAGCAGCCAGATAAGATACTCCCATTGTGACATCCCAAGGGCAAGGCGGTCAACTAGCAGCAGTCCACACGCTCCCAACGCACCTGGGACTCAGGTCTGTAGAGTGAGACCGGACCAACAATTTTGCTACTTAGGTAATTCACTGGGTGTCTCTAAAACCCAGTTTCCTCCTAAGATGGGAGCTGTTTAATGACACTGATAAATTCTGAAGTAGTGTGTAACTCACCATCCCCCCCCACCAACTCTCACCAAGGTAGAGTGGTGCCATTTTGTAATGGGTCCCCCAGCATCTCTTCTATGAAAGTTACAGGTGCTTGGGCCAAGAGTAAAATCTGGCCAATTCTGGGCAAACTACATTTTGTCTCCTGATAATATCTAGAAATGGGCCCAAAAGTGAACACTTTGGCTTGTTCGGAGCAGTGGGGCCGGTGACACAGAATTTCACACTATTAGCAACCAGAGTCCACTTGTACTGGCTGGCAGAGGAAGATGATCTGAGAACAAAGATGGAAAACCAGACACACACCGAATCTGAGAAAGAGAGTCACAGTAACTTTCCAGGCCCTTCCAGCTGTGTGGATCCACAGCAAGTCCCATAACCCTCAATCAACCTTCCTCAGTCTCATTTTTTTTTTTCCCTTCTTTTGGCCATGGCCCTGACAGGCCAAAGTTTCCCAGCCAGGGATCAAATCTACACCACAGCATGACCTAAGACCTAGCCATGACAATGCCAGTCCTTAACCACTAGGCCACCAGCAGACTCCTCAATCCCATCCCCCTTTTCTTTGGTCTTTCCAGGGCCACACCCACAGCATATGAAGGTTCCCCCCAGGCTAGGGGTCAAATCGGAGCTGTAGCTGCCAGCCTATGCCACAGCCACAGCAACACTGGATCTGAGCCACCTACACCACAGCTGATGGCAATGCCAGATCCTTTAACCCACTGAGTGGTGCCTGCGATCAAATCCCCATCCTCATGGATACCGTTTGGGTTCGTTACCTCTGAGCCACAATTGGAACTCAAGTTGCATATCACTTATAGTTGCTTCCTTGAAACAACAGTAGTATAGTGATGGAGCCTGTACAGCCAACAAGCTGTACAAGTATCTGCTATCTGCCCCTTTGCAATGAAAGCGTGGTACAAATAATTTGCAAGTTGGTAATTTGGTCACCTATATTTTCTCTTTTTCTAGCACAGGCATACACTACCTACGAATTTTTTAAATTTCAAATTAAACATTATTTTTTTAAAAAACAGAGTCATAAAAGTTCGCCAAAGAGAGGCAAAGGAGGAAGCGGGAAAATGGCAGGGCTGGGGGATGCAACCCCCCGAGGCGGCCCCGCGAGCGTCAGCGCTCTTCCTGGGAGCCAAGCCGGCTGTACGCCTCGCTGCTGACCATGACACAGTCGGGACAACACAGAGCGCCCCGTCTGAAACAAACTCGCCACAGCTTCCCACAGCCTCCTCGCCTGCTACACCAGCCTCGGCTCTCTCCCCGTCTCCAGCTCCAGAAGTCACAGTAAGAACCCCACACCCTGGAATCAAAACTGTTCTCCACAAAGAACACAACAAAAATGAACGATCATCGCTTCTTCTGTTCAGACCTGGATGACTGACCAGTACTTTGTTTTCCTTAGAGAAGGGAGATCAAAGGACCCCTCCTTCTCAGTTCTCACCAGGGCTTGAAAGGCTCCGCATTCAGACAGGGGAGCAAACCTTCCCAGTTTCTGCCCAGCTCCTGCCAGCGTGAACGTCAAACGCGCAGCGTGAGCCCTCACCTGTGGTCCACGACCTTTGAGCCAGCCCCGGGCTGGGTGCCATGCAAGGACACGCTCCCTCCACCTGTAGCTCCAGGTCACGTTCTCCCCGTCAGTGTTGCCAGCCTTTGGTCCAACAATCGCCGACACAGTACTGGAGCTGTTCCCTGGCGCCCACTGGGTCCTCTCCAGTCCTCGCTGTCCCTGTGGCGCCCCTCCCCCCCGGCTGGGATGCTGAGAAAGGGGACACGGCTCGCCCAAGTTCACCCAGCCAGCATCTAGCAAAGCCGGGATGCAGGAGCTCCCATGGTGGCACGACAGGATCCGAGGCGTCTTGGGAGCGCCGGGACACAGGTTCGATCCCCAGCCTAGCACAGTGGTGTAAGGATCTGGTTTGCTGCAGCGGCAGCTTAGGTGGTGACTGCAACTCGGATCTGAGCCCTGGCCCGAGAGCTCCCTATGCCACAGGGCAGCCAAAAATGCAAGGAAAGAAAAGAAAAGCAGGGATTCAAGCATATGGCTGACTCCCAAGTGACTAAGCATCCATGTCTGCAGGCTTCAGATGCAGTTACTTCTTGGAAACCTCTTGGCAATTAACACTTTCAGGCCCCACCCCCGGACTTACTGATTCTGATTTCGTATTTTGACACAACCCCCAGCAAGAGTCCTGTTCTGTCTTCAGAAATTTACTCTTCAGATTCAAGGCAAAGGGAAGATGGAAACGAGACATATTATGTGCGCATCTGTGGGCCAGGCTCTGTGCCGTTTTAATAGGATGCTTTTTCTTTTAATCACACCATGACCCTAATTTCAAGCCCATTATATTAGCATATAGGTGAATAGACTAAGACTTAAGGAAGCTAAGTCACTCGCCCAAGATCCATCGCCAGGGCGGAGCAGGACCAGGATTTGACCCCAGCGACCCCAGCACCACCCCGTCCGCCCTTCCTGCTGTGTGCTGGCAGCTGCAGTGTGGAGGGCCACGCGGCCAGCTTGAAAGAGGTACAGTCAGCCTTCGGGATTTGAGGTTTCTGCTCTTGTTGGAAAGGGGGTGATTTTACAATAACCTACATTAGGGGATAATTTCCCTCCAAAAAATGCTGTTTTTTTTCTAACCTCTGTTAAATTAGGATGCCTAGTTTCCTTCCCAAGTTTGTCCAAAAAAAAACCGCTGAAGTGGCAGCCTTTGGAATGGCCAAGGTCCTCACTTCTGATCCAAGGGGAAACGGAAATGGTCTCGGGGCAACTACGAGGCCTACTGTCAGAGAAATGGGCGGCTCCGAATGAACACGGAGAAATACTGGCTCTTTCTAGAACAAACAAAGATGAGTTATTCAAATCAAGTCAGGGGAAAAAAAAAAAAAAAAAAACAGGACTTGCAGGATGTTCTAGATCAAGTGCTGTCCTCGACTGCAGTGACAACAGGGTATCAAAGCTAGGCAGAAGGAGTAGAGGGGCCGACACAGGCCGGCAGGAGACAGAGCCCGGGAGAGGCGGCCCGCGCCCTATACCAGCCTCAGCCCCCCACACATCTTGCCCGTCCTTCTCTTTTGTCCAAGGCTGTACGTACTCCTTTCAGCTCAACGGGTGACTGGCACATAGTGAACACTCAACAAGCTACTGGTGAATAAATTAAAAAATGGTTATCCGGCAGTGATTAGTACAGGTATCAGATGTTGCCTCAGAAAGCCTGAAGCAGGTGTACCCACTGTGGCTCAGCAGTGACGAACCCAAACAGTAGCCGTGAGGACACAGGTTCAATCCCTGGCGTCTCTGGGATGGGTTAAGGATCCGGCATTGCCAGGAGCTGTGGTGTAGGTCACAGATGCGGCTTGGATCCGGGGCTGCTGTGGCTGCAGTGTTGGCCGGCAGCTGTAGCTCCGATTCGATCCCTAGCCTGGGAACCTCCGTAAGCTGCAGGTGCGGCCCTAAAAAGCAAAAAAGAAAAAAGGAGAATCTGAAGCCTTCTCTAAGGACGTCTCACATTAACTCTGGGGACAACAGAGGGCAAGGAAACCAGACCTGCCGCTCTCCCACCCCCACTGCCCCCATCCAGCCACAACACCCTCGCTCTACACGTTGGGCTTCCAAGTAAAATTTGACTTACAACAGTCTCATCACTAAAAGCCAAAAAAAAAAAAAAAAAATTAAATCCCTGGTACAATAAAAAAAGATCAAGAAAGAAAGTAATTCACAGTCATCTTCTTATTACCCATGCGACCTTGAGCAAGTTGCTCAGTTCTCTGAGCCCCAGTTTCATCATTTATAAAATAGCTTGTTGTGTTTGGTTAGGGTATTTCCAAAGGCCCCTTCTAGCTCTAACATAACCTTATTTCATCATTTTCATTATCTCCCAATTTTTCTTTTTTGCCTTTTTTTTTAATTTGTTCTAATTCCTTTTGAGTATTTATTTTTTCCATAGGAAGAAAAGATGTTAAAAGAAATGTAAATAAAATTAAACAAAAAGAAAAAATAAATCCCTCCCAAGTACTCCCTGCATTTGCTTTTAACAAAAGCTAGGAGAGATGTTTTCCACGTTCTCGCCTGGGGAGAACAGAATTTAAAGTCACGCTGTCGGGAGAGCTGGAGCCTTCAAAAGTAAGTAATGCTTAATCTGTTCTATTTCTGAAGCACAAAATGAAACCAAACAAAAAAGAAAAATAAGCTACCGCTTCACCAGTGCCAAGTTTCCTCATGCATAAACAGAGATCCATCCAGAAAAACAGCCTTCTCAGTCGGCTGGGACAAATCCGCATGTGCTTTTGTGGAAAATTCCCCAGGAAACTGGCATCACAGCTACTGGCTACAGATGCCTCTGGGTAAGGCCAGAAAACCACACACAAGTTGTGAGAAGCCATAGGCTAGGCTGGGGCAAGCACCTGCATGAGAAAGCTGCCCCCATCTCTGACCCCAATGGCACGAACACGGCTTCCTCCCCTCAAGCTGACTCCGAGAGCAAGCTGAGCAAGACCAGCGTGGGTCAGGTCTGACATCAAACTCCAGGCTCCATTTCTTAGGCATCTTATCCTGCCCAAGAATGTGCATCTTAGTGGTGCTCAGGTCTGCTTACCCCGGGTCTGTCATTGATCCTCTCTCTTTTCTCATTAATATCTTAGTCCGGATGGACCCTAGCCATAGTCATTCAAGAATAAAAGGACGTGGCTTCCTGTCTTCTCCCTTGCCAGAAGCAGGGGGAGCTTAAGGGTCCATCTCAAGTCACACTTCAGAATCGCCCAACTTTGAAACAAGTCAGGGCCGCTTTTTCTTCTTTAGCTAAACACTCCCTCTAGTTGAGTCCACCCAATCCCATGGCTTTTCAGTATCACCTTTGTACTGAAGACTTCTGGATTGCTCCAATAAACTCACACCCATAGAATCAAGTCTTCGTTTGTCATTTTTATTTGGATACCTAATAGGAATCTTTGCATCAATTGAAACCGAACTTGATTATACCCCAGTCTCCAGTTTTCTTCAGAGTAAAATACCACCACCACTCACCCACTTTCTCAAGCCCAAACTCTACCAATTATACCTGGCTCTTTTGTTTCCTTCATGCCCCACAGTTCAGTGGCACCCCAGGTACCTATCTTCAAGAGAATCCCAACAACCATCTCTCCCCTGCTCCCACCCTATTCTGAGCCATCACCATCCTACCGAGACCTTGCTATACCCTCTCAACTGACCTCCCTGATTTCACTCTAAAATCCATTTCCCAAAGAATGGCTGGGATCCAAGGAAGCCACTCTCCTACTTAAAACCATCCAGGAATTGTCGTTGTGGCTCAGTGGCAACAAATCTGACTAGCACCCGTGAGGACGCAGGTTCACTCCCTGGCCTTGCTCAGTGGATTAAGAATCCGGCGTTGCCGTGAGCTGTGGTGTAGTCTGCAGACTCACTTGGATCTGCTGTGGCTGTGGCTGTGGCTCTGGCTGTGGTGTAGGCCGGCGGCCACAGCTCCAACTCGAGCCCTAGCCTGGGAACATCCATATGATATGGGTGCGGTCCTAAAAACACCAAAAAGAAAAAGAAAAAAATCCCATGCTTCCCACTTACAATAAAACCCAAGAGCCCTGCCCCAGTTCACAAAGCCCCACACGATCTGAGGCATCCCTTCCTCTCTGAGCTCAGTCTGTTCCCACTTGACCCATCAATCTCCAGCCACAACCTGGCCCGCCTTCTGTACTTCACACCCACCAAGCTGATTCCTGTGCTGGAGCCTTTGGGTGTTGCCACCCCGTCCCCTCTCCTGACATGTTCCTCCCCAGGGTCTCCCCATGGACAGCACCTTCTTGTCATTTGAGTCTCAGCAGATGAAATTCTCTACAGAGAAGTCTTTCTGAACTCCCAGTCCAAAGGAGTCACCACATCAGGTAACACTGCATCTTAATTTTGTTTATACACAGAGCACCTATCATTGATCATTTCTTGTTCATTTATTTGTTGGTGTTTGTCTAGAACTTGGGTTAGAAGAACTTCCTCACTATTCACCATAGTTCAGTCATGTCTATCCAGTAGGCTCTCTATAAACATCTACTGAATGGGTGGATGGATGAATAACCAAGGAGAGAAAGCAAAGATGTTTACAATGAAGGGAAATAAAACCATGACCAAGTATTCAATCGATGATGAAGAATCATGGCCAACTACCCTAGTCCTGACTCACTTCTATCAAAACCACATGGTTGGGGGGGGCAGTATAAGGATGCTTGGGCACCTCTTTCTCATTCAAGGACAAGTCAACATTTCTTCTTCTCTGTCTACATTTAATTTTGTATTGATATAACACTTTGCAAGACATTCTGAAAACATAAAAAAGGCAGCCCACAATATCATCATCATAGCAAAGCAATTCTTTCCACACATAAATACTGCCTTTGAATTTTTATTCATTCATAAGCAGATATAATTTTCACAAAAATCGTATCTGAAGAAGATGGACTATTTTGCTAGGTTGCCATTTTATACTCATTTATTGTATCATAAACATGTTCTGTGCTACTACAGATCTGTAATAATAATAGGCATCATTTATTGAGAAATTACTCTTTGCCAGACATTGTTCAAAACACTGGCAGTATCTTGTTTTACCTGCATAGTAACTTTTTAAGGTGGGCACTAGAATTTTTTGTAATTCCCCAGTAGACAAAGCTCTTGCACATGCATCAGAAACGAATTTCATTATGAGACCGTTGATAGTATTGACTGACTACAACTCATGTCCATTAATAATGGAACACTTGAATAAAATAGGATGCTATACTGACAATAAAAATTAGTGGTTTGTATATACTATACTGACATTAAAAGTCATTACCCAGAAACATGCAAGACGATACGGAAGAAATATGAAGAGGAAAAAGAATCAGAGTGGTATGTCCATTATGATCCCATTAATCTCCATTTTAAAAAGTGATGTGCAGCTAGGTAAAAAAAAAAAAAAAAGGCATATTGTTTAATTCCATTGTTTAATTACATTTAGGCAAAATATTCAAATTACACAAATCCAGTGACAGAAAATACATCAGTGGCTGTCAGAGGCTGGGAAGAGGGAGAAATGGCAAGGGACTAGTACCAGGTATGGGATTCCTTTAGCATGATAAAATGTTCTGCAAGTAGACAGTGACAATAGTGGTGTGACTTTTAAAAGGTGGATGGATTTTTAACATGTTTGAATGGTTTTTTTAAAAAATATATATTTAAAATCTAACCGAAAAAAGGTATATAATAGAAAGGGGAATAAAGATGCACAGAAAACTTGGTAGTGGTAGAAGGAAGCAGAGGTAGACACATGAAATAACAAAAGAAGGGTTTTTTTCTGTCTAGTTCTACATCATTTGAATCTTATTTGAATACTTCACAATATTTAACTTATCATTTAATTAAAAATAATAAATTATGTAAAAAAAACCTATTTTAAAATTCAAGTAAATAGAGTAGGCAATGTTTGATTTTTGTTGGTCAGCTCACCAAGGTATTAAGAGCAACAGATATGCTGCAAATGAGAGGCTTTCAGAGAAATGTTTCTCCTCTTAGGACATCTGGCTTTCAGAGGTTGAATGTTTTCTCCTTCATGTTATGAAGAATGATTTTTTTGGATTCATGACTATGAATTTATGAGTATGAACTGCCCAACTTTCAAATAATCACACTGGGCAGTACAGGTAAGAGTAACTAAAATTTATGGACAACGGAGAACAAATCTGACACTATGGATAGATGGGGGGGGTAGATAGATAGACTGTAATGTGTTTAATTCAAAATCTTATTGTCTTCCCAAATTATAAAACTGAGCCACAAAATAAAGATTTTAAAACAATTTAGCTCTAAACAAACTTGGAAGACTGAAACTCAAACTTAAAATGAAACTGATGAAAATTCCATCAGCACCCTAAAACCAAAACAAAAGCTCAAGAAACTATAGCAAAATACTCCAAACTAAATGCAGTATTTTCAAGCAAGCACATGGAAATATGAATGTCCATAAAACAGGAAGAAATAAAGATTGATGGAAAGAAGAAAAAGAGAAATAACCTCCAAAATAAAAAATTAAAAATTTCCCCTAAGAAAAAAATTGTATTTGGGTGAACATTTACCGAGAGGAAGTGAAGCAGAAAAATAACCTAGATAAAAAGAATACAATAAAAACATTAAGAAGGGTAAAAGGGAAAGTTTAAATGGAAGACAAAAGGAAATCCAATTACACATATTGAGACTTTCTGAAAAGTAAAAACCAATGGAATAGAACTAATATTTAAAAATATAATCCATGAAAAGGTTCAGCAAACTACAGAATACCTGAGAAATCCATATACTAAATGGGCCCACCAGGAACCTAGGAAAATTCACCCTGAATGACCAACCTTCAGATATATCTAATAACACTGTTAGATTTTCCAGGGGCAGGGGGGGAACCTCAGGTCTCCAGTCAGGGAAAAAGCCTAAAATTCTTAAAATAACAAATGAATTGAGATGGTAACAAAATTCCCAACAACAACATACAAAGCCAGGCAAGAGGCAAGCAGCATTTGCAAGAAAATGCATACCAAGGATTTTATATCCAGCTAAGCTACCATTCAATGCCAAGGCATAAATTAAAAAGAAAAAAAAAATTATACATATTCAAAAACTTGAAGAATATTTTAATTCCTGTATCTTTGAAGAACCTGCTAAAGGATCAATTTCTTACAACCAAGTTATGACAGGAAATTTGGACAGAGTGATCTTAAATCTCAAGAATATTAAAGCCTTAAGATTAAAACAAAAATGGAGAAAAGAGAATAATACAAAACACCGTAGGTTCTGACATACTAGATATAATATGAATAAAAACTGGAACAGAAAGGAGAGGAAACATGGTAAGGAGAATAAATTCACTGGTGTTGCCAAGGAGTCCTCCAGTCTTGTGACCTCCCAAATCCTTACACCCCTAAAATTTGAGAACCTCGGAAATTTTCATTTCTTATATGTATCAGTATTTTTCATAAAGGAAATTACAACTGAGAAGCTATTTTTTTACTTAAAATAATAATAAGCCTATTAAATGGCAACACAAAGATTTTTATGAAAAACCCTTTTAACCAAGAAATATAGTGAGAAGAGTAGCATTTTCTTTTTCTTGTTAGGGCCACACCTGCAGCATATGACAGTTCCCAGGCTAGGGGTCGAATCAGAGCTGCAGATGCTGGCCTACACAACTCACGGCAGGGCTGGAACTTTAACCCCCTACTGAGTAAGAGCAGGGATAGAACCTGTGTCTTCACAGATACTGGTCAGGTTTGTAACCCACTGAGCCACCACTGCAACTCCCAAAGGGTAGCATTATTTTATATTTTTGTCATCTCTTTCATATCTGCCTTAATAGAAGACAGCTGGATTTTCTTATGTGTTTCACACATTTCATTAGCCATCAAAGGAATAACATTATCGTGTATCATGTAGCCTCTGGAAAATGTTCATGCGCATTCATAAGAAAGTTAGTGAGGAAAAGCCAAGTAAAGTCTTAGTATTATGAGAACAGTTTTGATGTCGCAGACTCCATGAAAAGGTTTCAGAGGCCTGCAGTGAACCGCATTTTGAGAACATCTGTCATACAGATAAAAGGGAGGAGTCAAGGATACAATAAAAACTGACACACCAGGTAATAAAGGCTAACTCAGAAAACAGTGGAGAAGGGGGTTTAAAAGGTGTGAGGACAGAGGAATCAGTAAGTGTTTTTTTTAATTAAGACCAAAGCAAACACATGTTGATAAACATAAAATGCTAAAATTATAACTGGAAAAAATTTTCAGAGACTTAACATAATAAAAAGATATCCAAATTGAAAGATAAGAGTTAAAACTGTCATTCTAGATGACCTGTTTTTATATATAGAAAACGCTAAGGACTCCACCCACAACTATTCAAATGGATAGACAATTTCAGCAAAGTAGCAGAATACGAAATTCCAATTCAGAGATTGGTTACATTTCTGTACACTAACAAAGAAATATTAGAAGGAAATTAAAAAGGATTCAAAGAAATGGAGAGATATGCCATGCTCCTGGATTGGAAGAATTAATGTTACTAAAATGACACTATTACCCAAAACAATCCACAGATTTAATACCATCCCTATCAAATTAGCCATGTTATTTCTCACAAACTAGAACAATCCAAAAACTGATCTGGAACCATAAGAGAACCGGAATTACCAAAGCAATTCTGGGGGGCGGGGGGACAAGCAGGAGGAATACATCTCAGACTTCAGAGGACATTACAAAGCTACAGTAATCAAGACAGCGTGGTACTGGTAGGAAAATGGACATATAAACCTACAGAACAGAATAGAGAGCCCA
The DNA here is from genome assembly GCA_004024745.2 of Catagonus wagneri. Lineage (NCBI taxonomy): Eukaryota > Metazoa > Chordata > Mammalia > Artiodactyla > Tayassuidae > Catagonus > Catagonus wagneri. The sequence goes on from PVHT021183659.1 coordinate 3,449,879, forward strand.
AAAATAAAAGCAGCCATCTATGCTCAATTAATCTTTGACCAAGGAGGCAAAAATATACAATGGGAAAATTGTCTTCAGCAAGTGGTGCTAGGGGAACTGAACAGCAGGATGTAAATCAATGAAACTAGAACACAGCATACACAAAAATAAACTCAAAGTGGCTTACATAAGAAACCATAAAACTTCTACAGGAGAACACAGGTAAAAACTTCTGACATAAACCATACAAAAGGCAAAAATAATAAAAACAAAAATAAACCAATGAGACCTAATCAAACTTAACAAGCTTTCAAAAAGCAAAGGAAACCATTTAAAAAATGAAAAGCCAGCCTATGAAACAGGAGACAACAGTTGCCAACAAAGAAACCAGTGAGGGCTTCATCTCCAAGATATACAAATAACTCATACACATCAACCACAAAAAAAACAACCAAATCAAAAAATGGGAAGAAAATCTAAATAGACATTTCTTCAGAGACCTATGGATGGCCTGCAGACTCAACATCACTAATTATCATGGAAATGCAAATCAAAACTACAATGAGATACCACCTCACATGGGTTAGAATGGCCATCATGAACTAGTCTACGAATATCAAATGCTGGAAAGGGTGTGCAGAAAAGGGAACCCACAACTGCTGATGGGAATGTCAACTGGTACAACTATTATGGAAACACTAAGGAGGTTCCTCAGAAAACCAAATATAGAACTACCACGTGAACCAGAAATCCCACTCCTGGGCATATATCCAGACAAAACTACAATTCAAATAGATACATGCACCCATATGTTCATAGCAGCGCTATTCACAATAGCTAAGACATGGAAACAACCTAAATGTCCACCAACAGATGAGAGGATTAAGAAGTGGCACATGTATACCATGGAATACTACTCAGCCATAAAAAAGAATGAAATAATGTCATTTGCAGCAACATGGATGCAACCAAAGATTCTCATACTAAATGAAGTCAGAAAGAGAAAGACAAACACCATAAGATATCACTTACATGTGGAATCTAAAATATGGCGCAGATGAACCTATCTACAAAACAGAAACAGAGAGACATGGAGAATAGACTTGTGGATGCCAGGGGGGAGGGGAGGAAGTGGGATGGAGTGGGAGTTTGGGGTTAGTAAAGACCAACTATTACATTTAGAATGGATAAGCCATGAGGTCCTACTATGTAGCCACAGGGAACAATATCCAATCTCTTTTGATAGAACATGATGGAAGATAGTACATATATTTATACAGAGACACATTTTAAGTGAACTATACATTTTTTTAAAGAATTAGCAAAAAAAAAAATAAATACCAAATCTATGATGCATGCGAGTCAGACCTGAAAAAATATGATTCCAAAAGACTAAACATAAAAAGATGAATAGGGCCTAAAAGCCAAATGAAATCAGTAAGAAAGCAGTGGTTGAAATCCTGGTATCGAAGTAGGATGCAAGATACCTCCCCCCCAAAAAAATTAATTTAACAAAAAGGACAGTATTAAGGCTAAATGCTTTGATTCAAAATAGAGATAACGTTTAGAATGTCTATGCACCAAACAGCACAGCAACTACATCATCTTTACACAACAGCAACTACATGAAAAGCAAGGAGAAATACACAAAAGCCCTCTGATAGTAGAGTTCAGCCAGCTATTCTCATTTTAACACATGTCAAGTGGACAAAAAATTAATACGGCTATGGAATACCTACACAACAATCTCAATAAAACAGATCTTATGGAAACACATCAAACATTAAACTGTGATAACCAAACACATTTTCTTCTCAAGCACACATGCAACATTTACAAAACTGATCAGCTACTAGGTCACAAAGAAACTATTACTAAGTTATATGCAGAAGAAATATTACCAAGAACACTGATTATAATTCAATAAAATAAACAATTAATAAAAGTATTTAAAAATAAGAAAACTTCCACCTGGGAATTCAAATTTTTCTCTTAAACGTTAAGTGAAAGAAGGAACAGAACCCCCAATTTCTAAACTTGCAAAGTGAAATGATAATGAAACTACCACATATTAGAATCTATGGAATGCATTTGAGCAGTAATCATAATAATTGATTTATATGCTTATTGCAAACTAAAAATGTATCAACTCTAAAGGAACACAGACACAAATCAAATTCTTTATTCTTTGAAGAACAGACACGTCACTAGTTTTCCTGATAAAGAAGGCACAAAGAAATGACCAATGAGACAAAAAATATACATACCTCTATGTAAATAAATCTGAAAACCTGTATTAAATGAATAACATTTGATAAAGTTTACCAAAATTGACTCAAGTATAGTTAGAAAGCATTCTAAATGGGCCAATATTTATGGAAAAAAATAAAAATTTATCAGAGCTAGATCCCACAAAAAAAGCACCAGGTCCAGATGTTTTCACAAGGAAATTTTACCAAACTGTCAATAATCAGATACTCCCAATGGTATGAACACTCCTCCAAAACATAAAAAATGAAGGAAAACTTGCAAAATCATTTTATGAAGCAAAAGTAGTAATGATCCCCAAATATTATATTGTTCCAAAATTTTTAAAATCCAGTTACCAACATAATTGATGAATACTAACACAAAATGTAAATATTAGTAAACAGAATTCATCACCACACTATCAAAATAACGTACAACCACCAAGCAGGATTTGGTGTAGTAATACACCCAGTACGGAAAATCCATTAGCTATAAAAGACCCTAAATCTCAGAAAAAATTCAGCACCTATTCCCATTAAACCATACACACCATGATTCTGAAGACACAATCGCACTCCCCAGAAAAACAACAAAGGGCGCTCCCCCCGTGGCTCGGTGGCTAACGAACCCGAGTAGTAGCCCCAAGGACGCAGGTTTGATCCCAGGCCTTGCTGTGGTCTAGGTCACAGACACGGCTGGGATCCAGTGTTGCAGTGGCTCCAGTGTAGGCCGGCGGCTACAGCTCCGATTCGACCCCTAGCCTGGGAACCTCCATATGCCGCAGGTGCGGCCCTAAATAGACAAAAGACAAAAAATATAAAATAAGAAATAAAACAACACAGGTGTGTGCAAGACTTGTACTTCTGAGATGGTCCCGACGGCCCTCATCTCACATGCCACTTCTTTGAATAGACCCCAACCATGACGAATGCTGATGTTTTAACCCAGCTACACAAATTACAGAAATGGGGTTGTGTGACACCTAAAATGATAATTAAAAAAAAAAAAAAAAAAGGAAGCGTTCCCTTCATGGCTCAGTGGTTAACGAACCCAACTAGTATCCATGAGGACGCATGTTCGATCCCTGGCCTCGCTCAGCAGGTTAAGGATCCTGTGTTGCCTTGAGCTGTGGTGTAGGTCACAGACTCAGCTCAGATCCTGTGTTGCCGTGGGGGTGGTGTAAGCCAGTAGCTACAGCTTCGAATCGACCCCTAGCCTGGCAACTTTCATATGCCGCGAGTGTGGCTCTTAAAAAAAAAAAAAAATTGTCGTTTCCACCTTGTTCTCTCTGTTGGATCCTTTGTCCCAGGGAAGCCAGTGGCCATGGTGTGACAACATTCCAGCAGTCCTATGGAGAGGGCCACATAGTGAGAAACGAGGGCTTCCTGCCGAAAACCAGCACCAACTTGCCAGCAATGTGAGCGAGCATGTCAGCAACACCAATTCAGCCTCAGATATCCACAGCTCCAGCCAACACCTGTCTCCTTCATCAGAGTCCCTCAAACCAGAATCCCCCAGCTAGACCACTCCTCCTTTCGTGTCCCATAGAAAAGTGTGAGATAATAGATGTTTATTATTATGTTAAGCCACTAAGTTTAGAGGTAATTTTTTAATGCAGTGATAACTAGTAGAATCTGTATGGAAAAACCTAAAAACGCTACTGAAAGACACAAAGTCAGAATTGAACACGTGAAGAGTAAGCTCTTGTTCTTAGACAGGACAATGTAAGGTCATAAAACGATCACTTCTCCCTGCACTAATCTATACACTTTATACCCTTCAGGCAGTAACAAAAAAATACTGATAAGCTTTTTTTATGATGCTAGATAAATTGCAACAAAAATTCCTGAGAAAAATAAACATGCATGAATAGCTAGGAAGACATTGAAAAAAAATCACCACTATAAAAAGAACTAACCCTGCCAGAACCAACCCTGCCAGATACTAAAGCATTCTATAATTAAAACAGCGTAGTACTGGCACGTGAACAGGCAGACAGGCTGGTGCAGTGGAAGAGAACAGACTGCCCAGTTTGGGAACCAAGTGCATATGGAAAAATTATCATATAATAAAGATGGCTTGCAAACGTCTGGGCCAAGATGAACTTTTTTTTTTTTTTAAAGAGGTACTGGGATAACTGAATAGCCTTTTGGAAAAAGATACAATTAAATGTATTATTCACATCATCCAGAGTTCGAAGTTTAAAAAACTGTATAAATATTAGATACGAAGAGTTGATTCCATCTATAACATGGGTGTAAGAAAAGTTTCAACGATTTAAAATCCAGCTGAGGAGTTTCCACTGCGGCACAGTGGCATCAGCAGCATCTCTAGAGCTCTAGGACGCAGGTTCAATCCTCCGCCTGCCACAGAGGGTTAAGGATCCGGCACTGCTGCAACTGTGGCTCAGATCTGATCCCTGACCTGGGAACTCCATATGGCATGAGATGGCAAAGAAAAAAAATAAATAAAATCCAACTGAAAAAAAAGTTAAGGATAAATTTGACACAAAATTTGACTATATAAAAATTTTTAATTGAAAAAATCTCAAAGTAAAATGATAGATAACAAACTGGGAAAATATTTGCACAATGTACCACAGATATTTTATCATTCTCAATATACTTAAAAACTATTAAAATAAAGAGGAAATTGACCAACACTTGAACAAGTTGAAGGCACAAGACAACAACTCATGAAAAATGTACACAGTGGTCCTTAGTCATGTGAAAGTACTTCCATTTTGCTCAAAAGAAAAAAAGCAAATAAAATTACACTGAGATACCGTTTCTCTTTTACCAGGTTGGCAAAAAAGTAAAAAGCTTGGCAACGCATTCTGCTGGCAAGGCTGCCAGGCAGTTCCCATCACTGCTGATGGGAATGCAGATAATACAACCCTTATGTTGAGGAGTTTGGCAATTGCTAACAAAATCACATATGCGTTTCCTTTTATTTAGTAATCCCTGTTCTAGGAATTTACCTTGTTACACTTCTGACAGTAAGAAAATACATTCACATTAGATTATCCATTGTAGCATTATTTATAAATGCAGAATCACTGGAAACAACCTAAATATCTACACATAAGAAACTGAGAGAAGAAGTGATGTTACATACACATAGTGGAGTGCTTTGTAATAGACAAAAGGTCTCTATGAGTTAATATGAAGCCAGTTTAGCATATATTGATAAGTGACAGATGCAAAGTGCAGGTATATTTATATTTCCATAGTCACAAAGTGTCTACATGAAAGTTAATTAAAGGGGGAAAATGCTCATTGGCACAGATTCACCTTAAGTGACCAGAGTTAACATTTTCAGTAATGATAAAAATTGGTATCACGTACCTCTGGACATGATGCCCTGAGAAGACAAGCACCTTTGTAGTATTTCTGCCGAAGAATTGTAATTACATCACACAAACTTAGGTACAGCCTATAAAGAAAATCATTAAGGGCATGAAAGAAAGAATCTGGAGAGAAGAAGGGAGGGAGGGAGAGCAGGGAAGAAAGGAGATGCCTGGACTAAAGGGAGAAAAGAGCTATAAAACTCATTTGAGATAACTGGCAAAATTTGAACTTGGAGAGTGGATCAGATAGTAAGATTGAGCCAATGTTAAATTTCCTGATTTCACGCTTATACTCTGGTTAGAGTTTAATCCTGTTCTAAGTCCAAAACCATGACTCTAAAAGACACATGTACTCCAGTGTTCATTGTAGCACTATATACAATAGCCAAGACATGGAAACAAACTAAATGTCCTCTGACAGAGGAGTGGATAAAGAAGATGTGGTACATATACACAGTGGAATATTACTCAGCTATTAAAAGCAAAGAAATGATGGCATTTGCAGCAACATGGATGGACCTAGAAATTACCGTGCTAAGTGAAGTCAGACAATGAGACACCAACATCAAATGCTATCACTTACATATGGAATCTAAAAATAAGGCCATGACGAACTTCCTTGCAGAACAGATACTGACTCACAGACTTTGAAAAACTTAACGGTTTCCAGATGAGACAGGTTGGGGGTAGGGGGATGCACGGAGAGTTTGGGATGGAAATGCTATAAAATCTGGTTGTGATGATTGTTGTACACCTATAAATGTAACAATCATTGAGCCATTAAAAAATAAAATGTATTATATAGGAGTAAAAAAAAAAAATCCTGTTCTTAGCAAACAGCCACTGAAATAACTAGGAGTAAAGAGATATGAGGCCTGTAACTTATTTGTACGTGGTTCTTTAAAAATGGATAGTGCTTGTGTGTGCATATATATATATATATATATATATATACATATAAATGAATGAGAGAATAATAAGCAAATGGATGAAAATGTTAAAATTAGTGCATCTGAGTAAATATATTGAAGTTCTATGTATTACTTTTACAACCTTTCTCCAAGTTTGAGATTCAAAATAGTTGTGCAAATTCGGAAGTCTGTTTGACAAGTGACAAGAAGGACAAAGTTCACTGGTGGTTGAAAGCAAGGGAGAAGGTATTTGGAATGTCTAAAACTCACAAGGCCTTGACTGAATCAAAGGAATTTCTGCAAAGCAGCAAGAAAAAAAAAAGCAATCCCAATAGAAAACACACAAAGGCTGTGAACCATTTATAAGGAGGAAATCCAAAACCTATCTGACATATAATAAAGTGGTCAGAATCATTGGCAATTTGAGACATGTTAATTTTAAAGACAATGAGGTATCACTTCACCCTATTAATTCACCAGTGTGGGAATTCGTAATGATTCTAAAGGTTGGTAGAAAGGTGGGGAGGTAGAACCCTTACAAATTGCTCACCTTACAAACTGATTTATACTGGAAATAAAAAATTGGCACTACTTAATCAAATTCAATATACATACACTATAGGAAATGGTGATATAGAGATAGGAAAACTTTGCTGGATACCTGCTAAAAATGTCAAGGCTGACTTTAAACCTATTGCAATAGAGGAGAGGGGTTGAACTAACTGTGAAAATAAAAGGCAAGGGTACTTTTAAATGCCGAGGTGAACTAATGGCAAAGTACTAGAGGACGTTGAGGGGAGGTGGGCCACTGTGCCCAGGCCATCCGTGTTTGCTAACCGTCACTTTTCAAAGGTAGGCTCCTAGCCTCCCAAAGAGATCCTTCCATGCTGCCATTTCAAAGGGATGACTCCCAGGTCCTAGAGGAAGGCACTTCTGGGCTGTAGAATTTTTCCAGTACAATGCCAAGTTTTCTGAAACAGATGCTCTGAGAAAAGGGAAGTCAGGGGCTCCAACTTTCAAGAAACTCGTCTCAAGTTCAGTCACGCTGAGGGCAACGTGAAGGCAGTTTTGGTCAGTGCCCACTAGGTACCTGAAAATGGTTAGATAGCTCGACAAGCAGATGTGTACAAGTCTGCCCGGCTGGAGACTGTGTTTCGGATCAGGGGGTTGAAACCCAACCCTGTGCCCAAAATGAGGAGGCCAAGTGCGGTGGATCCACACTGCACAGATGATTTCGCAAGTGCTGTGCATGCTAGCCTCTCAGCCCAGTGCTGACATCAGCTCGAGATTCTCACACTGACGTCTTCTTCCCCGCCACGTGTCTACTTCAGACAGGTCTTCGCGGCCAGCACTGGGACTTACTCCGCCCACACACCGTGAAAGGGCTTTTCAGGCTTCTGTCTGCAAGTGGCTCTCCTGGTCACATTCATCGGGCAAAGAAATGCACTTGGTTGTGCCCCGTTTCAGAGAAGGGAAGAGCAGTGCCGTTCTACGCTGTGCCCAAAAGGCAGAGACCAGGTCCTACCCACGAACAGCACGCCGAGGACTGCTGGCATTCTCAAAACGCCAAGACGAGGTGGTTTTCACTCTTCTTGAATGTCACACATGTCCACGACAAGGAGTCCTTTGGAACTTGACCGAGGTACGAATTTGAATCACACGTGTTAGCAAGGATGAAGCTGGCTGGGTGGGGCCCCAAAGCAAGGTTCCCACTGCCCATCAGCCACATGGCAACTCTGTGGTTCTCTGCTGTTGCACACACGCCAAGACACGCTAATGCTCATACAGTATACTTAGCTTTCACAGGACAGTCTGTCTGCTGCACATTTGGGGACTGTCCACCTGTTTGAGATACATCTGGTTTTGAATGTCGGGGTCTCTTCACCCCTCTGGCCATCCAATCTATTTCTCACGGCCCATCAACTACTGTTCCCATCAACTACTGTTGTTCCCATCAACTACTGTTGTTCCCATCAACTACTGTTCTCAGCCACAGGGCCTCCCCACTTGTAAGATTCACAGTGACTAACACAGTGACTAACACAGGTACGGACTGGAATTCAGCCAGTCCAGTGGATGCGAGACAGTCACGCACCAAAGTGGCCTGGGAACTGCAGAGCTCCTTATCCTAAGTGTTAGAGTGAGACGTGGCAAGGAGCAGAGGCTCAATGGCTGCATGATCTTAGCCACGTCACTGAATCACGCGTGGCTTCATGATCTTGATCAGAAAACGAGGCTGTAAGAAAGAAGGTAATTTCATTCTTCCTTGCCTCACTTTTCTCCTTCTGTCCCTGCCTCCTGCTGAAACGATGCTATGAGAAATTGTCAAATTTAGCAGACAACTGTGTGTTTCCATTATGAAGACTCTGAATACCTGAGCCTCCTTCTACGAAAGGAGGCAGAGACTTTTCGGGTCTATCTCCCCCTCCCAGCAGAGGACCCCAGCTCCCTGCTTCCAGATGGGGATTGCAACCCCGGGGAGGAGCAAGGGGAGAAGGTATCTGAGAAAGAAGATTCTGAACGGCCTGAGTGAAAGCTGACCCAAAATCACAGCAAGAAGCAGAGTAAATCCAACAATGTGCTCTGAACAGTAACGAGTAAAAGGACTTTTCACAAGACATGTTTTTATACACACACACAACACATCAAGTGAGTCAAAATCGAAGTTCATTCCGCATCAGGAAAATAAGGCAAATTAGATCACCTGACGACGACAGGACATGGTGCAAATAATATACTTTGTGATCAGGAAATATAAATCAAGCACTTTTAGAGACATTTCTCTTCAATGTATCAGGCACCCCATGGTATTACCAAAAAATCTCATCTGAGATCTGATAAATACGTAGCCAGTGATTCTGTCTTCGGCCACCTCCTAGCTGTGAGCTCTCAAGACAAGTCACCTCCCTGCGTGAGCCTCTGATTCTCACCGCTGCATCACCTCCCCCCATCCCCACAGCGTTGCTTTGGGGATTAAATCAGACAATGCACATGGCACTGCTGAGTAATCAACTAACATGCCTTCTACAGACATCAGAGATGACCACGTGTCAGAGAAGTGAAGTGGACATTCAGCGCGACCGACTGTGTGTCAGACTAAAGCAGTCCTAACCCAGGGCGCCCTCCGAAAGGAGCGGAGTTTTAGCTCCAAAGAGCGCCAGTTTTTGTCTGAAACCTTGCTGATGCTACAGGCTTGTCACCCAGGACCTCCCATCACCACCTCTTATGTCTGGGAAATGGAAACTGAGTACCGTTTTTGTAGAAAACAAGATTACAAATGACAGTCCAGGCAGGTTCCTTTGCAATTAGACCCTTACACTGCAACCGGTCCTTGTTAAAATTGTTTCATTACTTCCTGCTGCTCAATTTCCTCCTGTCCCGTGTGGTATTTACCTGTTCCTATACAGTGAGGTCACACACTGATTATAAAAATAAAATGCCAAGCATCACAACCACTTTGGCCTTTATTTTCCAAAAAAAGTTTCTCGAGTGTACAATATAGTGACAAGTGGGCTGCCCAGACCTGTTTTTTGAGAAAAATATTTTTGTGTGAAATGTATGAACTGGTGAAGCAGAGCAGATGCTAAGTGACTTGTGAAATGGACTCTCTTAGCTTCACATCTCTCATACTCCTGAGCAAAATATCTGTGCAATGAGCATTAGAAAAGAAGAGAACTGGCAGGCTGATGGGCAAATGAGGCGCAGATCTAATTCACAAAAGTAAATGATCAATAATAGGATCAAAAACACTTCAACTGCAAGCTCCATGGCAGGAAGGCCTTGGTTTTGTGAATGGCTCTTCTCTCTAGAGCCTTCGTCCACAGAGTTTAGAACATAGTAGATATTCAGTGAAATAATGCCTTTTGCACCAACGTCAGTGTAACTAGAAATTATCATACTAAGTCAGTCAGAAAGAGACAAATACCCTAGGAGATCATGTATGTGTAACATCTAAAATATGCCACAGATGAGTTCATCTACAAAACAGAAACAGACTCACAGAGAACAGACTTGTGGTGGCCAAGAAGGGGAGTGGGAGGTATCAGGATGGACTGGGAGTTTAGAGTTAATGGATGAAAGTTACTACATTTAGAATGGATAAGCAATGAGGTCCTACCCTATAGTACAGGGAACTATATCCAGTCTCTTGGAATACACCCTGATGGAATATTAATTAGGAAAAGCAACGTATATGTTCACATGACTCAGTCAGTTTGCTGTACAGAAGAAACTGGCACAACGTTGTAAACCAACTATACTGTAATTAAAAATTGTTTTAAAGAAGAACATGGTAGATATTCGAACCTTACTGAAAGGATGAATAAACTTTCCTGGTATTCAAGTAAGTGCAAAATAAGACCGTAATAAAGATGTCATTATTGATCTAACAGATAAACCAAATTTTGTTTTTGTTTTTCATGATCAAACAAATGTTGGTAAAGACAGAGAGAGAGAAGGCTTGAGATGTGATTATATTTGTAAATTTTTTTTGGCGGGGGGAGGAGAGGGGAAGAGAGAAAGAAAAGGAAAACAAGGCAGAGATGGAGGATCTCCAAATTCATCTATTCCAGCTCCCTCATTTTACAAATGAAAATGTCACTCGTTTAGTCAAGGTGGGACCAAATCCCTGCCCTCAAAGAGCGGTCAAATGGAGGAGACAGACACTGAACAAAGCTTTGACGAGGAGAAATGCAGTCTGTGGTGGGAGAGCATAAGGAAACCCAGCCTGGTGTTTAGACTCAGAGGGATCTTCACAAACGACACATCAGCTAAGACTTGAAAGACAGGTGGGACTTAAGCAGAGGAAGAAGCCCAAAGTCAGTTGCACTAAACTATATATATGGAGTTCCCATTGTAACTCAGCCAGTTAAGGACCCAACATAGTCTCCATGAGGATGTGGGTTCGATCCCTGGCCTTGCTCAGTGGGTTAAGGATCCAGCATTGTCAAGAGCTACAGTGTAGGAGTTTCCTTCGCGGCTCAGTGGTTAAAGAATCCGACTAAGAACCATGAGGTTGCGGGTTCGATCCCTGGCCTTGCTCAGTGGGTTAAGGATCCGGCGTGGCCGTGAGCTGTGGTGTAGGTCGCAGACGCGGCTCTGATCCCGCGTTGCTGTGGCTGTGGTGAAGGCCAGCGGCTACAGCTCCTGTTAGACCCCTAGCCTGGGAACCTCCATATGCCGCGGGTGCGGCTCCACAGAAAAAGGCAAAAAAAAAAAAAAAAAGACAAAAAGGCTACAGTGTAGGTTGCAGATGTGGCTTCGATCTAGCATTGCTGTGGCTGTGCCACAGGCAGGCAGCTGCAGCCCTGATTCAGTCCCTAGCCTGGGAACTTCCATATGCAGCAGGTACGGCTATGAAAAGAAAACAAAATATTGTGAACAGTGAAGTTAAAAAAAAAAAAAAAGGCAAATCAGCTAGGAACTTGAGACCCAAACAACAACAGTGCAATACATTTCCTGGGTTTTCTTTGTGATGCACATATTTCAGACTGATTGCTGGAGAAGCCGACAGCCCAACAACCTGGAAATGCTAAGAGGCACAGACAAAACAACAATGCAACAGAAACGACAAAAGCCTTCTCTCTCTAGGCAGAGGACCAGGAAAGGGGCAGCCTAACAAGACAGAAAACATTTAGATCATTGTCCCCTAACCACATACAATGGAAGACACTACGGCTGCAGCCCCAGCCCATGCCAGTGAAGGCCAAATAAGGAGCCTAGACTTCTCTCGCTGGGCTTTAACAGGAATTCCCAAGCCCCTTGCCAGGATGCTATCAAGGAAGGAGAAGGGAGCTGGAACATTCGTCCCCACTGAGTGGTATTAAATCACCTTTTGCAGTGCATACTACATGAAGAACCTGGGACTTCCACCGCGGCTGGCAGGAACGCGGTGTTTCTTTTCCCTCCCTGGACAGGTGGTGTCAGAGGAAACCTAGGCCAGTTAGGACATTCACCAGCCCCATAGTAAGAGTCGAGCCCACGTGCAGAGTGGTCATGAGGCATTCCAGTCCCTCGCAGCCTAGGAGCTATCACTGGGGTCCAGGAGGGAGCCGGAACCCTAACTCCCACTGAGCCGTAACAAGGCTCTCCTTGCTCTCAGATGTCAGTGGAGGCTGAGGGGGAAATGTTTGCCTTCCCTGTGTCAGTACTGAGGCGGCACTCGCCCTTCCCCTGCTCGAGTGCTATCCCAGTGAGCCGGAAAAAAAAAACAGATTATCTCAAGAAGTTTCAGAGTCTCGTAACATAATACCTGAAATGCCTAGGTCCTATTTCCTTAAAACATCATTCATCGTGTCAAGATCGAGAAGGATCTCAAACTGAAAACAACAGACAATCAAAATATGCCAACGCCGAGATGCAAGAGACATTAGAATTATTTGGCAAGTATTTTTAAGCAGTTATCAAGTGCTTCGGGGAGTACTTGCAAACATGTTTGAAATGAATGACAAAACCGAGAGTCTAAGGAAAGGAAGACACAGAGTACCAAATGGAAAATCTGGAACTATAAAATATAGTAAGTAAATAATCCCAAGGACAGTCTCAAACTGAGCTATCTAACTACAGAATTATTCAATCTGAACAGACAAAATAGACTGAAGAAACAAAAACAGCTTCAGGGAACCTGTGTGACCTTAACAAAGATCTGCCGTTCACGTCATCATAGTTCCAGGAGGAATGGATAAAGGACATGGGGCTGAAAGAGCACTTTCAAGACTGAAAACCTCTGAAATTTGGCAAAAGATATAAATCCTCAGATTCAAGACTCTGAGCAATTACCAAACAGGCTATACTCAAAGAAATCCACAACAAGACACATCATAAGCAAACTTTAGAAAGACAAAAAAAAAAAAAAAAAAAAAAAAAAAAAAACAAGAAAGCTGTAAGAAAACTGATTTCTCATCGGAATCCATGGAGGCCACAGGAAGCTGCACAAACATTTTTCAAGCACTAGAAGAAAAAAACTCTCAATCTACAATCCTCTGTGTCCCATAAAAATATCCTTAAAGAATTAAGGAGAAGTCAATGTATTTTCAGATGATAAAAATCTAAGAATATTCGTTTTCAGCAATTCTCTCCTAAAACAACACCTAAAATAGGTGCTGTACACAGAAAAGCAATGATAAAAGAAGAAATCTTGGAACATCAAGAAGGAAAAAGAAGCATGGTAAACACAGCGTGGGTAAATACAGTAAACTTCCTATTAAGTCTTTTAAATTATATTTGACGTTTATGTAAAATTTAAATACTTCCTGATATGGTTCTAATGGCATGTAGAAGAAACATTTAAGGTATTAAATATAAACATGGCAAGGTAAGAATGTGAAGAGAGGTAAGGTTTTACATGTCACTCAAAACTAGTAAAATGATGACTCCAGTAGACTGTGAGACATATATAGATATAGATATACACACAATATATAGTAAGACGTGTATGTATAATACAACCATCACCTACAGCAATCACTAAAAAGAAAAAAACTTACACAGAGAGATTCACTCAAAACACTTTATATTGATAAACCAAACAAGAATTCTAAAAAGGTGTTTGGACCATCTAAAAGGAGGCAAAAAAAAAAAAAATTTTGGCCACACCCACAGCATACAGAAGTTCTCCTGTCCAGGAATTGAACCCAAGCCACAGCAGTGACAATGCCAAGTACCTAGCTGCTAGGCCACCAGAGCACTTCAACAGAAATTGTTTTTTAAAAGAGGAAGACTTAAGCCCTAATCAATCAATAATTATAAAATGTAAATTATCTATATCAATTCAAGGTCAGAGATGGACCAAAACCAGTTAAAAAACATGACCAAACTCTATTTACTAGAAATTCACTTAAAATGCAACAATACAGATTAAAAGGGTTGAGGAGTTCCCTCAGGTGTGGTGAGGTAAAGGTCCAGCACCGTCACTGCCGTGGTGCGAGTTCAGTCCTGGCCTGGGAACTCCCACGTGTCACGGGCAGAGCCAACACAAAGTCAAAGGACTGAAAAAAGATCTATCATAGCAACATTAATACAGGTACTTTAACTAAAGGAAAGTTCTGGGCAAAGAAGTATCAGATCAAGAAGGACACTATAAAACGATTAAAGAATTCACAAACAAGACAGAGCAATCCTAAAATTATATGCACCAAGCAACAGTTCTTCTAAATACGTAAGGCAAGAATCTATAGGCATAAGAGAGACAAAACCACAAGTGTAGCTGGAGATCTCAGCAGTCTGCGCTCAACAACTGACAGCACAGCTAGACAGCCTCAGAGAGCACCACCCCCCGACAGCACCATCAGCCCACAGTCTAGTCAACGTGTGTAGAACACTTCCCCTAGAATAGCAGAATATATATTCTTTTCAAGTGTCCATGAAACCTGTGATAAGATAGTTTATACATCCTGGACCAGAAAACAAACCACAGCAGATTTGAAGAATTTAAATCATAGAGGGTGTGCTCTCCAACCACAATGCAATCAGATTAAAAATCAATAGCAAATAGACACCTAGAAAATCTCCCATTGGAAGACTAAACAACACGCTTCTCAACAATCCCTGGGTTAAAAAAAAAAAAAAAAAATGAAAGGCTTGGAGATTCTGTCGTGGCTCAGCGGAAACGAATCCGACTAGGAACCATGAGGTTGCGGGTTTGACCCCTGGCCTTGCTCAGTGGGTCAACGATCCGGCGTTGCCGTGAGCTGTGGTGTAGGTTCCAGACGCGGCTCGGATCTGGTGTGGCTGTGGCTGTGGTGTAGGCCGGCAGCTGTAGCTCAAATTAGACCCCTAGCCTGGGAACCTCCACATGCCGCGGGTGCAGCCCTAAAATGACTAAAGACAAAAAAAAAAAAAAAGGCTCAATAAGCTTTTTTTTAAATGCATTGAACTGAATGAAAATGAAAATATGCCCTATCAAAATTTGTAAAGCAGTAAAAGCAGGGCTAGGAGGGAAATTTATAGCACTAAATGTATACATTAGAAAAGCTGAAAAGTTTCAAAAAAAATAATCAAAGCTCCTGTCTCAAGACCTATAAAAAGGGAACAAGCAGTAGGAGAAAGACAGAACACAGCAAGCAGCAGACAGAGATTATGAACAGCACAAGCCCATAAAATCCAACAGAAAAGCAAAAGAGAACCATCAGGAAAACAAAGAACTAGTTCTTTGAAAAGATTAGTAAGATTGACAAATAGAGCATATCATGAAAGACCAGGCAGGTATCAAAAAAATATAAAAATACTGTAAACAACTCTACATACCTAAATTTGACAACTTACATAATATTCAGTGATTCCTCGAAGAACACAAAACTACCCCAACTCACCCAGTAGGAAATAGAACATTTGTATAGCCCTACAACTATCACCTAGACTATTTGTAGTTAAAATCTCCCTAAAACAAAAAGCAAAACAAAAAACTTCAGGCTTGAATAGTTTCTCCGGAGAATTCCACCAAATGTTTCTAGAATTAACACCACAGTCTCCTCTGTAGGCTGAGTGTTTACCATGTGCCAGGCACTATTCCATTCCGTTTTCACAGGACTTGAACCCATTTAATCCTTTCAATGGCCCTAAGAGCAGGCCCTGTGATAACTCCGTCCCATATGAGGAAAAAACATGAAACCCAGAGAGCTTAGTTCCACAGATAGTACCCAGCTTAACTACGACTCTAGTTTAAGCTTCTGGGCTAATTTTAATCAAATCAGATACTTAGGTATCTTGTATTTGAATCTTAATGTAATGCCACAATTACTGTCAAATTCCACTTGGTGAAGGAACCTCAGGTCTGCCCAGGAGGTGCCATTTCAACCAAGCAGCTGAGTAATGCCAACTGGGCATTCTCAACAGAAACCTAAGTGTCCACAAAAATAAAGGTTCTTCCTGCCAGCAACTGCCATCCAACTTCCACCTGCAGGACAGTTAAAACATATCAAAGAATAAACGAGAAAAGAGGTCTCTTCCTGGAAACAAGAGTTTCGCTGTAGCAGAACCAGCCACACCACTGTAATTGCCAGAATCGAGAATCAAAACACACAATCTCAGTCATTTTTTCCTGCGTTTGTTGTTTTACCCCTTCCCCTGGGCTGGGCGCTGTGAAGGGCCGGGTTAGAGGGAGCCGGCTTATCTACAACGCCTGCTTAGGCGGGAACAGGAATTAGTAACATACTGACACAACTTGCCTGACTCCCGTTTTCTCTGAACACAAGCAGAAACATCGCTGTCCCCCACCAAAAAGACTGCAGTGAAAAATTTTAGTATTGAATAAGTGTTCCTCATACTTACGTACTTGCTTCTCGACAACTACCAGCTGCACGTTAACTCGGTCCTCAGAATAATCCTCAACGCTCTTGATGGCAAGACTTGCCCCATCTGTGGGCCGCGTAGCCGCCGCGCTCTGCACTAGAAGACACGGAGAGCAGAGCCCGGCTGCCGGGAGGGAAGGCGACTCCGAGGGGTGCGTCAGTTTGGGGAATTCGTTGGAAGTGGCCTTCATCACGGCTGCTCCAGCTTTTCCAGCAGCAGAACGGGGACCTGCACTGTTTGAGGGTGTGGGACAGGAGACAGGTATGTCCCAGGTTGGGCAGCTGTCATCTGTTCCCAGTGGACAGAGAACTTGAAGATCAAGCTTCTGGCAGGAGCAAGGAGGGGCTGCGTCTCGCTTGGACAAAAGCTAGAGACCAATTACTTCTCATTCTTGAGGTCCAGGAGACCTCTAGAAGAGTTCCCCTTGTGTTTCAGGGGGTTAAGAACCAGCATGTCCACGAGGATGTGGGTTCGATCCCTGGCCTCGCTCAGTGGGTTAAGGATCCGGTGTTGAGGCAAGCTGCGGAACAGGTCGCAGATGCAGCTGGGATCCAGAGTGCTGTGGCTGGTGCCCAGGCCCCAGCTACAGCTCCGAACTGACCCCCAGGGCAGCAACTCCCCAGGCCGCAGGTGCAGCCCTAAGGACACCAGCCCTATAACCACACGCTGGGAGTAAAGCTTCCTCGGGGGTCAGAAAAGGGAGTGGCACGGACCACAGGACACCCTTTCAACTTCCCAGAAACCCTGCTGGTTGAATCCATCCTGGCTAAAGATGTGCGTGCACACGGGGGGGGGGGGGGTTTGCTGGAGTCCCCCCGAGCGTGGGCCAAGGCCAGGTGACGCGGGATGGCTGGCCAGAGGAAGCCCAGAAGGACGGCCTCACGCAAGTGACTCAAACCAGCTCCCAAGCACACGGTGCCCCCTCTGCCCACACCGCCCGCAACGGCACCTGCCTCTTGCCTTCTCCGCCTCCGTCTGCTCTCTCTCCTCTCATCATGAACAATTATTTGCCTCATTACTCTCCGTCTCTTTGCCCAATTCTTTCTCCGAAGGGACACGTTCTGGGGACCTACATCAAGTGGTGAGGGTTCCGTGTTCTCACCCCACAGCCACCCGAGAACACGCGTACTAGTTCCAAGTGCTTCTGTCCGGCTGAGGCCTATGTCATTGCCATCCTAAGCCCATTTCTGTTGTCAACCTAACAGAGCACCTGCCATGTACAATGCAGCATTCTAACCCAGGGCTCCAGGCCCAAGTCTTTCATCTCCTTTTCCAAGAAATGAAGAGTCCATGTCAGTCTGATATCCTACAAAGTTGGGCATTTTAATAAAAATGTTTTTCCCACAAATCTTTTGAGAGAAATGCTCTACGAGGACCATTCTGCCCATCTATCCTGCGGCTTCACCCGTCTCCAACCATGAACGTGCATTCCCAGTCTAACACCTGGCTTTGAGGACTGCAGGTACCGTCCCCCAGGAAGAGGTTTCAGAGGCAGCTCAGGGGGAAAAGGCGCCTGGCTGGCTGGTGCTTTGCTATTCCGCTTTCTCTCTGCAAAATCTTGGCCTTTTAACAAGGTCCCAAAACACCGTTAGCATTTATTTCTCCAGAAAGAGACGGGTCTCCCACCCTTGACAGAACAATTAACACCTGAAGAAACAAGGTCCAATGCTAGCTCAAAACTCACACATACACCAAGACTACTTTCCATAGTGGAATAGTTCCAAGTGTAATCGGATACATAGTTTCACCCAATTTAAAATGTAATCAAAAACTGTAGCCATCTAGTGCCTCAGATGTGACTCCCAGTTTTTCCAAGGCTTCCGATTCAATCACCAAGATGCCAGAAGAGCGGTACTACACTTACTTCTGCTGCATTTGTGGTTATGTTTAGAAAAAAAGAAAAATTTAAGACACGAATTAAGGTTCTAAACCTCCACGCTATATCCTCCGAGTCTCTGAAATATCGTTTGTGAAAGAAATTAGCCAACAATATACATTTCGTTGCGGTCACCCTAATCTAATCAGTGACCGATACGAAATAGTACATTTTTTTTCCTCCTCCTCCCTCTTTGCCCCATATCCTGTTTCTGTTACTCTGGGTTAACTATTCATCACATTTTTTCTGCTTTTTTGTACATCTCCTGTCCTGACAACCGGGGTTCTGTGGGGCTTTTTGTCTCTGACTGACCAACAGAATGTCTCTGGTTTGACCAGACTAATGACCGCATCCTTAAACACAAGTAAGAGGCGCTTCAGCCCAGAAAATAATTGCCCCTAAAAGAAACTGCCAGTGAGGTCATTTCCAAATTTGGACAATTGACAGACTTCGGAATTTACGGAGACGCCTTAACTCAATATAGGAAAACAAAAACCTAACGATTAGCATTTTCTCCTTTGTCATCGGCTCTAAAAGTTCATCCTGGCACCGACACAAAGTAATGATTCCATCAGCAACCGAACAGATGGCAGGCACGAAATGTTTCTAACCTTCTCTGAGAATGCTGGAGAATAGCTCCGTGGAGTTTAATTTAACAGGATGGTGACGGTTATTTTCTCTCCGCTGCCTCCTGCACAGCAAGTCTGTCCCCAGCACAGGGAGCTACGTCTTAAGGTCCAGCAGGGCCTTTTCTTCAGTTAACCTTTCAAGATCAGGAAGGGTCTCAAGTTACTAAAGGATCATTTTTCCGCATGGGATGCGGTCCCAACAAAGGCACCCAAACTTGTGATCCTAACCAAGCAGGCGTTGCATGGTGGACCATTTGAGCTCTCTTTTCTTCTATCAGCATTTAAGGGACACTGGAGCACGTTTTTCCTGGACAGTGAATTCTATTATTCTTAAGGACTAGAGACAAAACATTAGAAAGAAAGAGGTCTCACATTGCCGACTCCTCCACCAGCTAGCTTATGGATCCCCTCTTTGGGGAGAACAGAGGGGACTTCTGAAGCGGACAGAATTGCTGCCATGGCTTCAGCATCCCCTGGGGAGTTTGACCCAGTCCTGACACAGGGGCTGCAGCCTAGATTCTCTGATTCAGGCATCAGAATTTTTGAAGCTCCCCAGGGGGTTCCAATTGGCAGCCAAGGAATCTAAGAAGCATTTTAAAAATTTAACTACTTCAAATTTCTGTAAATTGGAGCTCCCAATGTGGCTCCGTGGGTTAGGAATCCAACTAGTTTCCATGAGGATGCAGGTTCAATCCCTGGCCTTGCTCAGCGTGTTAAAGATCTGGTGTTGCCGTGAGCTGTGGTGTAGGTCACAGACACGGCTCGGATCCCTTGTTGCTATGGCTGGTGGTGGAGGCCGGCAGCTGCAGCTGCGATCGGACCCCTAGCCTGGGAACTTCCTTATGCCCCACGTGCAGTTCTACAAAGAAAATTTCCATAAATTGTCCCCGTAAGTTCGTTTTTATACTGAGTCCTCATCACACGGGGGTTTGTCCTTCTTAGGATTCTTACCCCTCTATCTGCTTTAGTCCCTCCGAGACCTGTGTTAAGTTTCTGGGGTTTGCAGGATTAGCCCGAACTAGAGTTAGCGTGCCCTGCCCGGACATCAGGCAATGCTGATACCACGGCCCTGGACTCAGGGGTGTCCTCAAAGGAGGCTCTAACAGTCCACACAGTTTGCAAGTCAGCGGTGTCCATGCCAGAACGTCCTGCGCCCCGCAGTCACTGCACCGCCCCCACGTGGCTCCGATGCGGAGGTGGTCTCAGGCACAGCGGCTCCGCCTTTCTGTATATAAGCTGAGCCTGCAGAAAACCCATTATCTTCCAAAAGGTCTGACGTGCCCTCACTAATTCAGACATGATAGTGAGTCTGGGGGGCCATGGAGCTACACATTTTGTGCTGAGCCCCCCATGGTGCACCCTGTGCTATTTTCTGCATCCTCCAAATAAGCAATCATGGCTCAATTTACCCGAGAAGCAAATGTACCTGGTCTTACCATCAATCGATGTCCACTACTTCAGCATCTGTAAGTACAATGAAGGCCCAAGTTCCTAGAAACCAACTGGATCAAGTCAAAAGACAAAGCTTGCCTTTCTCTTGCACACAGTAGGTGCTCAATAAATGCTGGGTGAACCAAGGACCCTACCTCTCAAGGCACCCAGGCGCTAACCCAAGAAAGGCAGCAGTAGGGCTTGGGCACAAAGGCATTTTGGAAACAAGGCACAGAAATCCCCTCACATACAGTCAAGTGAAGGGCGGACAAACAAAAGGTTCAAGGCCAATGAATGTCACAGAAAGCAGGTACACCGAGTAGAGCTCAGCCTCCCAGAAGGTCAACAAGCAGCGGTTCCGTCTCCTCCCAGTTTGGGGACCACATGACTTCAAACCGCTGTTTGTGCCTCACTTCTTCTTGCTCTGCAGATCCTGGTGCTTTGCTCCATTAGCACATGGCCCATTCGTCTCACCCAGTACAAGCAGCCTCTGCTTCTTTCTGGGAGAAGCATGAATGGATCGCCTTGGGGGAAGCAGGGAGCTAACATCAGCTGGCTGTTCTACCACTCTTAGCCGGGGCTGCTGAAAAGGCCTAGAACCACCACTACAAACGATCGACGCCAGCTCTGCCACGTGATGCAATGTCCTCGAGAAATTAAAATTCACACATCAATATTAGTTGTGGCACCTTTATTTGAGAAGAACTGCAGGATTGAATTTCACAGATATAAGTTAATTTAGAGTTTGAAATCACAGTAACAATCAGATTATGCTGCACAGAAATGTGGCACAGAAACGTTTGGCTGGAATTTTCATCTACTTACGTTTCACATTATGGAACTGTACATACAAAAACACACAACTGAGGAGGACAACAGCTTACAGATCTGAGTAAATCATCTGTAGCAACATCTCACTTATCTTGAGGTCACAGATCGGACAACTGCGGTTAAGGGCTGAGAGGTGAGGGGAAGGAGCTGAGCCAAGCAGTGAAGCAACGCAGCAACATCCATCCACTTCCTGCTAGAGAAGCCTCCTCAAGACCCCCCTGGCCCTGCTCACTGTTACTTGAAATACAGGATACAGTCACAGCATCTCCCAGCCCCACGTAGCACAGCCAAGTTCCTAGAGACAGGCTGAGAGGAAACAGGTACCAGCAATGGATAACAAAACTGAAAACCAGGACAGAACTCAAAAGAGCAGAGCCATCCAGGGGAGGGGCTTTAACCAACTCAACAGAACCTGAAAGAATTCACAGCATAAACGATGACCCTTGGAGTTCCCATTGGGGCTCAGTGGGTTAAGAACCAGACACAGCGTCTCTGAGTATATGGGTTTGATCCCTGGCCTCGCTCAGTGAGCTAAGGATTCGGCATTGCTGCAAGCTGCAGTGTAGGTTGCAGATGTGGCTTGGATCCCGAGTGGCTGTGGTGTAGGCTGGCAGCTGCAGCCGATTCCACCCCTGGCCCGGGAACTTCCATATGCCGCAGGTGCAGCAGTTAATAAAAAAATAAAAATGACCCTGAAAAGATGTCATTATCTTCAGCAGATTGTTTGCAAAAGCAAATAAACAGACACTGAATGAAGAGTTCCATGTAAATAACTGAAACAGAGCAAAAAAGATGCTCAACTTAAAAAGAACCGCCTTAAGTTGGTGACACCATGACCCACGACATCTGATAAACGGGGTATTATTACACACATACTGCTTATGAAATACACAAAGCGACTCATATCAAAAGAAGACAATGCCTTTTTATTCACATGATTGAAACCATAAAAGCCCATTCATGGTAAAAGCACCTCAATCATGCACGGATGGCCTGAGGTCGGCTTCTCCGTGCACGAGCACCCTGCGCCGTACCCTGAGTGACCAGCTGTATTGATCAGCGGGCCTAACTGACTGCGACCCTTTCTTACTTAATAGGAGACAGGGGCCACAGACACCTCCCCTCTGTTTCTTAAAACCTCGTCTGTGC
The DNA here is from genome assembly GCA_004024745.2 of Catagonus wagneri. Classification (NCBI taxonomy): domain Eukaryota; kingdom Metazoa; phylum Chordata; class Mammalia; order Artiodactyla; family Tayassuidae; genus Catagonus; species Catagonus wagneri. The sequence continues at coordinate 3,472,571 of PVHT021183659.1, forward strand.
AACAGCACAACCCAATCTCCTGATAAACTTGTTTTGAAATGCAAATCCCTGGGTCCCAGCTGAGATTCCGTGAATCGGACTCACTGGGGGAGGCCCTGGGTACCTGCCTTCTAGCCCCCCACGACTCCCCCCAGCCAAGGATTTCTGGTTCAAGCAGAAGCCAGGGAACCCCTGTGGTCCATCCTCATCCTGAAGTGGAAGTCCAGCCTCCCAGCCGGGAAGTCTGTCAATTACACACTGGGTACCTGGTTTGACATTTCTTTCATTAAACTACAGATAATGAAGTTACAGGTGGACTTCTAAATGTTTTAATCATGGGAGAAGAATTCTGACCTATAATAAAAACAAACTAACAAGTATTAATTAATTTCAAAAGGAGCATACGCTTTCTAAGCCATATACGTGTAAAGCTTCAAGTAATGGATGCCTGCAGGGCGGGGAAGAAGACACCAAGTGAGAAAAAGCATCTGATCCAAGTGCCGACATTGCCCGGGAAGGGGGAGGAAAATACTCATAAAAGCAGTTTTGCAGAAGAGGCAGAAAGCAACTCACATCCAGAATGAGGAAATGTAAATCTCTTCACAAGTGGCCGAGATGTAAGCTGGCCCTTAACACTCCGAAAGCAGAGATTGGAAACCGCTGGCAAACATGTTTGTTTGGCTGGCACGATGTTTTAAACAATCCTGAATCCACTGCCAACAGGTAAGAATCGGGAGCCTTTTTTTTTTTTTTTAATGCTATCTTTTCCCAGAAAAGAGCAAATTGGAAGAACTAGAAAAACCAGCTACTTAGCAACACTGTGCTGGAGCCAAGCGGCAGCTACCCACCTTTAACCAGCCTCGCGTTCCTGGAGTTTCCCCAGGGGCCACTGGCCTGCTCCACTCATCAGATCACCTGCCAGACCCTGCAGGTGTTCGCGTTGGCCGTCCCAGCTTCAAGGAATTAAGGCAGAAGAGCCTTTCACTGCTTCACTCCAGCAAAAATTCTTGCTACAAAGACACTTTCCTACTGCAGAAATGCTAAGAAAGGAATCGGATCACATCTGCAATTCACCTAGAATTCACTGTTGTGTTCTCATCCAGAGCTGCCATGGGGAATCACCCAGAAAGCTTTAAAAACTGCTGCTGCCTGGGCTGCACCCCTCAGAGAGTCTGCCCTAGCGGTCTGGGACAGAACCCGGGCCTCGGGACTGCGGAAAGGTCCCAGCCCGCCTTCAGAGAACGTGCGTTGCTGCGTATGAAGGGTTAAGTTTATTCCACCGTCTACGTCCAAATACAGATTTCTTCCCTCTTACCTCTGTGATAATTCACACCGCCTTTTAATTTTGGACACGCGTCATTATTTCCAGAAGCCTACCAAACGCCACGCACAAGGTGGAAAAGGAGGTCAAAGGGCATCGTGGTTTCTCCCATTTTCCCTCCAAGGCAACTCAAGAATCAAACACTAAGGAAAGGAAGGGAAATTACCCCACGACGCAAAACTCTGGCAGCACAAACAGCTCAAACACAGTAAGAGGAGGCTCGCAGTGGCAGGCTGGTGTTTAAAAAAAAAAAAAAAATACAATTGCTTAAAATTCATCATCGCACTAAGTAGAAAACTTTTCAAATATTAAAAAAAGAGAATGATATTCCCAAGACTTTCCAAAAATGACCCTTTTTTACCTTAAGACGATAAATTCCAAATTACTGCCCTTTTTAAGCTTTTTTTCAGGTGGTCAGCATCTATGTCTTGGCTTCCGTTCATGCAAAATACAAGTGACCGTCACCTGATTTTCAAACAGGAACACTACACATTAAGTACATAAATACGTCTCCAAAATGGTGTCACATAAAAAATAAGGGCTTCTATTTACTGGACTTCTGTGCACCAGGTTACACGCTAGGCACTTCAGTGCATGACCTCCAAGCCTTTCAAAACCAGGGTGAACCCTTTAGCCCCATTTTACAATTTGAAAAAATGAGTTTCAGGAAGATTTTAAATTACATACGTGATCGCTGAGCTGCGGGAGCGACCGCACTCGGAGCCGAACCAGAGCCGATCTGCCTCCCAGACCGGTGCTTTTCACACCAACCTTGTTTAATCACCACAAGTAGAAGTATCTGCGCCCGATTCTCCCCATTGGCCCAGAGAAAAGCAGAAAGGTCACGTGACGCCCTCCGCATCCCCGAATGAGTGAGGAGGGGCCGCGATGCGAGCCCGCCTCCCGGCCTCCGGGTTCTTAGAGGACCAGAGTCCTCGTGCTGGATCACAGACGCTGTGCTGATGGCAGCTAGGCAGCACTGATGGGCAGAAATCAAATGCGCCTGAGTGCTGAGAACTTTCAACACTATCAATAATGGCTTAGTTTCAACAGAGTCTTGTACATTCCTAATTGTTTGAGGCCAAACAGGCTTCTAAACCTATTCTTCCTTAGAAGAATAAGTTTAACTGCTTTATTCGTCCCAGAATTTCCTCATGAGTCCTGTGAGCAAGATGCAGAGAACAGACGGGCATTCAAACTGCCCCCCACCCCGGCCCCAGACCTCTGGCCCATCCCTGGTGCCCTGATATTGTCACCAGGCGATAGGCGGGACACCCTGAAAAAGGGTGCATATCATCTTCTGCGGGTTTTTTTTTTTTTTGCTTTATCTGTAAAATCGTAGAGATTGTGCCTTAAGAATCAGCCAGAAAGTTTCATCTCCATGAGAGCTGCTGTTGGAAGCAGGCTTCCAGGGGAGTGAAACAAGTCATATCCTGGCAGGAAGGTCTCCTCTTCTTTAAGCTGCCAACACCGGATCCGTAAACCTGTATTTCGAAAACTGTGTCTTTGGATGTGTTGTGTCCAAGAAACGATTCTCAAGCAGAAGTCGCCGAAACAGCGTCCCTGCAAGACAAAGCAAACAGGTTCTATCACCTCGTAAACATGTCTCAACAAGAAATACTCATTTGCCCTCTTTTCTAAAGCCACTCTTAAGAGTCACCTGAATTCCATCACTGCGGATAATTCTTGAAGAAATTGTATTCCTGCCTCCTAATGATCTTTGAGCAAAGCGAGCACCTCATTTGATTAAGTCCAACTACTCAGAGGAGCTGGTTCAAAGGGGAGTTAAGATACAGCTGAAATTGAGATCTGAATCATTCCAATGTGGAAAAAAATCTACTCCGTTATCAGACCTCACCCACTGCCCGCAGCAAGAACAAACAGGTGTCAGGGCTATTCGTTTTATTCAAAAATGACAGGAAATCAAAAATCCAACAGGCGGACATGGCAGCAGCAAACACAGCAAGCACACTGGTTAGCTAGATTTATGCACCTCCGTTTTTGGCTCGTAACAAAATCACCTTCTAAGCATCGTAACTATCAGAAGCCCCCTTGGCTATACAGGGTTCTAGGGAGTGTCTTTCGTGTGAGAAACCCGAAATAATGCGGTCCCCGTGTGAACTGGAATTATGCAAATCTGAAATGTGGTAGAAGAGAAAAATATTCAATAACACCTCCTTAGGCACACCTGGGCAAACCCCCGTGGCATGCTTTTTTAAACATTAGGAACTGCAAGATTCCAAAGCTGGAGATCTGAGCACACTGCACGTGACGTCTATACCGCTGCCACGTCAGAGTGCTACTTTACCTGCTAAGCAAAACGCCTGTATTTCTACCCCATTAGGCACATGCCCTGAAACTTTATGAAGCAATTTTACTTGATCACTATCGCTGGTATTTTAACATCATCATTGTGCTCATTTTAATGCTTGCTGATGCCTTAAAATAACATCACCCGAGTGGTGACCGGAGAGCTAATGCAAAGAAACTGAAATCTCACACCATTACCTTCAGAATCCAGGCAAGACCTGATCAAATGCTACATAAACAAAAGCCAAACCATCACAAGGCCAGCTGATGTTAATTTAGGACAGGGCATGCTCCAACCCTGGGGAGAGACAACTTTCTTCTTAAAGGACCAGACAGGAAATATTTTAGGCTTTGCATGCTCTAAGATCTCCGTCACAGCTCTTCGCTCTGCCGTCGTAGCTGGACCTTAGCCAGGAGCATGGCTGCGTTCCAATAAAACTTTATTTATGAAAGCAGGCAGGCCTGGGGCCAGATTTGACCCCCCTGCCCTACAGCTAACTCCTCCCCCTGCCTTTTCTTTTAGTGTAGGAAGAAAACTGTGTGAACCGCTCATAAAAGGCAGTTCCCCACCTGCCACCAGTCTCCCATTTCCCATAGAGCTAATTTTCGGAAAATAAAAAGGGCCATTCAAACAGGCACATTTCTAGATTGCAAAAACTTTATAAAACTAGTCAAGAAGAGGGGGTGAGGGAGGAAGCAATAAGCTGACAAAAGCGCTGCAGCAACATCCATGCCTCAGCATATTCCGTATCATGTTTTTCATGATGCTTACAGACCATATTGGTCAAAACTTACTAAACCGTACACCTGAAATCAGCCAACTTAATTGTACACAGATGATTCCTCAATGAAACTGATTTTGGATAAAGCTTAGAGCCTCAGCAAGAGCCTCTAATCTGCGGTAATTGTGGGTTTACAGCGAAAAAGGTATTCGCCCCTTACTTCACATTTGCTCCTGAGAAAACTGGTCCTAAATTATGACAGTCCGAATATGTAAATTCTTCAGGAACTCCGCTGCATTAAATGCACCTAAACTGCTCCCAGTATTCAGACATCAACCATATTACTTAGGACGAGAATTCGCTGCTTTTTCAGAAACAATACAAAGTCCTGAGTTCGTGACTTAGCTCTCCGTTACAGGAAAAAACAAAAACAGAACATGGGTGATTTAAGACCACAGGTGATGCTTGTTTTCATTTCCTTTTTCACCAGCAACATTTTACATCAAAAACCCAAGTTGGTGGCGACTTCAAATATGAGTTGTTGAATCTCAACTCCTTTTTTTTAAGTCTTTTTCCAGCTTGACTGAGGAATGGCTGATGAATAAAAACTGTATATGTCTACGTTGTACGATGTGATGCCTTTTTTAATGTATGCAACATGATGACTTAATATACGTAGGAATTGTTAAATGTCCACTGCAGTCAAGTTAATTGACACAGCCATCACCACACATGGTGGCTTTTATCGACCATCGCTCATCAGCAGGGAAATGCAGTTCAAAACCGCAATGAGATACCACCTCACACGTGTTAGAATGGCTGTTAACAAAAAGAGAGGAGACAACGAGTGTTGGTGAGGGTGTGGAGAAAAGGGAAGCCGTGTGCGCTGCTGGTGGGAATGCAAATCGGTACCTCCATAATGCAGTGCAATATGGAAGTTTCTTTCTTGCAGTTGAACTATTCACTGTTGATCACAACACAGAAGCACCCTAATGCCGCTTCTTATGAGAGACACTGATGATTCCCGTGGGTCAATCCCTTTCTTTTCAGCTGCCGTCACTCCACTGTGGAGCCTGTCAATATTCAAGCACGCGAGGGGCGGGGGCTGAGAAAGGCAAACAGGAAAGAGGCTGAGATGCTAAAGTCAGGGCAAACCCACCCAAAGAAAATCATTCCTCCTCTGACTAATCTCAAGTCAAAGGAATGAGTGACAACAATTTCAAAACCCAAGCTACTAGCTTTCTCGACGTCCTTGCATTTCATCCAACTCCATTCAGAAATGAGAATTCATTCAAAGCAATTGTTCTCAAAGTGCACCGGCATCACCTGGGAACTGGTTAGAAGCACACGTCCTCAGGCTCCCCCTGACCTTACTGAATCCAAAAGTCAGAGTGGGACTCACCAATCTGCGCCCACCAAATCCTCCAGCTGATTCTGATGCTAAGGTTTCCAAATCACTAATTTAAAGTCTGAAAACCAAGACTTGCTTGTAAGTGGAGTCCTGCATTCTCTTTTAACTTGGAGCTGACTTTAGGTGCCACCCTCCAGGCTAAGAAGGGCTCTGCGTCCAAGTGCACAAGCGTTAGAGGGCCTTGGTGAGACTCAGAAAAAGGCCAGCCTGGAAGAACGAGGTGGGTGGCCAAGTTCTTCTCCACACTTTTTCCAAGAACGGAGCGGAGGCCAATAGGTTCCATGCCAACATTTTCTGAGCACCTGCCATGTGCCAGGCCTGTGCTAAATGGAATTATCTTGCTTAGCCTTTCCAGTAGTAAGTAAATGTATTAGTCTCTGTTTAATATTAATCGGAATGAAGTCAAACTCGCAAACAAGCAGGAACTCTCTGTAATTCTCTAATTCTCATTTGCACACCTGGTCAGCATGGTTTGAATGCTGAGGTTCTTGTTATACAAATGTTCCTTTTGCTGCTTCTCTGGTGAACTGTTCTCAAACTTTATTGTATATCAAAGTTAGAGACCAGGTTGCTCACACAAAACCATGTCTACTCCGTGTACTTCAGTTTTCAGCCAACATAAGGAAAATCAGGTAATTCTGAATTACGCATGACAATGTTTGCTCTACTCAAAGCTTTTACCTTCTCTCAGATATTAAATATCAAAATGCAATAACTTTTGTTAAGATGCAAATCCGCTATACTCATTTATTTAGGCTTTCGTTCTCTCCCAAATAACCGTGTCCTGCCCTTTCCACTATGAAGACCATTGTCCTTGATGCAGACGATAAAACTTACTAAAAAAGCAATTCTGAAACTTCCCTGCTTATGCATTAACCCTGCACCGCTTGCCCTAAAAGCCGCACCTGCTCCAGCGCGAGTGCTGTGTCTTCCATCCAGTGCCCCCGGCAGACATTGCTAATCAATGTCGGCGCTCTTACCCTGCGCCCAAGAATTATTCTCAAGGCCTTGGAATCCTTCTTCACAGCTGGCAATAGGTGTGTATTTCACTGGCCAATCAACACACCCCTTTCCTTGTTTTCTTTCTGGCCCCAAATACAGCTTTAAACCCCTCCCTTCGCTGTTGCACGGGACAATAAAATTAAGTTTCCGAAAGTTCTGAACTGCAGTCTCGACAAACCCACGCCACCTTGAGAGCGGCAGTCACGGTGGACTGTGTTGAGCGGTTTAAACGACCTGAGCGCAGTCGTAACCCAGCACACGGTACGAAACTGCTCTGAAAACCAAAGAACCGAGTAAATGAAGGTACCGAGCAGATAACAACAACAAAGCACCCGTGAGCCAGTAACCCGTGCATTTAACTGGGAAACGTACACCATGAAGAGCCAGGGCGGCTGGTGCATAACACTTAGGCTTGTAAGCATGAAAACATGGCTTGAGTAAATAATTCTGATTTTGCTTTTGGTACTCACTGATGACTCCTTATTCGACTACGGGGGCACCACACTGTTCCTTTAGTAGCATCTCCATTATTCTAATCCCCTGCGGAGAGAAGAAAGAAAAGTCAAAATGCCACATTTCACGGACAAGCATTTTTACATTTATCGCAAACTTTCCCTTCAGGGAATTCAAGCCATGGCAACACATTCATCTCAGAACAGTCATACCTTACATTTTCATGATATTCGACTCAGCAATTCCACATACATTATCTCCACATGTGCTCAGAACTGCCGGGGGACGCAGGCAGAGCGGAGCTGTGGATCCCCAATTTAAACATGAGCGGTGTCAAGTAACTTCCTGCAAGTGGCCCAGCCACCAAGTGGTGCTGCCAGAGCTCGGGCAGTCACGGTAAATAGTTAATACAACGGTGACATCAAGATCACTGATCACAGGTCACCAGGAGCAAACATAATGATAACGGAAGCCGGATATCACTAAACTGGGACACAGACACAGAAAGGGAGCAGATGCTGTTGGGAAAATGTTGCCAAAAGACCTGCTTGAGGCAGGGTGGCCCCACAAACCTGCAGTTTATAAAAAGCGCAGTATCTGTGAAGGGCGGTGAGGCAACGTGGAATAAAACGAGCTGTGCCTGTATTTACTGAACACCTGAAATGCGCTGTCCTCGCTGCTAAGGTCTGCGCCTGCAGGACGGGGGCAGTGGGTGCAGGGTGCACCACGGAAAGCCCCCCGGACTCAGCACCCCTTCCCATCTGCCTGCACCACAGGCTGCCGAAGGCACACAGCCACCCCCAGCCCTTTGAGATGTGGTACCTGAGCTCATGCCCCCTCTCCAGGAGTGGCCCCCATCCAGGGACTGGTGGGTATAGGGGATAAAGGCCCCCAACTCGAAAGGGCGTCCCATGGCCATGGCTACCCACGGGATCATCAGAGACCTTCGGCACACCTGCGTGTCACCTTCTACCGCATCCCACCTCCCTCGCTCCCTCGCCAGGAGCTCCCTCTGCACAGAAACCTCCCTCCAAGTCTGGGTCCGAGAGCGGCCCTGGGACGCCCTGCCTAACACACACACCCCATTCCTGGAGAAGGACTCTTCCTGGTCCCATTTCACTGATGAGGAAACAGAATTCAAAGAGGGCTAAGGAATTTTCTGGACGTCATACAACTATGACATTATAAAGCCAGGAAAAGAACACAGAGGTCGAATTCTGATCTCAGGGGCAGCCCTTAACCTCCTGGGCCCCGCTACTGCACGTACCAAGCTGTGTGCCCACGGCCCCCTTACCCCCACCCCCCAGCCCCCTCCCCCCGGCCAGCCAACTCTACCCCGGAGGAAAGGAGAAAGCAGATACTGCCCCTTCCTCCTGCGGGGGCCGGCTGTGTAGACCGGGGGGTGAACCCACAGGTGGAAAGGCAGGGTTACGATGTAAGGGGGAGCGGGGGTGGTCCCCAAAGCCGGGCTGGGGGAGGGCGCAGGCACTGCTCTCAGGGACAGGAGGAGGAGCGAGAATAACAGGAGCAAAGCTAACTTCTACTGCAGGTCCTGGGGCGCCTCGCGGAAGCTTTGATTTAACAGGACTCCAGCAGGTCCCGACTCTGCACCCGAAACAAGCACCGGGTACCCCTCGGGTCGGGCGGGGCTGGGGAGCACTGAGTGGGCCCACCGGGGAAGCAGGGCGTTCCCGCCGCGCGTCTGTTCTGAGCCACGGGAAAGTGTGCATCTCTAGAGAAGACAGTAAAAGACACTGAGTGCTCAGGTACACGGAACAAAATGCCCCCTGAGATTCCCGGAGGGCCCTTCAGAGTCTGGCTGGCCGTCCTGGAAGGACGGGGTGTTAATCAAAGGGTCTTGACAATGTCGAGGCGCGTGCAGTGTGGGGTGAGCCGCAGCTCCGGGAGCCGAGCCCCGAGGGCGCCGGGAGCCCTCGGTTGTGGTCACGGCCCTGCCGGTTGTTCTGCTGGGCCCGGCTGCCAAGGTGTCCCTCGGGCCGGAGAGCTCAGGGACTGCGAGCCGACGGCCAGGGCGGTGCGCACCCGGATCACGAGTAAATACGGATTCCCTAGCAAAGCGGGATCTGCGAGCCCCCGCCCAGGCTGACACAACCAGAATTTCCAGGCTAGGGCACGGAATGGGCAGATTTAGAGCCGGCCGCTCTTTTTTCTTCCTTTATTCTCTTGTTGTCTCCTCTCACAAGATGGCTATCTTTAATGTTGTATATAAAATATGCTTTAAATTTAAAAATAAATAAATAAATAAATATTTGATAGAACCATCAGTAAATTTAATAGGTATAGAGGTTTTTGTATTATCTATTTCTTCTTGAATGAGCTTTTGCTTTTTTATATCTTTCAAGGAATTTTCTTCTTCATCTAAGATATAAAATTTATTAGCATAAATAATACTTTCTTATACTCATATGTTTGAACAATGTATAGATATATTATTTTTTTGTTCCTGTTGTAGGTTTATTTGCCTTTATTTATGGATCATCTGGCTAGAGATTTATCAGTTTAATTGATCTTTTCAGAGAGCCAGCTCTTGATTTTCTCTGTTTCCCTCCATGTTTTAGTTTAAGATTTCTACTATTAAATTTATTATTTTCTTTCCTTGCTTAAAAAAAAAAAAAAAAAAAAGAGCCGGCCGCGTGTGGTTCTATATCACAACTGGCTCAGACACCAGGATTTGCGAAGAGCAGCGGGACACCGCCCCCGAGGTCCCTTCCAACGCTGCCAGTCCGGGGACTGACCAAATGCTTCTCTTTACTCATTTCTCAACATACGGGAGTCACTGTCCTCTCAGAGCCACTCAGCCTTTTAAAGAATTAGGGGGGAAAGCGGGGGACAGGGAATGAAACCACCAGTGGGATAAAATTTCCCGTAATTCTTTACCTAAGCTCTGAATGCTGCTCGTTTCTGCTCTCATTCGTGCACCAACAGAACCAGCTAACAAACACATAGCGTGAGCCTCCTCTGAACACTTGAGATTAACTGGCAAACAACCCTAAGTCTTTGCCTCCACGGAACTCAACAGACTAGTGGATTTCACTCCCCTTGTCTCAGTTTTGTTCCTTTTTTTTTTCCAGCCAACCCAAGCAATAATCAAGTGCCTGCCTTCTATTTCCGGGAAGAATGAAAGCAGCCACGTTAATTCCGTTGCAAGCTTCCTTCTGCAAAGGGGGCCGTAAGCCCAGTCGGTAAGCCTTAGAAACCGGAAAAGCAAACTCCCTTCCTCGGGACGCGAGCGCGCGGCACCCTCCCCATCCGTCTAAATTATGAACAGCGCCACTTGCTGAGCTGAGCACTAACACACGTCAGTCAAGACTGCGCGCTTTGCCCCGGGAACTGAAAGACGCTATTTATCGAATCAATTATGTTCGCAACGTGACAGTGATTTTCTTCCTTTGCCCTCCCCCCACCCCACACCACTTTAGTCTTTGTAAGCGGAACAGTTAGAAATGGAAGGTGAGGAATGGGGGCAGAGAGAGAGAGAGAGAGATGTGTAAAATGAATTAAAAACAAAAAACCGAAAAATGGCTACCAGGAAGGCCAAGCCGTTATTTAGCGCATCTCTTTGGTAAGGAAGGACCAAACCAAAGGCCAATCGATAGAGGCCTTTCAAATGAAGTTTCAGCGCTTAAAACACAAGCACCAGGAGATCAGGCTTAAAGGGGCTAAATTTACACCACTTATCACACAATGAAGCCTGAGATGCAGAACAAACATTATTAAGTGGACCCACCTTTATAGATAGAACTTAAAAGCCTTTTGGACTGACAAACCGTAAACCAGCTTGATTTCATTGTTTCTTTCCCCTCTGCAAAAGTATTTTTCTATTGCAAGGCTTGCTTTCTCTGTTTGCCAGTGTACAGAGATGAGGGAGGCCTCCCAGTCTCATTTCCCTAAAACCAGGGCTGTGCCGGCCAAACGCGTCCACGCACAGGAGTCCCAGAGTCAAAACACTTCCACCTTCCCTGCTCCGGGAGTGTCTGGGCGATAACTGATTATTACAGACAATGAAAGGCTTGCCTCAAGAGGAGGCAGAATAAGTTGGAACTCAAAGTGGCCAGATCCAGGCAGTATATTTATTTTGTTATCAAACTGATGCTACCTTAAGAAGCTCTGATTGGCCTAGGGGGCCCTGAAGAGAGGCACAGCAAACCTTATAAAAATCATAAAGTTCTAAAGCAGCTCAAAAAAGACACATCTACAGGGTCCTGGTAACAAAAGAGAATCGCTCAATTATCATGATGATGAGAGATCGGTCATGATCAGAAGAAGAACAGCAGTTCGTGGACTGAGTGTTTACCAGGAGCAGGTACTGTGACAACCAGACTAAGCACTGGAAAACCCCCTGCCACAGGAAATAAAGCTTTCTTGTGGGTCTCGGCTCACGGTCTCAGTGTCCGTGTGCATCAGGGACTGCAGTGATGCTGTGAGGAATAAGACGCATATAACGCACGATGTCTCTACTCCAGGGGTCGCTGGTCCCTCAGGAAGAATCAGAGGAATGCAAAAGAACTGAAAAGCAAGATGGCCTCTGAGAAGCATGACCATGTTTAAAAAATTTTTTTAATTCAGTGGAATAAAGGAAGTAGAGACTGACCCTGCATATGGAGGGAGGACATGCAGAAGCCGGCAGAAGAGGAACCGTTTAAGACACACCCAAGTCCGGTTACGAGTGTGGCCTATGGGGCGGGGGGGGGGATGTGGAGGATGAAGAAGGATGAAGAAAGGGCAGGGTGGGGACATCCGTGCACGGGCGGGTCAGCTCTTGCCTTCTCGAAGGGTGAGAGACTGGTCACCGCCCCACGCCCCGCCCGCTCACACACACTCCCACCTTAGCTCTGCCCTTTCACGGAAGAGACAACCGCACAGAAAACGTCCCCGTATGGACACAAAGAGCTCTGCATTTCTCATCTTCAACTGCCTCATCTCTGAACGAAGAGAACATAGCAGCTTGTCCTAAAAACTAGTTAAAATAATGTCTTATCTGGTTATCACAGCACCTAGCTTCTGGTAAACACTCAGTAAATAGCTGTTCGCCTAAATCTCTTTTGCGATCATCTAATCCCACTAGAATGCAAGCCCCACAGGGCTAGGGGGCTTGTCGGCCTGGTTCAAGATGCAATCCCTAGAAGCACAACGCCCAGGACACAGAAGTCATGCAGCAAATGTCTCCTGAATGAATGAATGAGTCTGTCTGTCATCCGTTTACAAGCTGCCCACATTACACAGTACGTGCTCAGAGTCAGCGAACAAAAGTTACATCTGAACCCTTATCGTCTAGCGCAGAATCTGGCAGAAAACATATGCTCAATGTTGATGAATTAGAAGACTGTCTAAGACTGGTCAACCGATTATATTTGAATTCCAATGAGTTTGAATTGTGGAATTATAGTACAATCCCACCAGTAGTTGCGTCCTGGACAGCGGGCGAAAGGTCCAGACAACAAGGGCGGCCACAGGAAACGGAAAAAAACAGAAAAGGAAAGGAGAGGATAAAGAGTGAAAGTACAGGAGTTCCCGTCGTGGCGCAGGGGAAACAAATCCGACTAGGAACCATGAGGTTGCGGGTTCGATCCCTGGCCTCGCTCAGTGACTTAAGGATCCGGCGTTGCTGTGGGGTAGGCCAGAAGCTGTAACTCTGATTCAGCCCCTAGCCTGGGAACTTCCACCTGCTGTGAGTGAGGCCCTAAAAAAAGCCAAAAAAAAAAAAGAGAGAGAGAGAAACACTGCTCAGAGCTTCTCCAGGAAAAGATTTTTTTGCCACAGTAAAGTATCTTTTAAGCTGATACTGTCCCATTCTTTTATATTTAGAATTTCTGATCTATAAAATGGGGATAACACCAAACGAAACAATAGTTTAGAGGTACTGGCACAGGAGTTCCCGTGGTGGCTCAGTGGTTAACGAATCCGACTTGGAACCATGAGGTTGCGGGTTCGATCCCTGGCCTCGCTCAGTGGGTTAAGGATCCGGCGTTGCCGTGAGCTGTGGTGTAGGTCGCAGACGTGGCTCTGATCTGGTGTTGCTGTGGCTGTGGCGAAGGCCGGCGGCAACAGCTCTGATTAGACCCCTAGCCTGGGAACCTCCACGTGCCGCGGGTGCAGCGCTAGAAAAGGCAAAAGACAAAATAAATAAATAAATAGATAGATAGATAGATAGATAGATAGATAGATAAATAAATAAATAAATAAATGATGTGCTGGCACCTACTGTGTGCCAGGCACCGCGCCGAGAGCTTTCCCTGCTCTGACTTCTTCCACCTTCCTATCTGCTGAGTATATCTCCCTTTTTTGGATGAGACTCAAGGATCAGAGAAATTAAGCACCTGGATCAAAATCACATCATTAACTACGAAGCAGTCTTTTTTTTTTTTTTGCATTCATTTAACAAATGTTTACTGACTATCTTTTTTTTTTTTAAGTAAAGTGTAGGTGTTTACAATGTTGTGCCAATTTCTGCTGTACAGCAAAGTGACTTGGTCATATATATATGGCTAAGAATATACTCTTTTTTTATATGACCTTCCATCATTGTCTATCCCAGCAAACTGGATATAGTTCCCTGTGCTAAGCAGTAGGACCTTGTTGTTTATCTCTTCTAAATGTAATAATTTGCATCTACCAACCCCCAAACTTCCAGTTCGTCCTCCTCCCTACCCCCTCCCCCTTGGCAACCGCAAGTCTGAAGAAGCTGAGTCTTCCTTTGACCCAAGGCAATCAGGACTGAGAGGCCAGGATCCAGGATATGCCAACACCAGGGACCGTACGGTTTTAATGAGGCTGCATATGTGAATACAGCCCCTGCAGGGCTGGGCACACAGCAAAAGATTTCCCTTGGTTGCCCTACTGATTATGCTCAAAAACAAATCGGACAGGAGTTCCCGTCGTGGCTCAGTGGTTAACGAATCCGACTAGGAACCATGAGGTTGCGGGTTCGATCCCTGATTATGCTCAAAAACAAATCGGACAGGAGTTCCCGTCGTGGCTCAGTGGTTAACGAATCCGACTAGGAACCATGAGGTTGCGGGTTCGATCCCTGGCCCTGCTCAGTGGGTTAAGGATCCGGCGTTGCCGTGAGCTGTGGTATAGGTTGCAGACGCGGCTAGGATCCCATGTTGCTGTGGCTGTGGTGGAGGCCAGCTGCCACAGCTGCTGTTAGACCCCTAGCCTGGGAACCTCCATATGCCACGGGTGCGGCCCTACATAAGGCAAAAAGACCAAAAAAAAAAAAAAAAAATCGGACATTTCAGCCCTGCTCCCCAACTAAATGGCATGATTCTTCATATATAAGTCAATATTTAATCACATCTTCAATTGTTATTTTCCTTTTAGGGCCACAGCCAGGCTAGGTGTCAAACTGGAGCTATGGCTGCCGGCCCACGCCACAACCACAGCAACACCAGATCTGAACGGCATCTGAAACCTATGCCACAGCTTGTGACAATGCCAGATCCTTAACCCACTGAGGCCAGGGATCAACCCGCATCTTCATGGATAGTAGTCGGGTTCTTAACCCACTGAACCACAATGGGAACTCCTACAAATTATTTTAAATACAATGCTTTTCAAGTACAAATATTCTAACAGTCTATACGACTTCAATGTAATTTTCCCATAGTGGCTAATAAACTCTTGAGTCAGACTCGCTTTCATTTTGATAACTCAACGATCTTTAGGTGTAACTGCAGAGCATTAAACTGATACAATAATTCATATGTCACTGCTTCACATTACAAAGCTCCCTCTCTCCTTTAGGAGACTATTTAATCTCACAGTTTTTAAAGGAGAAGAATATATCCCAAAATAATAAAATCTAAAAGATGGAGGAGTTATATACACAATGGAATACTACTCAGCCATAAAAAAGAACAAAATAATGCCATTTGCAGCAACATCAATGGAACTAGAGACTCTCATACTAAGTAAGTCAGAGGGAGAAAGACAAATACCATGTGATATCATCTATATTCAGAATCTAACATACGACACAAATGAACCTGTCTACAGAGAAGAAACAAACTCATGGATGTGGAGAACAGACTTGTGGTTCCGGAGAGGGAGGGAGTGGGAAGGACTGAGAGTTTGGGGTTAGTTGATGCAAACTATGGATAAGCAGTGAGATCCTGCTGTATAGTACAGGGAACTATAAGGAACATGATGGAGGATAATGTAAAAAAAAAAGAATATATATATATATGTATATTACTGGTCACTCTGCTGTACAGCAGAAATTGACAGAACAGTGTAAACCAACTATTATAAAATTTAAAAAAATAAAAATAAAAACTGGAGGATTCTCCCGTGGCTCAGCAGGTTAAGGACCCAGCCTTGTCACTGCAGGGCTTGAGTCACTGCTGTGGCACAGGTTCAGCCCCTGGCCCAGAAACTTACACATGCCATGGGGGCAACCAAAAAAGAAAAAAAATTGGAAAAGTGATCATATTATCCAGACAGGAAACTGTCAGCAATGAAATGGAAGAGGCCCATCTGGTTTATGGAGTTGTCCTGGGATCAAATATCAGGGTACAGGATGACAAAGCCATTTCCACACCGACGATTTGCAAATAAACCCCAACGGGGCATGAATATTTCAGTGGCTAAAAGGCATTTAGTCATTGGTCGCCCACTCTCCAATGTGACTTCATTGGTCTATTTCCATCTCTGACCTTTTGAAATGTAACTTGTGGGGTTCCCGTCGTGGCTCAGCAGTAACAAACCCAACTAGTATACATGAGGCTGTGGGGTTGATCCCTGGCCTCGCTCAGTGGGCTAAGGATCCGGCGTTGCCAAGAGCTGTGGCTTAAGTCTCAGACGCAGCTCCGATCTGCGTTGCTGTGGCTGTGGTGTAGGCAGCTCCGATTTGACTCCTAGCCTGGGAACCTCCACATGCCATGGGTGTGGAAAAGGAAGAAGGGAGGGAGCGAAGGAAGGAGGAAGAAAGAAGGAGAGAAAGGGGGGGAGGAGAGAAAGGCGGGAGAGAGGAGGAGGGAGGGGAGGTTCGGGAGGAAGGAAGGAAGGAAAGGAAGAAATGTGATATGTACATAATTTAGTTTTCCTGACCTGTATTTCACGCAAATATGGCTTGTTCATGTGTGACTGCTGGGTATAATTGACTTATCAGTAATTTTTAAAATCTCTGGGCCACACTCCATCCATGACATTTCTGACGACTGATCATCTTGCTTAGAAACCTTCACTGACGGACACTTTCTGCTCCTTATTCTGTCTCAGGCCGAACTGTGAGACCACCAGCCTTACGCTGACGCAGCGCTGCCCCGGTACCTGGCGCCAAGCGGTCCGAGGAGCAGCTCTTCCGCTACCAAGCCAAAAAGCGAGAGTCCTATCAATTTCCTTTATTAGCCACTTCTTCACTAGGCATTAAACTGAAGCTCAGTCATCGTTTCCTCTTGTTTCTTCCTTATTCTGAGCGAGAAAATGGTGAGCAGCACGCATGTACCTTTTACCGCTGAATTGTCTTTGATGAAATAAATAAACCCAACTGATGCCCTGGATAATAAATGAATCCAACGGATGCTCAGATAATCCTTCTTTTATGTCTCATCTCTACCTTCTCCTTCCTCCAAATTCTCAAGTTTCTCTAAGTCAATCTATAAATAAATGATCTCCTTGACACGTAGGGCCCATCTACTCCGTCTTCAAACCACACATTTCTTTGTGCAAAATATAATTTTGCAAAGTTATATTTTGGTTAAAACCCCCTCCCCCCGAATCCCAACAATATGGGGTCATCATTTATCACGGGTGCACCATCTGCCAGGGGCTTTGCCTACAGACGGCATCACTGCTACCCTCTCAGCAGACCTAGGAGGTGAAGTTCTTTCACTCTCGCCATTTCTAGATAAGGAGACTCAGAGAGGTGAATAACCAGCTCAAGGTCACACAGCTAGTAAGCAGCCAGCCCGGAATTTAAACCTAGATTCCTCCCACTCCTTGCACCCTCAGTCCTGCCTCAAGGAGTTTGTTTCTGCTCCTATTAGATGGTGACGGGAAGACAGCGCAGGCACCTCCCCGCAGGGCTGCTGCGAGGATTCCGTGAGGCAACATCTAAAGCTCCTGACACACCAGAGACGTCCCTTGGCTGTTATTTCCCATTCCCACTGTGGCCCAGACATCAGCTACCGATTTCCTTATGGACCTAAATCTGATGAGAGAGTGAGGGACCCTCCATGCAGCCGACGGTCAGTGACCTGGACGAAATGTCAGCAGCGGCTCACCTGTGCTTGACTGTGTTTCGCAAGCATATCTTACTTGCTCTGGACATCACCTGCAAGAGGGGCTCACACTGCTGTTGGCAAGTCTGAGCCAGCAGGCGAACCAGCCCTGCCTAGGTCACAGGGGTCGTCTGCCACAGAGCCGGTACTAGACGGCATAGGACGGGTGGAACAGACGGCAGCAGACGGACAGCAAACCTAAGCCTCTGCAAAGAACTGGTTGCTGAGAGGCTGAGAACCTCCTAGGCTGTGCTGAGCACCCTACATGCCTTGTCGCATTTAATGCTCACACCCACCCTATGAGTCAGTGACAAGAGGAAAACAAGAAACTCAGGTTAAGAAACGTGATCAAAAGCACTCAGCTAGTGAGCGCAGAATCCAGATTCACACCCAGGCTTCCAGCACACCCCCTCCTTAACAAGTCCATCGGCGTAGGCCTTCCTGCCACCACAAAGCTATTTCCATCTACATCTGGGAGGCTTTAATTTTATAAATTTAGGGGAGGAAGGTGACACCAAATCGCATGCAGTTCTTGGAACCGTCCTAAGACTAAAAGCACACCTCGCTACATCTCCAGGTCCATTGCGTTCCCCGCTGATACCACGCAAAGCTTCATCCTGCACGCTGCTGAAGCCCCAGGACAAACAAGGGCAAGGGACGCACTCCTGATTCAACACAGCAAGGATCTGCCGGTTACAATTTCCCGGCCGACTGTCATATGCCAACCTGGAGGGCCCTTTACCTCCCAGGAAAAGCCTTTCATGCTAAACACGATCCTCACTAACCTGGGGAGGGTGAATGAGGTGTCAGGTGACAACTCAGGGCCAGAGTCCGAGCCAGCACCAGCAACACAAATATGACAGCTCACCTTCCCTCCTCATCCTTCCCATGACCCGTGGGGTGGCGGGACCACAAGCCCACGGCAAGTTTAAGAAGCATTTTTTTTTTTGTAAGCATTTGAAGTCACAAAACCAGAGCAAGCAGAACACAAGCTACATGCTATTGACTGAAAAATAAAATCTCTATAAGCACACAACAGTCTAAAGACTGAGATTCAATCATTTTGCAAGGGGGAGAAAAATAAAAGGTAGTGCTTATAGATGCAAATGATCTTTCAGATTCCCAGCCCCCATAATAAACTGATGCTGGGGGGGGAGGGAGACTGAAAAAATGGACATGAAAACATAGTTGATACTTTTTAAAAGTTGCTCTAGTATTTCAATTACTAACTAAATAGAACATTATTGATTAATCCCTAGAATTATACCCTGTGTACTGTTCAGCCCCAGATATTCCTATGTGGATTATAACCCCTACGGGCACAAGGTTCTAACTCTGCCGGCTCTCTTGAATGTTAACCAATCTCACAAAATGCTTCTCTTCAGTGAAAAAAAAAAAGCTAAGCCTTGTAAAAAATATATTCACACGTCCTTCACTTGCTGAAATGCAAGGGTGGAATTCCTTTTAAACAACCAGAGTGGTAAGCCACATGGCTTTTGTTCTGAGACTGATGCGAAACCCTTAAGGCCGAGGGCCCGCTTTGATTCACACCTTACCTGGAATTGGGCCGACAAAGTCAGGCTCCCTGGGAAATAATCTGTTAGACCGGCTGAAGCGCAAAGCGTGAGCTAACGGAGAAGCACGATGAGCGGGCATGTGGCCCCTAGTTATCAAGTGTTCAGACTGAGGGTCCAACGGACCTGGTTTGAATCCCGGGTCTACCACTCACTGTGTGACCTTGGGCAAGTCAGCTCACCTCTCTGAGCTTCTTCATGCGTAAAATGGAGATAACAGTACTTATCACAGAGAACGGCTGACCAATTGGAGGAGGTAAGGCAAGAAACGTATTAAGTACGATGCTGGGGCACAGGAAGTGCTCAATAAATTTCACCTATTACTGTCACCCGTCCTATTGCCCCAGTGGATAAAGTGCTTCCCTCCTTTTAAGACTTTTTATAAGATAATAAAATGGAAATGTAAAGAAATCTTACTACTTCTGGAAAACAGTACAATATCATATACATTTGTTCACTAATTTAATAAGTACAGATGCTATCTATGAGCCAGGTGCACTGAGGATAAAGCGGTGAGCCCCACTCAGAAGCCTGCTGCCCAGTAAGGGAGACAAAGGATCCATTCAAAGAGTCGCAGAACCAGTTAAATCTTTTCTAAGGTAAAGATACAAAACAGAGAAGACTTCATGTATAAAGACGTTTCACGTGATCTCAACTTCAACGCTCGGAACTTAAGAAACGGTGAAATCAAGTATTATGTAACGTGGTGAAATATTACGCAGTCATTAAAATGATGGCTTTGAAGGTTATGTAGTTATTCTGAAATGCATTTGGGATAAAATAGTACTTGAAAGGAGCAAGACATGACATACCTGCTGTAATGATGATTGTTTAAAATCTGCATATGAAACACTAGAAGGAAATATGCCAATTTGGGTATAACAGAAAGATAACAGTTATCATTTATGAAGCATTTACTGTGTGACAGGTATTTAAAGCACTTATTTACGCAGTTTCCATGGATTCTCATACTCAGAAGGGAGGTACTATATTCACATTTCACCCAGAGGGAGGCTAGGTTCACACATCCTCTGGGAGGCACACAGAGATTTACACTCAGCCTGGGGCGACTCCCAAAACAGGCTCATCACGACCACTCAACATTTGTCTACAGTCTCATAACGAAAAAATTAAGTGTTTGCCTATAATTTCCTTGCCTTTTTCTTTTTTTTTTCTTTTTTTCCTTTTTTCTTTTTAGAGCTGCACTGATGGCAAATGGAAGTTCCCAGGCTAGGCGTCTAATACGAACAATAGTTGCCCGCCTACACCACAGCCACAGCAACGCCAGATCTGAGTCAAGGGTGCGAGCAACGCCGCAAGTCACAGCAACGCTGGATCCTGACCCACCCGAGCGAGGCGAGGGACTGACCCCGTGTCCTCATGGATACTAGCTGGATTCACTGCCACTGGGACACGATGGGAACTCCTACAACTGCCCTTCCTTTCCGTTTTTCTTTTCCCTTCTGTCTTTTTAGGGCCGTACCCGAGGCATATGGAAGTTCCCAGGCTAGGGGTCTAATCAGAGCTGTAGCTGCCATTAGTTGCCAAAGCCACGGCAACTCGGGATGCGAGCCGAGTCTGCAACCCCCTTTTTAAATAACAGTAACAACTGATCGTTTGCTGTGTGCTAAGTCCCGTCCTCACGTTCCATGTATACAAGTCATTCACTCCTCACAAGTACTCCACGAAGTTAAGTTCCCATACTATCCTCATTTGACAAAGGACAAAAATGAGCCTCAGAAAATTAAATGGCTTGCCCAAAGTCACAGAGGTGGCCAGTACAAAGTATGCTGCTGCTTTCAAAGAGAGCTGGGGCTACAGAACATTAAATGGCTCTGCTGGAAATATGATTTAAAATATTTATGTGCAGTTAATATCTACTCAAAAACACTTTATATAAAATGTTTAAAATAATTTTTTTTTTGTCTTTTTTATGTAGAGCCGCAGCCGCGGCATATGGAGGTTCCCAGGCTAGGGGTCTAACAGGAGCTGTAGCCGCCGGCCTACACCACAGCCAGAGCAACATGGGATCCGAGCCACTTCTGCAACCTACATCACAGCTCACGGCAACGCTGGATCCTTAACCCACTGAGCAAGGCCAGGGATCGAACCCGCAGCCTCACGGTTCTCAGTCGGATTTGTTAACCACTGAGCCACAAAGGGAACTCCAAAAGAAAATTTTTTAAACTGAGAGTCTTTTTAGGGGGGATGTAGCAATGTTTTAAATTACCAAATATCAAAAACGTATCAGGAAGTGCAGAGAGTAGAAAAACTAATGGGCTTCACCAAACGTTAATGTCTTTTAAAGTGAGCAAAAGTTACATCCTCACCAAAGGCCACTGATTGAGAAAATTTTTAATTACAGCCTTTAAATTCTTCTTAAACTAGGTGTCAACATGAAAGGAGTGAATTAACTCTCAGAAACTCACCATTTTCCTTCACCAAGGAAATTCAGAGAAAAGCAGTTTAGCTAGACTCTGTGGAAGAAAGATGGACAAAGAATAAAGCACCAAATGCCAGGCAGCAAATGGAATTCCGGGGAAACTGAAAGCGAAGTAGAAATATCACCCCAGTGAGGCTGGGTTCATGAGATGCAAGGCTCCTTTTCTCCTGAAGAAGCAGACACCCCAGCCACCTCCCCATCGCTGCGTGGGGCTCAGCCGGGTGCCCCTTGTCCTGAAAAGGGTGCACACGCCAAAGAGGTCTTCTAGCAAGAGACAAAATTCTACAGTAGAGCAGGGAGACGGAAAAAGAAGTGACCACCAACACAGGGGGAAGAATGATCGAGAGGGACGGCTGGACACCTCAGAAAACTCGAGGGGCATTTAATTAGCATGCTCCACGTACACAAGAGCTGGAGTTTAACTCTGAGATGTACCTTCCAGATATTAGAAAACCTCTGCATTTCAAGTTGGGCTCTGCCCAGAATGCTGTATTAGCCCCTGATCTGAGATGCCTGAATGATTTTTTTTCCTGGCCTTGTTGGTCCAACTAGGAGCTTTAATTTAGCGCTAAGCTCCCACCTGAATCAGAGCCCAGAGCTACAACTGTTTTGATCCAGAAAAGATCTGTGCCTAAAACGCACTCAGTCCACACAGCTGCAGAAGCAGCCCCAGTTTTTCCGGTATTTCAGTGCAGCCTGGCCAGAGTGGTTCTGGTTTCCAATTCTCTGTCTGCCTGAGATTTACACAAGGTATGTGAAGATTTACAGTGGCCGCAAACCCCTATTTCCTCATTGTCTTTGAACGTAGCACAACAGAGTACAAGAACGGACTCAGAAAAGTCATTGATGGGTTGGAAACTCCAACCAGGGCAGTGAGGAGAAGATGGCTCCCGAGTCACCAAAGATTCTGGTTGGGTGTGGGCGTACCGAGCAAGAGGAAAGCAAGTACCAGCGTGTCCACTTCAAGTACAAGAGTCGACCTCAAGGTCATTTGTGTTCCAGGCTCTGCCACTCGCTGGCTAATGACACCATGCAAGTAATTCAGTGTGCCTCCACTTCCTCGTGTGTAAAATGGGAAACTGACAATAGCAACGTGTCTCGTTCAGAGCGTTATTGGGAGAACTCACTGTTCATGAAACAGCACAGGGCTTGGCTCCTGGTAAACCCCCCGTGAGTGACAGCTACTACTATTATAATATCCAGCTCTCTCCAAAACTTCCAGAACAGTCTGTGTATACCGAAGGCATGGGCTAACAATAAGCCAGTATATCTGTTACTGGGCGCCCAAACTCAAAAACACGCATTTAAGACTTACAAATCTTTGTAATGTGCAGTGTATTTAGCTCACAGGAATTGGATTATAAAATGAAACTGTTAACACCCCATCCTATGCTTATCACCTTCTTCTGCTAACTGGTAATTTTTTAAGTTTTTGCCTTATTTTTAAATATTTTATTTTAAATATTTTATTGCCACCAACTCAACCCTCGACCATCCACGTGTTACATCATCTCTGATGCGCTTGGGTCCCCTCTTAGCTTCAGCTCCTGAATTTTTGTACAGGCTTCAAGACTATTTGCAGAAAATTATTTAAATGTTGAAAAAAAAAATCTTGGTGTTTACACATGGGAGGAAAAAAAAGGAAGTTTCCAAAAAATCGTAAAATGTCAGAACTGAAAATGACCTCCCAATACAATGCCTGATTTTACCCCCAAGAAAAGAAAAAAAAAGACAGTGAGGCTCAGAGCAACTAGTCAAAGCGATGTGGCCAGGAAGGGCTGGAGCCCAGATTTCTGGATTCCTCGCCCGTGTGTTCTTCACTGTGCTGTGTAGACACATGACTCCTGGTCACTATGCAAATAACGACATTGACTCATGTCAAGTTCAGGAAACCACTTTCAACCCTTTCAGGAAAGAGCTTAATCTCCCAGGTTTCATCTAGTTTCATAGTAGGCAACACCCCAGAATTTCAGCTGGCTGATTTAAAGGATTCCCAGGAGCTTCACCCCCGAGTAGTCTATTACAACCCAGATGAATTCAAATGAGTCATCAAGAGACTGTGGATTCTTAAGTCTCACAGCCAAGGCAAAGGCACTGATTTAAACCCAGTGGAAGGAACAAAGACTGTATCACTCGCAGAGTACACATTTTCACTAAGATGTTTTCACCGCAAAGGTTACATTTCTCGGGACTAAAACTCTAGAGATAAGAGCAGGTTGAGATGAGCTGATGATGGGGGGCGGTATGTAAGAAGAAGCTAGTTGCTGTTATTTAACAGATCTAGAAGCAAGTTGTTAAAAGTCAGATTCCTGGTAACAGTCTTGCAGCATCTAATGAATAAATATCGAATATATCAATCTATTTGAGCACTCAAGAGTGGGATTAAAAAGTATTATCAACAGATTCAAATTGAAAGCTGGGAAATAAACCCTTTGGAACTGGAGGGACAGGACATATTTTATCAGTTCTTTTGAGTAATTCAAGTAATGCAAAGAACCTTTAAAGCACTCACACAGCCAAGCAGAAAATGCTAGTCTCCAACACACAGTCAGCAGAATATTACATTGGTGTTCTTACGGCAGGTTTGTGAGCTTCCTCTTCTGAATGACAGTTTTAGTTGCTCTTTTCCTCTATGTTGGAATTACTGACTTTTGAAATGTCCACTGTTTTTAAGGGCTGTGACTACCATGCATGTGTGTATGCTATATAGTCAATTCACAGATAAGGAACTGAATAGTTCAGGGCAACTAGTCTAGGGAAAAACCTTGGAGGACTGAGGTCAAACAACTAGTTAATGACAGAAGCATCAGCTTGCCCTGTCTTTGGAGTAAGAATCAGAAGACTGATTCTTAATAACAATTTCATTTCTCCTTCACAACAGTTCCAGGAGGATGGACTGAATAGTTCTGCTTTCCCAAGGCCAATGGAAGTTCATTCAAGCCACACGGCAAGAAAATTGATAATTCCCAAAGCAAGCTGTGGTAGAATCTACAAATGGGCAGAATTCTTTTGGCAGCAAATTT
The DNA here is from genome assembly GCA_004024745.2 of Catagonus wagneri. Lineage (NCBI taxonomy): Eukaryota > Metazoa > Chordata > Mammalia > Artiodactyla > Tayassuidae > Catagonus > Catagonus wagneri. The sequence goes on from PVHT021183659.1 coordinate 3,497,053, forward strand.
AGTGACACACATCATAGGACTTGAAAATGTGCACACTCGTTAGTCTAGGAAGTGACCAGAAATATACACGAACATTCACATTTGTGGATTCACCCCAGTATTATTTATAATAGTGAAAAAAAATCAAGAACAACAAGAGCTATTACGGCAGTAGAATATTATGGAGCCATCAAAAATCATGTTTTCAAGCAATGTGTAATGACACAGAAAAATGTTCACAGTATGCCCACAAATGGCAAAGTCAAGCTAAATAAACAGAATAATCCCAATTTTTTTCTTCAAAAAAAAATCATATATATGAAAAACACACAAAGCTACATGGAAGGATCTATAGCAAACTGTTAAATGTGGATACACTGAGTATTGAAAATGGATTTTTAAAGAAACAAAGCCTTACTCATACTTCTACCTAAAATTTCTGTTTGCATAAATATTTTAAAGGCTATTTATAAAAACAAACTTAGAAAATTTCTCTCAATGCTAGGAATTATTTTTAAGTTTTTCTATGTGCCTGGCATGTTTCACGTTTATGGCCTCAATATTGGATAAGAACTCCGTGACAACGGACTATTATCCTTCCATTTTAGAGATGAGAAAACTAAGGCTCCAAGAAGTGAAATGTGACATCTGGAAAGTGAGAAAACCAGATCAAGCACCGAGGGGTACTTCTCTAAAGCGTCACACTTTAAAACACACGGACGAAAACCTTGTTTCACCTGAAAGGTCTTTATAGGGAGTTCCCGCTGTGGTACAGGATTAAGGATCCGGGGCTGCAGTCTTTCTAAAGGCAAAATATACCTAACTATACTTTTAGTTCAGGAGTTGGTATTTGGGAAAGGATTATTAGCATGACTATAATTTGTCTTAAAACATTTCAGCAGGTGCAACATAATATTACAGTGCGTATCTAGTTCAAGTCACATACTACGTAGTGAGTTGCTCTAACGCAGGCTTCACACTCGGGCATTGGCTATGAGCATCCTAAGCAGCAACCTCACACTCCAGAAACTTCAGATATCTTTATCCTTGCAAACCCCAGAGTCTTTCATTAGCATAAAGAATGCTGAAATTGTGAACTTTCACCGGTAAAATCAGTGGCTTGCTAACTAGCATAATGGATGCTTGTTAGACACAGACTCGCATTAATTCAATTAGTGGAATTTAAAACACGGGGATTAAATTCTAGAGAGACACTCATCTTTGCACAACGAGGACTGAAGACTGTTTAGCAAGGTCTTCACCTTTCAGCTTGAGGAGTGGCCCCCATAGTTTATGTGTAAATGGTACTACAGCCCAATACTGGATCAGAAGATTCCGGCTACGTGCCGCTATCTGTAAAGGAGCCGAGTCTTGCCTTTGGAATATCATCAGCTTTGCCCTCAAAGAACTGTTTGTGCAATTCCTGGGTCAGAGCACCTGGAAGAACAGAGATTTAATCAAACTTGCAGAACAGGTAAGCTACTTTGTGCCTACTTGTAAATGATTAACAAAGTATCTGTATGTGTTGCAGAACTTTTTTAGTAGCTGGCAGCAAGGGAGGTCAAGGTCGTGAGGGTGCAGCTGACTCTCCCCTATTAGCATCCAGTGCCAGTATGTACCAGAAAGCCTTTAACGGCTGTGCATCCAGCTTGGCACGCCGATCTACTTGGGTCAGTACGGCAGGCAGTTCTGACACTGTTCAAGTTCTCCCTACCTTTTAGTATTTATGCTCTCCGCTAACCCCTTTCCCTGGACTCTGGGCTACATCTAGTGACTGGCTCCTAAGGAACAGAATACAGAAAAGTAAAGGGATGTCATTTTTGCAGTTAGGGAACAACAACAAAAAAAAAAACTATGGCTTCTGCCTTGCTAGCTCCCCCCGCGCTCTCTTTTGCTGCCACGCTGTGAAATGCTTTATAGAGAGGCCCCTTCCTCGTGGCAAGGAAGCAAGGGAGGCTGGCAGAATCCTACCGGGAACCACGTGAGCATCTGGAACTGAATCCTCTCCGCCGAGCCTTCAGAGGAGAACACAGCCCCAGCCAACAACCTGATCACATCCTTGCAAGACCATACAGCTGAGCACCCGCTACGCCATGCCAGGCTCCCGACTCGCAGACACTGACACACAGTGTCCACGCTGTGCAAGTTGCGGAGGCTGGGGGCGGTTTGTAACAGAGCATCAGAGAACCAACAGCTTGTTTTTTCTTTTAACGATGCAAAAATAAATAAATAAAAAAGGATGCAACAATTTCTTTTTTCAAATGCCATTTGGACTACATATATTGTACCTCAGTAGACTAAATACACAAACACACATAAACACGTATATAGTATATAGTGTGTGTATATCACACACACACACATATATATGTATACACACGAGTGGTTATGTGTGTATGTATATGGTACACACACAATATATATTTACACACAGTACACACATATCTACTAGTTCAAGTACAGCACCTTCTGTCTCAGAGAATCATCTTCCACTACTGAAATGGATTTTGTAAGGCTCAGAGAAGCAGACACCCTAAGGAAACAGCACATTCAGATCTCTTTAGCTGTAACATGTCTAGGCCAGACCTCCCTCAAAGCGATGCACAAATTGTTTGACTTGCCCACATTGTTTCAGTGACAAATATTTCACATACTGCTGAATTCAATCTCTTTCTGCTTCAGCTTCCCGATCAACACAATAAGAATAATGATGGAACCAATAACGGGGCCTTGCCAGGAGAGTGGCTGAAATAACAAATTATTTTATCACACATTGAAAATGCATTTCACATGCTCGAAAAAAAAAAAAGTCTCTATGCAAATGCATAATGAGGGCCTTGCATTCCCTCAGCATTTACAGCCGTGCTGAAGTACTCAGACAGCTAGACTGAAAAAGAATGCTCGCATGACAAGCCTGTTATCACCCACATTTTCCCCTGCGCCTCTCCCAGGAAAGTAAAATGCAGGATTTATAAGAACCACACGACAGTTCACCAAAAAGTTGTTGATTTCTATTTGGAATTTGAGGGATTTTTTTTTTTTTTTTTTTGGTGGGGTGGAATCTTAGGGGGAAGTTTGGTGGGGGGTGAGAATGGGGGAGAGCTGTTGCTTCTTTGATTTTGATTTGGAAGCAAAACCTCCGAAAGATAGTTATACCCAATACGGTGTGAAGCACGCTTTCTCAAAAGGGACAATATCGAAACAAGATGACAATTTGTCCTGGGAAGTGAAAAATACCTTACAGTTCTTAAATACATAGCAAAGATATAATACAGTGTATAAACAGATAGGCAGGGTATCTATCTGGGGAGAGGGGCAATCTGGAAAAAAATGTCACAAAAGGTCCTTAATTGGGGGTGATAATGGTAAAAAAGAGTCAGCAACAGGGCCTAGGGGATGGCTCCCCAGACCAGAGGCCACCTGCAGTGCCAGGCCTGCCCCTGGGAACGTCCTCTGCTCTCTGCTTCCTGCTCTGAGCATCCCAAGCTGGGACTGGACCGGCCTGGGCTCCTCTCAGCTCTGCTTCACAGCTGCCGGCCAGGCCCCCAGGCTGCAGAGATTTATATGAAGCCTTTCAAGTATCCTAGACATCCACCTACCTCTATTTTCCTCCAGATTGTCCTCTGTTTCCTGAATCAGTTTTTCTGTCTGCTTGCTTACCTGGAAGCATCTTAAAATACATATTTGGCTGTCTTGGCTCAAAATCTCCACCAGAATGTGAAATCAGGGCAAAGCAACAGAAACTACGGCAAAGCCAAGAGACAGGTGAGTGAGGGCCCCTCAGACTGAGAACAGCGTCTGTAGGGCACGCTCACTAGTGTCACTGGCTGAAATGTGTAGCATTATGAAAAACACTCACTCTGCTGCAAAAACTTGAGAAAAATACACAGTAATGGTACAGTCCATTGCTGTCGTGAAAAGATAGACACAGCTATCTCAAAAACAAACTTTCAAGAGGTTCCTTGAAAAATGAGACATAGAATTACCATGCAATTCCGCCAAGAAGTGAAAGCTGGGATTTCAACAGGTATTTATACACCCGTGTCCATGGGAACATTAGTCACAGCAGCCTAACGAGGGAAGCAATCCAAGTGTGATGAACAGATAAATAAAATGTGGTGTATATACATGCACACACACAATGGATAACTACTATATATATATATACATGCACACACACAATGGATAACTACTCGGTCTTGAAAAGAAAGGAAATTCTGACACCTGCTACAACATGAATGAACCTTGGAAACATTATGCTAAATGAAACAAAGCCAGACACAAAACCACAATATTGTAATTCTACCTACATGAAGGACCTAGGGAAGCGAAAGTCATAGAGACAAAAAAAAAAAAAAAAAAAGAGTAGTGGTTGCCAGGAACGGGGTGGGGGGGAGAGGATTGGGGAGTTATTATTTGATGGTAAAATGAAAACATTCTGGAGACGGTTGGTGATGGCGGGCTACACCACACTGAATGTATTTAATGACATTCAACTGCACCCCCTTAGAAATTGCTGAAACGGCATAACATCTACTGTAGCTCTACCTCTGCTTCTTGATTTACAACTCTGCCAAGTCAGATAGCAACACCGGAACTCTTGCTTTCTCCTCCCTAAGGCTCTGCCTCCCAAACCTGCAGATCGTCCCACATACACAAGAGCCTGGCCTCTGTGGTGGCCTCAGATTCTGAGCCAGAAGTTCTGTGGGCAACGCTTGAATCTGGATTTGATCAGCAGCTCAGAAAGTAAAGTTCATTTCTACTCTGAGAACCCACGATTCCCTGAACTTTCCAACGACAGATGACACTTGCTGTTTCATCCTTTGTAATGTCGCCACCCACACTGTCCCCAACACCATCTTCACAGGTTCGTTTGTTTCATGTGTGTGTGTGTGTGTGTGTGTGCGCGTGTTTGAGGTATAACTGGCATACAACGTTATACTAGTTTTAGTTGTGTAACATAATGATTCGGTATTTGTATATATCGCAAAATGATCACCAGCGTAAATCTAGTAACCATCTGTCACCCTACAAACTCACAGAATTCTTTTTCTTGTGATCAGAACTTCAAGATTTATTCTTAGCAGCTTTCAAATATGCAACACAGTATTACTAAAGCAGTCACCTGCTATACATAACATCCTGATGACCCACTTCCTTTGCAACTGTGAAGTTTGTACCTTTGACTCCCTTCACTCATTTCACCTACCCCCCATCCCTCTGGCAACCACCAATCTGCTGTCTGTAGCTGTGAGTTCACTTTTTTGTTTGTTTTTTAGATTCTACTCCTAAGTGAGATCATGTGGTATTCACCTTTCCTCATCTTCTTTCGCTTAACATAATGTCCCCAACGTCCATTCATGTTGTCGCAAATGGCAGGATTTCATTCTTTTTGATGACTGAAAACTATTCTATTGTGTGTATGTACCTCATCGTCTTTATTCATTCATCTGTCCATGGACAGTTAGGCTGCTTCCGTGTCTTGGCTGTAGTAGACAGCGCTGGGATGAACACGGGGGTGTATACATCTTTCCAGTTAGTGTTTTCATTTCCTTTGGATAAACACCCAGAAGCAGAACTGCTGGATCACATGACAGTTCTATTTTTAATTTTCTGAAGAACCTCCGTTCGGTCTTCCATGGTGACTGCACCATTTTACGTTCCTATGGACAGTGCACCAGGGTTCCTGCTTCTTCACATCCTCACAAACACTTTTTTATTTCTTGTCCTTTGGAAAATAAACACCCTAACAAGTGTGAGGGGGCATCTCATTAGTCTCGACGCGCATTTCCCTGACAGTAACTGATGCTGAGCATCTTTTCATGTACCTCTTGGACCCTCGTATGTCTTCTCTGGAAAAACATCTACTTGGAGCCTCTCCCCATTTTTCAAACAGCTGGATTATTTGGGGTTTTTTTGTCTTTAACTGTTGAGTCCTCTGAGTTCATCATATATTCTGGATATTAACCATTTATCAGATATATGATTTGCAAATAAGTATTTTCTCCCATTCAATGGAGTTTCCTCTTCATTTTGTTAATAGTTTCCTTTGCTGTGCAGAAGTGCTGTTGCTTGAGGAAGTCTCAGCTGTTCTTTTTGCTTTTGTTGCCTGTGCGTTTGCTTCTGTCAAATCCAATACATCACTGCCAAGACCAGTGTCAAGGAGCTTATTACCTATATTTCCTTCTAGAAATTTTATGGTTCTAGGACTTGCATTCAGTTAATCCATACTGAGTTAATTTTTGTATATAGTATAAGATATAGTGGCCCAGGTTCAATTCTTTTGCATGTAGCTGTCCTGTTTCCAACAGCATCTACTGAAGAGACTGTCCTCACGCACTGTATACTCTTGGCTCCTTTGTTGTAATGAACTGACCATACAGGCATGGGTTTATTTCTTGGCTCTCTATCTATTCTGTTCCACTGATCTTTGTGTCTATTTTTATGCCAATATCATACTGTTTTTATTACTATAGCTTTGTAATATAGTTTGAAATCAAGAAATGTGATACTCTAGCTTTTCTCAAGATTGTTGTGGCTATTTTCCTAGGATATTTTCAAAACCAACAGCACAACAATAAATCTATAGTCCATGGGAAAGCATAAAAAAAGGATTCAAGAAATGCCAGCTAAACACACCCTCATCCTGCGTGGCACTCTAGAAGAGGCCGGCTGGAGTGCGGATAAAAACAGAGGCGGGGACTCTGAGCAGTAGGAAGGACACTCTCCAGCCACAAAAGGCCCTTTCAAGTACCAACATCATAACCTCTCACCTCCATTCCTCTGGTCCATTCCAAATTCTTCCATTACAACTGGGTTTCCTTGCTTCTACGTTCCTTCACCCTGACTGTCCATATGACATCAGACATCACCTGCTCTGGCTCCATCAAGCACGCAGATCTTGCCCCACACAAGCATTCTGAGCGCAGAGCCCACAGATGCAGCAGTGTGGTACAACCATCAACATCAAATCCCAGGTTCACCACTCACCAATTCTGTGACCTTGAGAAAACCTCTTTGCCTCCTGAGACCTCAGTTTCCCTGTGCACAAAATGGGAATACCAGTTCTTCTCTCAGAGCTGTTTAGGCAAATAGATAAGGCAATGCACACCCACTGGCATCTAGTAGGCTCCTGGTAATACCAGTCATTATTTTCATATCCTTCTCAGCACTGATCATAGTGCTGAGCACTGCACACCAAGGAGGGCTTAATAAGCATTTTTGGCATCAGCAGATGCTTACTCACTGCCTGCCCCGCTTGCCAACCCGGAGCTAAATGTCTAGGGAGGAAAGCTGTGTGTAAGTCAGTCTCCACTCTCATGAAACCAGTCTTACTCCTACCTATGTCTCCCCCATCCCACCCAAGGCCTGGCTCATAGTTGGTTAACTGGTCACAAAGTAACTGATCACAAAGACCTGAGGCCTTAGTGGACTGTAAGTACAGAACTGCTTATATTTCAGGGACACATCTGTTAACTTGACTACCAAGGGGAAATGCCCATTCTCCTGTCCACATACTTGTGAGTGATGCATGGAAAGTAAAAGTCAGCCTTGTGTCAGAAAGGCCCCCGCACTGCAAGGTGGTGAAGGGAAGAGAGAAAAGCAAGTGAACACACCCCCACGGGCACAAAAACAGAAGCAACCTCACCTTGGGGGAGGGGAGGGGAGGAAAGGGGAGGAAAAAAAAGGGAAGAAGGGAAGGGAAAAGAAAGTCAAAAGGCAAAAACTTGCAGGAAAAATATATTCTTACTCCTAAGCAAAGTAAGTGGGAATTCAGAGGAATCACTTGGATTCCTCACTTTAACAATTTAAAGTCACTTGATTTCCAGGTAACAATCTTGAGAAACCAGCTGTGGACCTCACCGTGCTTTCTATCTCCGCTTCACTTGTTTCCACATGAATGTATAGAGTACTGTCCACGGTACTTTGTTCGGAGGGGACTGGGTTTAAGATGAATACAACTGTCCCTCTGCCATCAAGAACCGAGGACTACTGTGAGACTGTGCTAGAAATCTCTAGGAGTTTTTTTACCACCCCTGCCCCTGGGAACTGACTCCCCAACCCTGATCCATGTAGTCACAACAAAGGATTATCCGTATTTATACAACCTGGCTTCTCCGTCCTGGACATGCTGACCTATAGGGGGCCAATGAAAGTCTCTTCCAGAGAATTTGGAAATGAAAAAATAAGCAGACAGTCTCTCTGCTGGCCAGAAATCTACATACATAACAGGTGCACTTGGACCATGGCAGCCCACATCACTATACAGTCTGTGAAGCAGACAAAGCCAGACTGCAGAGGAAGGGACTAAAACACACACATAGTCTTAACGGACAAGAGCTAAAGAAAAAATACCACCTGGGTTCCTGGCAGCTTTCAGTTCCAGTGCAGACCATTCTGAAGCCTGCCAGCCTCACCAGCCTTTATATCGAGCTAGTCTAAGGTGGTTTCAGTTATCTGTACCAAAAAGTCTTAATAACAGAAGGAACAGGACTGCAACACAAAGTTGTCTAATGTACCACATGGTGCTGAGCAGCTAGCATTCTGCTTCATTCATACAACACACTAAGTAGCAAGGGGTAAGATTTGTTGATAAAAGATGGGGATTTGTGTCTCATCTCCAACCTTTGCTAGTCCTGTGTCCTTAAGTAAATCCATTTTGCACACTCAGTGTGGTGCCTATCACAAAGCAGGCACCCAATACACATTTGCAAAAGGAAGGAACATGGGCAAGCAGTCAGCACTGGGTACATATGTCTTCAAGAAACTTCTCATCAATAAAATGAGAATAATAACGCCTACTTTATGCATCTCACGGGATCAGAATATACATAATCACTGTATGGTTAAAAGTCATTAATTGGTTCAGGATGATGGACAGGTCAGAGACCCAAGTGGATTAACCAAACGATATTTATTTATCTAAAGCAAGGGCTGGCAAACTAGAGCCCACAGACCAAATCCTGCCACCACTTGCATTTGCATGGTCCACAAGATAAGAATGGCTTTTATAAATGAACAGCTGTGACCAGTCTGATGCTAGGGAACCCCAACTTTTTAACCCCAACTCAGGTAAGTGTTATCCCCCTAAAAAACGAATTCCACCCTTCTCAGAATTATATGATAAAAAAAATTATATGATTAGTAGACCTGCATTGTAAAAACTATACTCAATTATTCTTATTATAAAAAATGTGTACAAATTTGTTTCCTCTCTTTGTTACAAAGCACCTGCGTGGTATCTTTATTTTGCCTGTTTGCCCATAAAATATAACATATTTACTATCTGGCTCATCACAAAAAAAGTTTGCCAGTCCTCATCTGAACAATGTCCAGGAGGTCAACTCAGTCAGAGACACGGTGACAAAGTTATTTTTCTCATCAGTACTATTAGTTTTAGAGTGCAGTGTTGCAGAACATAGGGCTTTTTACAAATGCAAATTTTGCAATATAGTAGGAAAAACCCACAACAATGTCTGAGTGCAATCACATTAGACCTTCCAGAAGCTCAACTACTCATTTCAAGCCCAGGCTTAAGACAGGCTGGACCAAGTCTGGCTCTGTGCTCACCAGGGTCAGGAACACACAATTAATCACTGCAGTGTGTCCATGCAGCAGAATACAGTACCAAACACTCATTCATTACCCTCAGCCTCCCAGACTAAAATGCTGATCCGGTTCATTCTCGAACCTAGATTCACAAAATGAGAACAACGTCTCTGCGGTCATAATGACAGATCAGTCATTCACCTGGCGCACAAAACGAATCTAGGGAGCATATGCATAAATCCTGAGTGCCATTAAGCCTGCCCCACGAAACAAAACTAGGTAACATATACATCAGTCCTGAATAAACCCTAGAAATAGTGATGCTTACCATCACAATTAATAACAACAGTGACAAATAAATTCTAAATATGATAAAATAAATAACAATAAAATAATTTTTAAAAGTTCTGGAATACCTGCAATAGGTATACAAAAGTATATAAGAAATGGACTTTTCCTGGGGTTCCCATTGTGGCTCATCGGTAACAAACCCAACTTCTACCCATGAGTAAGAGGGTTTGATCCCTGGCCGTGCTCAGTGGGTTAAGGATCCAGCATGGCTACAAGCTGCTGTGCAGGTTGCAGATGAGGGTAAGATCTAGCATGGCTGTGGCTGCAGTGTGGGCTGGCAGCTGCAGCTCTGATTGTACCCCTAGCCTGGGACTTCCACATGCTGCATAGGCCGCCGTAAAAAGCAAAAAAAGAAAAAGAAATGGACTCTCCTGAGCAACAGCATATATTCAGTCTCCTAAGTAATGCTGTATAAGACAGATGAAAAACAGAAGAGCTCAACTTAGAATATGCTAACAGAGGGGAGTTCCTGTAGTGGCTAGACCACAAGAAGTCTGACTAGGACCCATGAGGAAGCAGGTTCGATCCCTGGCCTTGCTCAGTGGGTTAAGGATCCGGCATTGCCATGAGCTGTGGTGTAGGTCGCAGACGGATGCAGCTCAGATCTGGAGTTGCTGTGGCTGTGGTGCAGGCTGGCGGCTACAGCTCCGATTGGACACCTAGCCTGGGAATTCCATGGGCCGCAGGTGCGGCCCTAGAAAAGCAAAAAAAAAAAAAAAGAAAGAAAGAAAGAAAATGAAAAAAATAGGGTGCCAGAGGATCTTAGAACCCACGTGTGGCCTCTGAATAGCATTCAGGGAAGCCTCAGCTCCCACAGGTCCCAGAGCTTGAAAAGCACAGTCAAAGACCATCAGGAGCCACAGAGCTCTGTGTCTTCTGCACCCGCAGCACCAGCACAACCGTAACGGCTCTTTCCAAGGTTTGCAAGGATTAAATGAGTCAATGACTAAAAATTCTTTTTAGTGAGCAGCACATGGAAAGCACTCCATAAATGCTGGCTATTATTCTTTCTCACTAAACAGTTGTCACACATATTATCTATACTATAGACATTGTAATAATTATTTACACTATATTTAGACTTTAAGGGTTCTCCACACTCTCACATATTCTTCATTGGTATATTTTTAATTTAATGGGCCACAAATGGCATTCCACTTTTCCTTTGATTTGGATTTGTGTAATAATTAGAGTAACTATCTTCACATATATTTCTTTAGTAACCATATTTTTTCAGGTTATGTCTGTTCATAAGCCTGGTTCAAGAACCCAGTGGGCATCTCCATGGTTTCTTGAAATTAATGTTGGTTCAAAGTAAAAAAGAAACTTACCTTCTGGGCACCTTGTCTGAGGAAAGTGCTGGCAAAAGTTTCCAAAACGCAGTTGAGAAAACCAGCCCCTGTGATTGAAATCTTGCCTTTCTGAATGAACTCTGTCCTGCAAAAGGCAAAAGCATACATCTCTGGCGTCACTCTCCTTCTAAATATTCAAGTTACAGGGATTTCCAACAGCATGATCACCACTTACAATCAACACAAAATAATACCCACAGTAATTCAATAACTGCATTTTACAACAAAATACTTTGTTAAAAGGAGACTTATAGTTTATATAATACAAGCAACAGTCTTATTCAAATTAAAGAATATTTGAGTTTCTAAGAAAGCAGATTTTGAAAGTTCTCATCATACACAAAAGAAAAACTGTAACTATGTGAGGTAATGGATGTGTAAATTAATGTTAATGTAATAATTACCCTGCAATATGTACATATATCAAATCAGTACACTGTACATCTTAAACTTACACAATTAGATGCCAATAAAGCTGGAGAGAAGAAAATATATATGAGTGTATTATTCTAATTATAAAAAAACATAGAATTTCTAGTTATACCTAACATATAATTCAATGATCAAACTGTGATAGGACAGTCGATAATCTTTAAGAATGTCTACGTGATGCACAATAAATAAATTTGACTGATTTTAAGTGAATATTATATATTCTCATTCCACACTGCAAAATATCATGTAAAAATTGAGTCTGAAACAATTATCAACTGGATGATTTTGGGTAAATCACTTATATCCTCTTAATTCTATTTCATCAACTGTAAATTGGTAATAATTATAGTATTCCCCTTTTGTAACTACTGTCTGAAGTAAAGGAATTAATACATAAAATAGGACCATGAACGGTTCCTGACACACAATAAGGAACTTATTAAATGCTAGCCACCATGAGAAAATAGAGACAGAGACAGGAAAGAAGCATGGAATGACTTATTTTAATCCTTGATTAGAAAGGGAAGTGAAAGAAAAGAAAACCATGGACTTCGAGAACAGACTCCTGGTTGCCAAGGGGGATGGGGAGGGGGTGGGATGGACTGGGAATCTGATGTTAACAGATACAAACTACTGAAATGGATAAGCAATGAGATCCTGCTGTATAGCACTGAACTATATCCAGTCACTTTCCCTTTTTTTTTTTTTCTTGGGTCTTTCTAGGGCCGCAACCGTGGCATATGAAGGTTCCCAGACTAGGGGTTTAATCAGAGCTGAGGCCTCCAGCCCACGCCACAGCCACAGCAATGAGGGATCCAAGCTGCATCTACAACCTACATTCGAACCAATATTCCTTTCCACCGCTTCTGGGAGAAGTAAGTGCTGGGAAAATCACTCTCAGGCTTTGCCCACGTATCAGAGAAGAAGAGAGCGGCAAAGCAGGGTCACGCCCTTGCCAACAACGAGATGAGAGTTCATCCTATTATATTTTAGGACTGTCAGTAAGGAAATGCTGTGCTTGCTCTCAATAGCTCATCGACAAAGCCCATCTCACACTTCTTAATACACACAGCTAACCTAAATCCCTCAGGCGAAATACACCTCCACTGTATGACACACAGCAGCTTACACACCAATTTACTGTTTAATTTCAGCTTATTTAAAAAAAAAGAAGTAGAAAAAGATGATAGACAGATGCACAGACTGATAGACAAACGGACAGTGCTGAAATACGAGCAGACTCCCTGGGCGTTAGAATTAGGTGTTATCCACATCCTTCTTTTTACTAATCTTCTATACCAAGTATGTATTACTTGGCAATCACCAAAAAAATAATACTAATAAACCCTTTCGGGTCTCTTTCGTGTAAATAAAAAGTTATTTCTTGAAAGCGTCTGTGCTACCAAGAACCATTTTCAGCAAAAGCATATGCTCATTTCTGACTTATCCTTCATTTAAAGTCTCACTAAATCACCTCTTGACTTTCCTTTTCCCACACTATATAACTCCAGTTCTCCTGCCTTTTGTCCTAAGACTTTCTCCTGCCCCAAGCTTTAAGTGTTTGATGTCTCACTCAAGAGATATAAAGATGGTTCCAGTTTTCCTACACCTGTCTTATCTCCGTCAAGCCTAAAGGAATGACTGCATCCATTTAGGGTATTAGGGTCCCACTCAGCCTTGAAAAACCTGTAGAGTAGCTGCATTATGTTTCTGACACAGCATTATCTTCTAAGGTCGTTAATCTTAGCATGTTTTCTCTCTTTTACACATGAGGAAACTGTGGCAAAGACAAGATAACTTGCTTGAGGTCACAACTTGACCTCAGATTCACATCTACCGCCTCAAAACCCTAGTCCTGCTCCTGTCTCAGTGGAAAATATAACCTCTGTCCTCGCCTTCGAGACCAGAAAGCTCAGCAAAAGGCTATATGGTTCCTCTTGGAGTCAGTGCATTCACGCATCACCGGATTGTGTTTATTTTCCTTCTCCTGTCCCCTACGGTCCATGTCACTCTCTTCCGTGCTGCTCCTATTGCCGGGGTTCGGCACAGCAGCCCCTCTCTCCAGGAGTACCACCACTGCATCCCAAAGGGTCCTTGCCCCGTGTACTCCCCATAATCCACGCAGCCCCCGGTCGGCTTCCCAAGCTCATCTTGATCTTGTCGCTGTTCACTTCGGCACAGAGAAGAAAACCGGAATGCTCCGGGGAGAGTCACCCATTTGTCGCATGTACCTGTTTGTTCGTTTTCATTGCTGCATACTGGTTTACTGCTTGAAAATACTCCAAATTATTTATCCACTCTACTGAAGATGGACATATAATATGGACTCAGTTTGGAGTTATGACCAGTGCTGTAAAGGAAATATTTATAATGCATCCAGCCACCCAGGGGCAGCCGTGCATGACTGTCTCTACAGTGTCTAGTGGTTGAATATCTGGGTCACAGGACACGCCCAGCTTTCGACTTTAATTTTCAAAATGCCACATGGTTTCCTAAAACGTTTGCACCTGTTTTTTAAACTGCATCGTTTCCATTTGCACTGACTAGCACACAGTAGGAAATCAATAAAGAATTAGGACAGAAGGACGGAGAGGAGGAGGGCGGGGAGCAAGAGGTTTGGAAGAAGCAAAGAAAGAGGAGAAATTTACAGCTCATCTCAATACTTTTGTCAGGGAAACTGAACCAGCTGTCTCAGGGGTTCCACCTGCTAGTGTCAGTAGCCGGCAGCCTTCGCCTGGCCGAGACAGGCACCACAGCATATGGAGAATCTCACTCATGCAGCGCCTATAACTGAGTCACATCTACCGCTCTGCCGTGGGCGGACGGAATTCAGACAGCACACAATGGATCATGACAGAGCGCAAAGCTCAAACCCAGGAACACCTCTGTGAAAGAGAATGACAGTTTATACAATCTGTCTCCTTCTTTGGGGTCCTTTAAAAATGTGTTTCCTCCTGAACTGGGGAAAATGAAAAAGTTCAGAGGACATATGCATCAGGAATTAATCCCCAGAGCGTGCAGCCACCAGCTCTGAATTCCCCAAAACAGCACTTTCCAGGGCAGCAAAAGCTCTTAATGAGATCCTGTCCCCGAAAGATTAACTGGTCGGGTACCGCAAATCTCGCCTAATCGTTTGCACGATGGGAATTTAATCAGAGTGTCTTTGAGGAGGAAGAAAGCTTCCATGGACATGTTGTGATGACACCTCAGTTCTCATCAGGGTGTTTTCAGCTTTCTCCTGTAACCACACAGGGGGTGGCCCTCAGGCCAGGCTGCCTGCTCACAGCCTGGCGAACCCCCTGAGCCCAGCAGCACCCCACCACGCCTGAACACCCTACCAGATCCGCCACAAAACCGTGCTTCCCCAGGGACCCAACTCAAGTTTCAGGCTTCTCAACAAGCACCAAGCAGTTTTTAGCCTCAACACAAACACACGTGATTATACAGACATTCCGTCTCTTCTGTATTTGTACTAAATATATATATATATTTGTACAGGGCATGGCTTAAGCACGGGGTTCCTGGAGTCAGACGATTTGGAAGCACATCTAACCCGGGATGGGGACCCGCCACGTAGGCAGCAAGTTCCAGAAGCCCCGTCTCCTCTGTAAAACGGTTAGTCACACCTACGCAGGGGTTGCTCCAAAGGCGAGTAAGGTGAGAAGAGTTAACACACTCAGGAAATGCGGGTAAGCATTCGATAAACGTCGATAACGTGAACGAGGGTAGTAAGAAGGCTATTTAGTCCTCCCATGGGCGTGACTCCCCTTTGCAGAAAGAGAGGCGTGGTGGCTGAGAAGGTAAATGCCCAGAGGAAAAATCCAGCTCCAGGAAACTCCAAAATGTCTCCACTTCACTAGCATCCAGGCAGCACTCGATCGTCGTAAACTTCACTCGGCCAGGAGCCCTCCCCGGCCCAGCGGCGTTCAAAGTCCTTGGAGCTCCAGAACCCGCCGTCTTTCCAGCCTCCTCGCCCACGCTGCCAACACAGCACAGTGGCAGGAGAGCCGAACACCCTGCCAGCCTCTGTAACCTCCCCTTCCAAAGCCCCTCCCCTCGGGGCTGCTGTCTCTTAACCCGTGCCGGGACCACTGGGTGGCTGTCTAGACCAACCATGAGCATCAGCAGGAAGTGAGTAACTGGTGAATCTCAGGAGCCCGGCAGCCCAGGGCAGGCACACATTACAGGGCAGGGTGGCCTGGTCCCTTAAAACACAGTGTGTATTCTCTCTGTCTATCTTATTTAATAGCCTATCGTGGAGAAGCAGCGGAGTAAGTCTTTTATATACACACATTTCAGTTCATTCTCACCATCTACCTAATGAGGTAGGTAATATTAGCCCCATTTTACAGATGAAAATAACTGAGATTCAGCGAGGCAATTTGCTAGGGTCACACAAAGTAAGCGGCAGGGCTACTTTTTAAATCCACACAGTTAACCTCAGCTCCTATGTCCCTTCCCACAACCCTGAGAAGCGCCTACTCAGTGCAAGCTTACAGGCATCCTGAGGGGTGGGCAAAGCTTCAAAAAACCCAAGTTTGCAAACTGTCCCAGTTGTAAGCCAGTCTCGGGACACTGGGCCCACCACGCATTCCATTCTTGCTGGCTTCGAGGATGTGTGGCCTGCGGGGAGGCACGGGGCTCCGCTGTCAGAAGGCTACACACTTAGTCACACGCTCCACCGCCACTCTTTCAAAATCCCTGCCTCTTCCAATGGGGGCCTCTGCCTCTGCATTTTGCAGTGGCTCCTCCAAGTTATGTCGCTGCTCCTGGGCCCACTTCACACGCGGTCTGTTCGACACTGCCCAGTGCAGGGTCCCCGGGAAGGTTTCTGAGATGCTTCGGAAGGCAGCCTTCGGTTTAGCAACACCTAGTAAAAGCCGCAGACACAGGCAGACCCTTGGATCTGCAACAGATCACTCTAACAGTGCGGTCTGAGCAAAAAAAACCTCAGGAGACGACGCAGATCAGTCTGTAAAGATACTCGTCACGTCACTATTTGTAATAGCAAATAAGGGCAAATAACACCATGCCCAAGAATTAGGACATTTACTAAAACATACTAGAATAGCCCTATCCAGCAAATACATCTGAACATCTATTCTTGGAAAATCACTTTAAAACGATGCACTTAATAAGGAAAGACGGCCCCGAATGCAATGCCAAATTACTGTACAAGTCGGGACACTGTGTGCAGTGCGGTTTCATGTGTGTACAAATGATTTCTCTGCAGAATGAGTAAATGAAAAGCTGCAGTATGCTCCTTCCGAGGACCGCGGCACCGCCACGGGAAAAGAACCAACTAAGCGGCTGATACACAGCGTGAAGCTCCCAGGCACGACAGTAAGAAAACAAAAACAAAAACAAAACACACAAATATAACTGAGTACACACAGGCTGCATGATTCCACCCCCGATGAAGCTCACCAGGAGACAAAACTCATCTCCCAGGATGGCCTCAGAACACTGGCTTCCTCTGAGGTCACTGACTAGAAAGATCAGACCTGAAGACAGCATGGACACGCTCTGCTTTCTCTCCTCTGTACCTGTAACCGTTCTGCAATGAACACATAATGCTCATGGAGAAAAGAAAGGAAACTTCTCTCTCTTTTTTTTTTTTTTTTGGTCTTTTAGGGTCGCACCTGCAGCATATGGAGGTTCTCAGGCTAGGGGTCGAATTGGAGCTGTAGCCGCCATCCTACACCAAAGCCACAGCAAAGTGGGATCTGAGTTGTGTCTGCAACCTACACCACAGCTCACGGCAGCGCCGGATCCTTAACCCACTGAGCAAGGCCAGGGATCAAACCCTCATCCTCATGGATTCTAGTCGGGTTCGTTAACCACTGAGCCATGACAGGAACTCCCAACGAAATGTTTTTAAATGTGATAATAAAGAATACTTGGAGTAAACTCATCCAAACTACACCCAAGTAAAGCCAGAGGTTTCCAACATCCAGACAAAGGGCTGTTTGGCTCCCCCCAAACCCTGCACTCATGCACAACTCAAAACCAAAGAGCAAAGGAGGATGGGAGAAAAAAAAAGCATTCACTATGCGTTCACTAAGATATTTCAAAAGCACTTCCTTATAAATGGCACAGAACGCTCTCTTGGCTGAACGTCACTGTTTCCAGCTCCATCATCAGCTCCACCTTCAGTAAAACAGCTTACTCTAGTTTTCAAAGGCAGCACCTTTTAGGAACCAGGCCGCTCCCAAGAGCAGAGCGTCGCCACTTATTATCGTATTAAATCTTCACACTGCCCTGCGAGGGCGCTCAGGCCAGCGCCGTCCTTTTCCCAGAGTCCAGCAGCACGTCAGTGACCGAGCAGCCAAAACCAAAAGGGAATTATCCATATTGTTGGGGTCAGGGGCCCTTGCTTCTTCATCAAACATCCTCCCAAAGCCTCACACTCCCCCCGTCTGCACGCGCCTCTGCCGCAGGTTCCCCCCCTTTCGCTTCCCTCCTCGCATTCCCCTTTCAGCCCCAAGCGTGACCTGCCGCTCACTCAGCGAACAGCCCGGAGCCTCCAGCCCAGCGCTGTGCTAGGCACGGGCTTCAGCAGGCTGGGAGCAGAGACTGAGCTCACGGACGGAAACCACCTTCTGTCGGGCAGCCTTACTGAGCAAAAAGGAAGGCTCCTGCCCAGACGTCAGAGTCACAGAAAAGGCCTTCTTGCCCCACGTTCGGTAGTTGTCGCCATGCTCTGCTAATCGTCTGGTCATCCGGTGGTGCACTGGAAATCAAGGTCAGTATCAACAGGGAGTCCTGTCTGGGGCTGAATACAGCGGTTTTTGATTCAGGCTATTAAGGAACCACACCCTTGGGCCCTTTATCGTCATGACTGAGCTCAGAAACAATTCCTAAGTTGCTAAAGTCAGAATATTTTAATACTTCACCGAAAACAAGTTTAGAGGTCAACTAAAAAGGGCACTGCCGGGAGTTCCCGTAGCGGCTCAGCAGAAACAAATCTGACTAGTAACCATGAGGTTGCAGGTTCGATCCCTGGCCTCGCTCAGTGAGTTAAGGATCCAGTATTGCCGTGAACTGTGGTGTAGGTCGCAGACGCGGCCCAGATCTCGCATTGCTGTGGCGCAGGCCAGCAGCTGTAGCCCCGATTCAACCCCTAGGCTGGCAAACTTCCACATGCCGCAGGTACGATCCTAAAAAGCACAAAAAAAAGAAGAAAAAAAAGTCACTGCCAAACACACGGAAGTCACCAAACTATCAAATTTGTTCCTGAGGGGGAAAAAATGCATCAGAGTAGGGAAAAACCTGAGTACAAAAATGTCCAATAGGAGTTTCCGCTATGGCACAATGGGATCAGCAGCGTTTCTGGAACGCTGGACACAGGTTCAAATCCCAGCCAGGCACAGTGGGTTAAAGGGTCTGGTGTTGCCACAGATAGAGCATAGGTTACAACAGTGCCTAGGGTCTGATCCCCGGCCGGGGAACACCCCATGCCGCGGGACCGTCAAAAAAGAAAAAAAGATGCCCAACAATTAGCCCTTCGAAATACGCAGGTTATATTATTTGAGACTTGGGATGTTTTAATCCAGAAACTGAAAAAATCAAAACTGAAAGTGTGTACCTCATTTAACAGAACAAAGAATATTCATATGAGCAACTTCGATAACCATGAAAACTTCCTGAACTGAGAACAGCTGCTCATACTATTCACTGGATCTGCGTGTAAAGTTTGACTTCAGCTTCTCTGTTTATTTTACTATATTCCAGGAGGGATTCCTTTGGTATTTTTATAAATGTTGAATCAACACAACCAACGTTATTAACACACATTCTACGAGGCTGAATATCTCTAGATTTCAGAAATAAGGTTTGCAAGCATCACTGGAGAAGCAGAAGCTCGTAGACAGGCGAAGATGAAGACATTGGCCATCAAGATGCGAAGTAGGGCAGAATGGTTTTGTCACTCCAAAGAAACCCAGCTCCAAAACGTCATGAACAGAATTAGTCTCCACTGACAGTGACAATTGAAATCTTGCTTCAAGATAACAAAAAAGTTCTTATCTACCAGCAAAACACACAGTTATGGTGAAAGGGCAAAGCCTAGGAAAATAGCTTTATAAGATGATTACTTTTAGAATTCCATTACTTGGAGAAGCCAAGGTTACTACAGCTCAGTCAGGCACATAGCACTTATATTCCCACAAAGTACAATAAAAATCTATTTGTTATTAGGAAAAGAGCCAGAAACTGACCAATAAGTGTATTTTAACATCTAGAAGCAAACACAAAACAGCAAGAAATCAATGAGCTTATAACTTGGAATGGATGGTTCCAGAGGGCAGAAACCCTAACTTTTCATTCTGAAAAACCTAAACGCACGCACGCCATTCTCCACTTCCAAACGCAAATGCCCATATCCTGCTCTACCTCATAAACAAGGCACAGTCCCACAAGAGTTGACTTTTGACTTTGCTACTTTGGAGTAAGAGTCACTTTTCTAGACTCTGATTCGGCCCAAGTGTCCCTACGCTAAGCAGCACATCGTCCACAGCGTCTCTGACTCCAGAAACGCGGGCAGTTCCCCAAAGCAGCACGCGTGACGGCCCTGGGTCTCAGCCGCAGTCTCAGCATGAGTCCAGGAGAGAACCCAAAGCCAGGGGGACGCGGACCCAAATGCCTGCACTGACCCTGCACGCCAGCCTCTCCAGTGCTGAAATCGCGCTCTGAAACCCAAAGAGAAAGGGACACACGACTCTGCAAGTGAGGGGCGTGGTACCCCCGGAGAGCATGTGCCGAGGAAACGCAAAACACAGTGTGGAAGATCTTCCCACGAGATAATGGTAAATAACCACAAACACTGGCTCTTTATTAAAAGAGTACATGTTCAGGATTAGAATCAAAAGTCACATGAATTTTTTGGCGTTCCCACTGCGGCACAGTGGGTTAAGAACCTGACTGCAGTGGCTTAGGTCGCTGTGGATGCATGGGCTGGATCCCCGGCCCAGCGCAGTGGGTTGATGGATCTGGTGTCGCACCACAGGGAAGTGACCCCACCCCCAGCTCCTGGAGCAGGTCGTGGCCGGTGAGGGCCCATCAGCCCACATCAGCCTCTGATCACGGGCTCAGAGCGGGTGGGTGGGAAAAAAAAAAGGGATACACACGGAAAGGTGGAGCCAAAAGAACAACTAGGAAACCACAGCCCACTTGGTTATGAGACAGGGCAGTGTCGCTGCCAACAGCACGGATCCTGGAGCCAAACTGCCTGGGTTGGAATCTGACTCTGTCACTGACTGGCCCTCTTCGCTAGCTTAACCTACCCAACTTCTCTAAGCCTCAGGCTATAAAAGGGGATAAGAATAGTTCCAACCTCAGAAGAACCCGTAGGGTTGCTATGAGGATTAAATGATTCTATATGTAAAAATTCATAAATGCACTTAGAACAGAGCAAGCCCATAGTAAACGAATATGAATGGTGGCTGGAGTCATTTGAGTCAGGGTGTCTACAAATTACTGCAGAAGGTGGCCTGACTGGTATAGGAGAAAGGACAGAGTAAGCACAGAAGGGCTTCTCTGAGGCATGGTGTGCCAAGCTGGATTCCGGAAAAACTGAGTGCAAAACATCGCACCAGCCCATCTTCCGAAAGGAAACTCCGTTCCACGAGAACTGCAGGAGAAAACGCCCGCTGAAGTCAACACGCTAAGAACGCACGTTAGAGATACCCGGCCGTCTAACACTCAGACAAGAGAGACCAAAGAGCCCTTGCCAAGCCTGCAAGAAGCCAGAGGTGTACGGATGGCAAGGACACAGCGCGGGGCTTAGATTTTGCAGGAAACCCATTTCGAGCCATCCCTGAACTGAGCCGCGAGGCCGTGCACGGGGACAGACCGACGTCTGGTTTCCGGTCACACGCCCACACCTGCTAACCAACACACAGCCTGGAGGGCTCATTTCAGACGCAGCAGCCGTGACAGTTTGTTTGGTTTTTTTTCTCTTTAAAAGAAGACTACCCGTATGTCATTTTCCGGGTGCAGCGGCTGGCCAGCACTCTCACATTCCCTGCCAAGGAGGGCAACAGAAGTTACCAGATGTCTTTTCTTTGATGTCCCCCCCAAAACGACCCACTCGTTTAAGAATGCCTGCCTAAAATGCCTTTCTAAATCCACATCAAGATGTAAGAAAACATAAGCTTCCCGAAGCCTGAGTCACAGCTTTCATCACTTCATCCTCTGCTCAGAAACCTGTGTGTGGCTGCTTTTGCTGCCGAAAGAACAAAACCCATTTCCCATAACCTGCAATCCAAAGCAACCTACAGTTTGACATAAGTCCATCCTTGACAGATGTCCACATTCCTGGCTCGCGGCTCTGCCCCAAGTGGGGTCACCGCTTGGCTTGGAGACTCAGTGACCACACCACTGAGAAAGCTCTTTAATAACCTGAGCTTCAAAACTGCACAGGAGGTGAAGGCACCAGCTTTGACCTTGACATAACAGGCGTCAATAAATACTGGCTGTGTCAATAATCAAAGAGCGTTTTGCAGAAGACAAGAGCTTAACAAACCAAAGAAAAGAAAAAGTGTAGCTGGACAAACGTTTTTGCAGAAAAATCCAGTAATATGTATCAAAATACAAAATGCATATAACCCTGGACCTAGAAATCCCACGTTGCTCCGTCTACCTTAAAAATTCAGTGAATAATAAGTGAGGAAATTACGTAATGATAGAGATTTCATTACAGCACTGTTTATAATAGCAAAAAATTTAGAAACAATCAAAATGCCAATTAGGATTGGACCAAGAAAATTATACATAAATAGACACTATTGTTAGGTGATAAAAACTGCTTTTTTTCCCTGAATTGTCTAGTATTTTTTTTATAAGCTACACGTATAATTTTTTCCAGAACCAGAGTGGCTATTTAAAAAATAATTTTTAGGAGTTCCTGCTGTGGTGTAACAGGATTAGCAGCATCTCTGCAGCACCGGGACGCAGGTTCAATCCCCAGCCTGGCACAGTGGGTTAAAGGATTTGGCATTCAGGGCTGTGGCGTAGGTGGCAACTGCAGCTTGGATCTGATCCCTGGCCTGGGAACTCCATATGCTGTTGGGCAGCCAAAAAAAAAAAAAAGGAAAAAAAAAGAAAAATTAAAAATAATTTTAAGAAACCAAAAAGGAAAAAAGTCCTGAAGGATGCTTTCCCTGGATTCTCCAAGCCAAGAATTATTTTACAAGGAACTGGTGGAGGTTCAGTTCACCTTTTCAAACTAGCCAATAGCCCAAACAACTAATAAAAATGAGGATGCAACAACATAGATGAAATGAAAGAATTCTGTGGTTTTTTGCATAAAATCGGACAATTCTGTACTTTTACCATTTCTACAAAAAGAAAAAAAAACTATTCTTTACCCACAACTGTTATAGTTAATCCAAAAGATCTTTATTCTATGTGAAGCACTTATCATGAGAAACTGAGAAAAAAAACAAATATTAGAGGGTAGTTGAGAGCAAACCCAGCCCAGACACACATCCACACCTCCTCAGAGTGCTGCTGAAGCAGTCTAGATTGATCACTACGGGACCAAAATCAGGGGGCACAGAAATGATCTGCACAAGTGATGAGGCTTCAGAATGGACTTTCTGGTTCTTGATTATTCGGGTTTGAGGGCTTTATTTCCCTTAAAAGGACAGGTGAATAGAAAATTCAAACCAGGAGTTCCCTCGCTGCTCAGCAGGTTAGGGACCAGGCATTGTCACTGCTGCGGTGTGGGTTCGTTTCCTGGCCTGGGAACTTCCACACGCCTCAGGCAAAGCCAAAAAAAAAAAAAAAATTCAAACCATACAGAACAATACCAAAACAAGAGAGGGAGTTTCTGCCATGGCTCAGCAGAAACGAATGTGATTAGCATCAATGAGGACGCAGGTTCGATCCCTGGCCTTGCTCAGTGGGTTAAGGATCCAGTGTTGCTGTGAGCTGTGGTCTAGGTGGCAGACGTGGCATGGATCCCATCTTGCTGTGGCTGTGGCTTAGGCCTGCGGCTACAGCTCCGATTCAACCCCTAGCTTGAAAACCTCCATATGCCACGGGTACGGCCCTAAAAAGACGGGAAAAAAAAGAGTAAATTATCCTCTGAAATCACAGTTCACAGCAACAATCACTATTAAAATTTGGTGCCCATTATAGTTAGTTTAAAAAAAAAAATCTCAAAGGAATTAAGTTTTTCTCATCCATTACACTGGCAAAAATTTTTAAAGTATGTTAGTGTTAAGTCCTGGAAGCGTTGTAGAGAAATGAGCTTTCATGTGCTATTGATGAGGGTGTAAATGAATGTGTCAACACACTGCTGACAGAATCTATATCAACTAAAAATATATACTTCCTGAGGACCAGCCATTTAACTTTCTCTTATCAAGAAATAATTCCCATCCCATAAAATTCACCCCCTTTAAGATACACAGTTCCGTGGTTTTAGTATATTCACAGAGTCGTGCAGTCATCCACACTAGTTCCATAATATTTTCATCACCCCAACAAGAACTCCCATACCATCTGCAGTCACTCCCTCCTCTCCTGGCCTTGTTGCCCATGGCAACCACTAATCAATGTTCGGCCCTATGGATTTACCTATCATGGGCATCGCAAACTGACTCAAACAACATCTGGCCTTTTCTAACTGCATTCTTTCACTTAAAATAGTGTTCTCAAGCTTCATCCCTGATGGAGCCATTACTCCACCTCTTTTTATGGCTGCATAATATTCCACTGAATGGATGTACCACATTTGGTTATGTATTCAACAGCTGATGGCCTGTTTCCACATTCTGCCTATTATGAACGTGGGGCTGTGCGTGCTTCTGTACAAATCTTCGTGTGGCTCTGTTTGCAATACAGTGTAGAAGGGCTGGGTCCAGCGGGAATTCTATGCTTACCTGTGGGAGGCACTGAAAAACTGTTTCCACAACGCTGCACCAGTGAGCTTCCCGTCAGCAGTGCGTGAGGGTTCCAGTTCCTCCACTGCCCTTCCAACACTTGTCATTGTGTGTCATTGTGTGTGTACAGCCACCCTGGCAGGTCTGAAGTGGTATCTCACCGCGGTTTTAATGTGCATTCTCCTAAACACTAACGACGCTGAGCAGCCTTTCACGCACTCACTGGCCACCTGCCTACCTTTGGGGATTTACTCCGACATCTTGCCCATTTTTTCGCTGTGCCGTCTATTTAGCACTGAGTTGTAATGGTCCTTTACATATTCCGGATGCTAGACCCTTACCAGATACAGGGTTTGCAAATATTTTCTCCCATTCTCTGGATAGTCTTTTCACCTCAGTGTCCTCTGAAGTACAAAGTTTTCAGTTTTGAGGAAGTCAGTTTTACCTATCCTTTCTTTAGTTGCGTGGGCTTTTGGCGTCCTAAGAAACTACCGCCCAATCCAAGAACACAAAGACTTACTACTATGTTTTTTTCCTAAGAGCTTAAGAGCCTTAACTCTTTCATTTGGATGTTTGATCCATTTTGAGTTAATTCTGCACTTCGGTGTGAGGAAAAAAACCATCCTCACTCTTTTGAATGAGGTTATCTAGTGGTGCCAGCATCACGTGTTGAGAAGAACGCTCTCTTCCCACTGAACTGTCATGGCCTATAGCTTTTTAAAATCTACCTTAAGTGTTCTACAGAGTGTGGCGGTGGTCACATGACTGTATATGTGTGTATCTGTCAAAACTCATTGAACTGTACACTAAGAAGAAAAAATTTTGTTGTATGGAAATAATAACTCAACAAACCTGACAATTACACATTCTCTGTTAACATAATCCTGTATGTCAACTATACCTCAATAGTAAAAACAATTTTTCTTTAATGAAACATTCACATATATAAGATCATATGCTTCACAAATATTACAGTGCTGTTTATAATAGAGAGTAGCTAGCAACCATCTGAATGTCTGTCAAAAAGGAAAAAAGCTAAACGAATGCAGTATAATGATAGTATTGAATGCTATGCAGCAGTTCAAAGGAATAATCTAGGTTTTATAGACATCCCATGAATAAAGTCTAGAAACATTCTATTAAAACAAGGTAAGTATCCACAATGATTTACACAGAATGACCCAGTGGTTAACGAACTCAAGCATCCATGAGGACACAGATTCAATCCCTGGCCTCACTCAGTGGGTTAAGGATCCGGCGTTGCCGTGAGCTGTGGAGTAGGTCACGGTTGCAGCCGTGGATCCAGCGCTGCTGTGGCTGTGGTGTAGGCCGGCAGCTACAGCTCCAATTCAACCCCTAGCCTCGGAACCTCCATATGCCACAGGTGCAGCCCTAAAAAAGACCAAAAAAAAAAAAAAACACACAATACCATATTATACAGGTTCTATGAGTATCTAAACATATCTCTCAAAGGTCTGGAGGAATGTCCAATACACTGGCCACATTCGTGGCCTTTGGAGAAGGTAAAAAGGCACCAGGATTCCAAAGGACATCCGGAAAGGGGCCGAGCTGCCTTTCTCCCCCAAAGGGAAATCTATTCATTATTTGTGCGATTAAAAATTAACAGCATATAATTTATGTGAGTTGTAAAACAGAATTCCCGAGTATGGAATCACAGCTTTTTAATTATGTGCTCTCATTTGTGCTTCCCTGCACCCAGCCTACAGACAAACACACACACACACACACACACACACACACACACACGCACAGGTCATCTTACCAGTCTGGATTTTCCATACTTTCCCGGAAGACAGACTCTTCCTTCATGGATGCATACTGTGTCCACGTAAGGCAGTGGCTCCTTATAGCCATGTTCCTTTCCTTAGGATTGAACCACGACTCCTCTTCTAACTGGATATTAGGTACCTTTAAAATGCTCACCTGTCCGAAAGAGGGAGAACGGCTTTCTGAATTGAGGAAGAGAAAGCTACACAAGGACCGCAGCCAGAGCCACCGTCAGCCACGGGCCATTAAGAGGACAGGTGGTCCCAACAGACGGAAGGTGGCCCACCAGTGGCTCAAAGGCCTTGATAATCAAGCGCACTGGGACCTCCCGACACGGTGCTGAGGACATGCGATTGGCCCCGGAGTTATGGGTCCCTGGCCTGATTTTCCTAACGGCAAAACACCAAGCCAATTATCAGCCTCCTTCCTGTCTCTTCTAGGGCTGCTTATGGCCTTCGTAAATTGATGGATTCTAACTGGAACCACTTACGGATCACACGCAGGACAATATCAGATAAAATATCTCCTTCATTTTAAACTCTGTCCAATATCTAGAAATGGATGCTTTCCGAGATGGGGGAAACACGGAAAACTACAAAGGCAGAGTTGTATAAGTCAGAGGTGTCCTTAAATTATTTAAGAATTGCGATACAAGACAAAGTCGAATGCCTGTTTAAATAATAGATTCAAAGCGTGTATACAGGGCAGAGGAGGGGAACACACTCTGTGGAAAAGGCCAGCGATAATTTGCTGCATATACTGCAACATATTACCATCTGGAAAACAAAAGAAAGTTCATTTTCATTGTCACATCAGCCTTCTTTCTGCTTAAGAAAGTGACCGTGTTAATTCCTGATAAAAAAGTGACAGAAGCAGCCGTGTGTTCTACATACAGCACAGCAAAGCGGTTTGCAAGCTCATCGGCAGAAGCCCTGCTGGCTTTTCCAGCACACAGAGAATCACTTCCGGGTTAAAATGACCCTCTGAGACATTTTTAAAAGTGTGCGTCAACCCGCTCTCCTTACTTCCTAAGGAATCTGCAAGGACTCTTGTCAAAAATCCCTCTGCGGTTAAAGCAACGTGATTTAAAATTTCCACTCACCTTTTTCCAACAATCACCGGAGTGCTTAAGGATTTCAGAGAGAGAAAACAGCTCGCTATCATGAAGGTTTCATCACAGACACCATTACTTTACAGAAATACACAAAAAGACTTACACGGGGTGATGAGCACATTAAACCCCCAAATAAGCATTCTCTCTGCCAGTGAAACGGCAACTGAAGCTCTTCTTTTCCTTACTCAAGATCAGACTAAATATTTACCATCCGCCCACTTCTGAGCATTCTTACCTAACGGTCCTGGCTGACCATGGACAGGTCAGAAAAGACCACCACGCCACGCAAAACGTCCAAAGTGGCTTTTAAAATAACGGTAGACCATCTCTATGAACACCGAGAGCCCTCCAAAAAAGAGACAAAACAGACAGGGAAAGACGCTCTCTGACAGCACCTGTCAAAGCTGGGACAGGGGACAGAGTCCTGCCTCTGCAGGGCCACGAGGCAGGAGAACTGGGAGAGCTCCAGGGCTCCTTCACATTAGAAAAGCTTCTCTCTTCCCATGACTGGAAATCACCCAATGTCACGCCAAATCTGATGAAACTGTGAAATGAACTTACCTTCCTTAAAATTTCTGGAACCACATTCTGACAGACTGCAATCCTCTTTCTATAGATGATGCCTGTCGACACATCTAGAAACAGAAAAGTTCACACTCAAAAAAAAATAACAATAATAATAATTCAAGCGAATGTGTTCCTGTTTTAATGTGAATAAAACTTCTAACACCAATCTCAACTCTATGCAGAATTTTTAAAGAAAATCTTTACCTCCAAACTCAGTGTCCCTGACTACTTTTCTGGGCCAAATCCCTCCAAATCCCGGTGAGCAAGGAATAAGGGTGAAACAAGTAGCTACTCACGCTGCACACTCTAAAGGCAAGGATGGAATGCTCTTCCCTGCTCTGGGCTACCAGTGTCGACACTCGGAAGGCCGTGGCCAGCGGGCCTCCTGCCCGGCTCCAACCAAGACGAGGCTCTAACAAAGAGCTGGAGGGTCTGATTCTGCCCCCTTCTGCACCAAACACGTTGCCAGGCATGGGTTTCTGGCAACAAACGTAAACTTGTCATTAATTACATTAGGCACCGTGCTCTCTCATAGGGGAGCGGGCCTCCTGTGCCTGGAACTACTCTGATTTGGAATAAAGTTTACAGACTAGCACTAGGTACTTAAAAAAAAATGCAATAAATATGAGTTGAGAAAAACGGAAACCAAATCAGAGAAAAAGATAAACTCTGAAGTGCTGTCTTGTGCTCTGTGAATTACTGTGACTCAGCCACACTCCTACAGGCTTTCTCAAAGCTCTGGCTTAACAGCCTGGACTGGGTGCGAACACCCTGACGGCCAGACCTTGTCGGTGGGTGAGAAACTGCCTCATCTCTGCCCACGGGCACTCCTCTGCCAGGCCATCGCATGTCTGCAGCACACATATACTGAAATGGATCAGCCATCTCAGAGGCAAAGATGGCCCTGCCAATGGTAGAAATTATAATTAACTATGGAATATGCAGCACTGCTCTCTCACTTGATCTTCTCAACAACCTAAAGGCAGGGTTGTTATTATTTTCCCATTTAACAGACAAAGAAATGGAGCCTCCCAGAATTTCGGTAACGCAGGTAGCAAGATGCAGGATCTGAGATCAGATTTCGCTAACGCCATACCTTTCTCCCATGTGGAGTGCAGGTGCCTGAGAAAATGATTTTTAATTATATTTACAGGATTCCGGAAGTGCAGAAAATACCCTCACGACCAGAGACAGTCCTCTGTTCCCTGAGCACAGAGAAGGTCTGAGTCATGGGACGGACAGCAGCATCTGCTATGCTTCCTCCAAAGGTTTAAGAACACGGAAGAGTGGGCCTGGCTGCTCCAGAGATCTGGATGTTGGTGACAGGCATCATCGCTGCTTCCTGCATTGCCCAGCTCTCTGGTTCAAACACTGACAATGAAAAGGCTTCTCCCCCAGCCATGAACGACAGAGAAGAGGAAAGACTCCTGCACTCCAGTCCAGGGGTCCGTAAGCATCTTCTCTAAAGAGCCCGATGGTAAGTACTTCAGGGTTTGTGGGCCATACCGTCTCTATCGCAGCAACTCTTGTCGGAAGGCAGCAGCCACAGATAACAGGTGAACAAACAGGCATAGCTGTGTGCCAGTAAAACTTTATTTACAACAGGCAACACGAGCATGGTTGTAACCATAGTGTTAAGCAGAGTTTTAAGACCATAATTTTTTTTGGGGGGGGGGGCCTTTTAGGGCTGCACCTGTGGCACACGGAAGTTCTCAGGCTAGGAGTCAAACCAGAGCTGCAGCTGCTAGCCTACACCACAGCTACAGCAATGCTAGACCTGAGCCTCATCTGCGACCTACACTGCAGCTCATGGCAATGCCGGATCCTTAACCCACTGAATGAGGCCAGGGATAAAACCTGCATCCTCATGGCTACTAGCTGGGTTCACCACTGCTGAGCCACAATGGGAACTCCATGATTCCATAATTTCATCACTTGACAGTCACATCTCACATACATGCTATTAGTCACACCTATTCTATCATCTATAAGATGATACATGAATATAGCAAGGGATAAAGCCGTGTCACCTTGGGCAAGCTATGTAATCTCTCCATACCTTGGTCTCTTCATTCATTCCATACGAATAATAACACCTACCCCTTGCATTGTTCTGAAGATTAAGTTAATAAAAGCCACAGTGCCTGGGAGTTCCTGTCCTGGCTCAGTGGTTAATGAATCTGACTAGGAACCATGAGGTTGCGGGTTCGATCCCTGGCCTCGCTCAGTGGGCTGGAGATCCAGCATTGCCATGAGCTGGGGTGTAGGTTGCAGACGCGGTTTGGATCCCACATTGCTGTTGCTGTGGCGAAGGCCGGCGGGTACAGCTCCAATTAGACCCCTAGCCTGGGAACGTCCACATGCCGCGGGTGCGGCCCTAAAATGACAAAAGACAAAAAAAAAAAAAAAAGCAACAGTGCCTGGCACATATCAAGTATTCAAAAATGTCAGCTCTTAGAGTTGACATCAATTCTTAATGGAGAAAGTGACAAGGGTGTAAGGCAAGCCTCCTGCTGCTGGAAATGCTGGGTGCTCTTTTCTGATGGTCGCCTTGAATACAGAACTATACCTGTTAATAGATCTGTTTAAAATATAACAGGCCACAAATACACACACACACACACACACACACACACACACACACATCTTTACAAAAACCACGTCACTTAATGGTCATCACTGAAATGAGGTAGATTTGGAGAACTTACCTCTTTTTTCCTCCACAATTTTTACAGAGATGACATTTTTATCCATAGGGTTCGGATACTAAGTGAAAACACACAAAGAAAAATCACCATTCATTTTTTTTTTTTTTTTACAAAAGTGAATTACTTCACAGTAACCAGTTATTGGCGGGAACAGTAAATATTTTCCAAGCAATCTCTAAGGCGAGTTTTCAATCAAGAACCTTGATCTGACTACTTCGGTACAGATAAGTGAGATGCTGTCATCAACTGAACCAGTATGAAATCTAGAGAAACCTTGTTTTTTTTTTTTTGGCTGCACCTGAGGCATGCAGAAGTTCCCAGGCCAGGAATCAAACCCAAGCCCACGTCGCAGCAGTAACAACACAGGATGTCTAACCCGCTGAGCCAGCAGGGAATTCTAAGAAACCTTCTTTTGAGTCAACCTAGGTTTGGCTGGGCAGGGTTAACCTAATTAATAAATAATGCTATTAATTTTGAGCTAGCCTTACATAAATCCAGAGTGTTGTTTCTTCGAGGCACTGTGCTAAATGCTTTACCCACATGACCTTGTTTAAAACCAGCCTCTCTGCTGTGACTGAGTCATGTGACATCATTATTCCATCTTTCAGAAATGGAAACTAAACAAAACCAGAGAGCTTCAGGTCACCCAGCTGACTGGTGCTAGACCTACGGAATTAATCCAGGCCTAAGACAGGGTGAATTCCTTCACTGCTGTCCTGTTCTCTTGCCTGGCAGCCGGGCAGCCTCACAGGAGGATAATCACAGACAGAGTCCACGCCAGGTGCTCACGGACCAGTTTGCTAACCAAGTCGATATGACAACAGCTACCATTTCTGTCCTAGGCAGCTGGCATACATTATTTTAGTTTAATTCTCAAAACTATTCCATGAGGTATATGCTGCTTTTTCCCTTTCACGTCTGAGAAATACGGTTTGGAGAAACTAAGTAATTTGCTCAAAACCACCCAGCTAAGGAGCATCGAGGCTGGAATTCGTGCACAGATACCCTCCTTTGCCTTCAAGGTCAGCGCACCCCACCTACCCTCAAACCCCTCGGTCGCTTAAGTCCCACCCTTTTCCCTGCTCAGATGCAGCAAGAGACTCAGAGCATGGACGTAACACCTTCAAAGCCGTCGGACAAGCAGGCTGCACAGCAGGCTCTGTTCCCAGGGGCTGACAGCTCCATCCCACAATCTCATCCGAAAAGGAAACTACAGGGCGGTCTCACCCCAGAGCACAGGAGGTGCTAATGAGCAGGTGAAAGCGGCAAACAGGATGCGGGCCAGGAGACAGGGGCCTCTGCTTCTCAGTAAGCGGGAGCTTTAAGCCCTCCAAACCCAAGATAAGGTATCCAGAACTCAGGGACTGGGGGTCCCCCCTACCCCACTGCAGCTGTGCGCACGTGTGTGTGCGTGTGTATAAGAGGTAGAATGACTAACTTTCAGGGAGAAGGGCCCATCATTTTCATACAATCTTTTTTGTTTTTTTGGCCGCACCTACAGCATATGCAGGTTCCCAGGGCCAGGGATCGAATCCAAGCCACAGCTGCGACCTAGGCCGATGCAGAGACAGCGTGGATCCTTGACCCGCTGTGCCACAGCAGGAACTCCCACACATCCTTAAAGATCTGTGGCCCCAAAAGACACGGGATTAGAACACAGACTCTCCAAGAACAGGAATTTTGTGTCTCCACCACCCGGCAGGGTCTGGCGCACGGCACTCGGTGACTATCTGCTGAATGAACGGACGGCCTGGAAGACAAAGCTGGCTGCCCTCAGGGGTCAGTGCGGAAACTAAACCTCGGTTCCCCCGGGGACCAGTCTGTGGAGAGCCCTGGGCTCTGTCCTCGGCTTCCTGGACACCTCATCACGCCCCGTGCCCTGAACTCGGCCACTGACACTACCGTCCCGGCAGCTGCAATCTTGATGACCAATCAACAACTCGGCTTCTTGAATATACTCGTGCATTCATTCATGCATTCATTTTAGCTCCAGAAAAAAAAAATGCTCAGAATAACGGTGACGGTTTTCTGAAAGTTTAGCCTGCAGTATTTTTTTGAAGATAAAGCTCATTACAGAGGATCCGGTTTAGGTCTTCTGTTCCTCAGTGAGAGGTCTCCTTATACAAAATCCTTGAAGCTGGGGAGAGAGCCGAGGCCCACACAGAGCCCTGAATTTTTATTGTGTGTGTGTGTAAAGCAGAACTTGAGTATAAAAAGCAAAATGAGAGTATCGCCTCGACGGCACTTCTAGTACTCGAGTTCTATTATTGATACGTCCTAACTGACTGAATCCTATAAATACAGCTTGAGTTGTAGGAAGATGGCTGAACCCAATCACGAAGGAAGCTGGAAACGGAACCACCAGAGAAGGATAATGTAAAAAGTTCTCAAGTTCTGATCACTTTAAAGTTATCAGTGCAATTCCTAAAGATTATAAGCTCATACTTTATTTACACTTGTATATAACTTCAATATTTGCCTATTAAGCTGAAGGGTACCGTGCAGTGAAAACTATTTATTCTTCACTGAACAGTCTGTGACTTCACCATGCCAGGTACTGCTGTACACACTAAGGATAAAGTAATGAAACAAACAACACTGCAGCCTCTTAGAGAGTTCACGTTAGAAAAACAAGCAAAAAATAAAATACATAAGGAGAAAATAAATCAGATGAGGAGATAATAGGGGGATGGGAAATCCTGATGAGGGGCCATTGAACTCACTGGACGATTTTTGCAAATTATAAAGTAAAACATGAGTTTCCTTAGTCAAAAACAGGAGATCCCAGACTATTCACTCTAGTAAAACCATTTGCAAGACCCAAGTCATTTTCCTAGGCAACTACTTTAGGAGTTGAATAGACATAAGCCTCAAGTTCCCTTCCATATGTGAATGAGAAAAAAAAAAATCAGCAGTTTATTTACAATAGCTAAATACCGTGACACCAAAGGCAGAGATTTTAACTTTAAGGACTTATTGTGCAGAGGCGCCCCCTGGCGGGCATCACTTGAAATGGTCTGACACCACCTTAGGGCAACGAATATTTGTGATTTCATTCACGAAAATTTATCTGAAGTCAGATAATAATGGGTGGAGAGAAGGAAGGCTGCTGGGCCGCGGTGGTGGGGTAGTTGTCACCACCAGGAATGCCAATTTGGTAAGACAAGAAGCGGGTGAGCAGATTTTTCTGGACACCTTTCATACACAGCGTGACAGTGGAGAGGATCAGGCGAGATGAGGGTCAAGCCCATCAAAGCCGTACTGAGCACCTCTGCCCACGCGGAGCGCTGTATCAGGGTCACCCTAGGCATCATCTCACGTCGTCCTCCCCCAAACAGGGGAGCCTGTTAATAAGCACTATGATGAGGAGTCTCTGTGCTAAGAACGTAAGGGCACGGAGCCTGCACACAGGCGGGGCAACCCAGGGGTTTCCCGCACTCCACACTAGGGACACTCAGGGGAGCAGAGTGGGCTCGTGGGCGACCCAGATAGCTGCCAAAATTCCCTGCCATCCTTGGACCTGACTCAGTGGACCACTAACTGCAGAGGCTAAGAATTGCCTACCCCAAGGGGCTATGCATGTTTGCTGTACTTTCTGGGTGACACCGGGGATTTTTTAAGGTATGTTGGATTTTATTTTGAATTGACTTATAATTTTTACTTCCTTCACAGAAAGTGTAAACTATCTCCTTAAACTACAAATATAAATGTGCTGTAAATATCACTGCATATATTCTATGCATGTAAGTGTCTAACGAGGGCAAAATGCAGACTCGCCTGCACTGTCACGTACTCTGCTTTCATTTATGTTTTACATCTTAAAAGGTAAGAAGCCAAAAACTGCAAAGCAATGGGTAAAAAAAAAAAACAAAATATACATTAAAACAAACACTTCGCTATGAGGAGGAAGAAGCCAAGAAATGGAGTCCATCTAATTATAGGAATAACTCTCAATATATTTCTGGAAGTAGATTTGTGAAGATAGGGTACTTTGCTTTTCTTACAGGGGAGAAAGTGCAGAAGCTTTCATAAAGCCTACTCATAAAAGAGTATGGAATTATTAAAATATCAACTTTCCAAAAAGCTCAGAGGTCAGTGCCTGCCTTTTACGACACTCCCTCCACCAAAACAGTCAACAACTCCCCAAGGAGCCACTGCTTACCAACTCTCAAAGGACATTATCCAGGAGAGGACAAGGAAGCAGTTGAGCTGACATACCAGTACTAGTCCAGCAATGAAGGCCAAGGGGACCTAAAATAAGTCTGGTATATTAACACGGCGGTTTTACAAGCATTAAGGGGATCTTTGCTACTCGTGCTGCGGCCAACACGGACACACAAAGGGACAGAGCTGCAGATAAGAGGTTTGGCGTTTAGCCACACAAAGAAATCACCATGGGCTGTGCCAAAGTCCCACTGAGACCTACAGGCAAGAGTCTATCTTAGAAGAAAGACAATGTTCATTTTATACAAAGATCAAATGATTAATCAAAATGTCGATGATCAGAAGTTCCCACTGTGGCTCAGGGGAAACGAATCTGACTAGCATCCATGAGGACGCAGGTTCGATCCCCGGCCTTGCTCAGTGGGTTAAGGATCTGGCATTGCCATGAGCTGTGGTGTAGGTCACAGATGCGGCTTGGATCCTGTGTTGCTGTGGCTGTGGTGCAGGTCAGCAGCTGTAGCTCCGATTCAACCCCTTGCCTGAGAACCTCCATATGCCATGGGTGCGGCCCTAAAAAAGACACACCCAAAAAAAATTTCGATGATCAAAGACTGAACCTATTTTAAGTCAGTAGATATTCTGAATGGCTGTTTACAGGCCTTCCCAGTAGGAGGACGAAGCAGAAAGAACTAACGACAAGGAGGCAAGATCCGAAGACCAGACCGTGTGCTGCCATGTGTGAAGCCAGGACCGTGGACCATGAGATGATCCCAAAGGCCCTCTGGCAGGACAGGTCATGACTCTAAACGAAGGCCAACCGATGTCACTTCACCCCCATTCATTCCAAAATGTCCCAGTCGTTGGCAATGACATAATGAAGTTTTTTTGAAAGAAACAGTTTATACAATTGTAACACAAAGGAAAAACCTCTTCTCTAAAGATTGAATATATACTTAAACCCAATGCATTTAAAGATAGAGTCTAGGGAGTTCCCATCGTGGCGCAGTGGAAACGAATCTGACTAAGAACCACGAGGTTTTGGGTTCGATCCTTGGCCTCGCTCAGTGGGTTAAGAATCCAACATTGCCATGAACTGTGGTGTAGGTCGCAGATGCAGCTAAGATCTGGTGTTGCTGTGGCTGTGGGTAGGCCAGAGTCTACAGCTCCAATTCAACCCCTAGCCTGGGAACTTCCATTTATGGGTATGGCCCTAAAAAGAAAAAATTAAAAATTAAAAAATAAATAGAGAGTCCAGGATTTCTCCTGTGGCACAGCAGGCTAAGGATCCAGCATTATCACTTTAGTGGCTTGGGCCACTGCTGTGGTGCAGGTTCAATCCCTGGCCCAGGAACTTCTGCAAGCTGTGGGCCCAGCACCACCACTGCCAAAAAAAGAAAGAAAAAACAAAACAAAAAACATAAAATAAAAAAGTTTAAAATGTAAAGAAAAAACAAAAATATAAAATAAAAAGAAATTTTAAATTTCAAAAAGAAATTTTAAAAAATTAAAATAAAGAGTGTCTGGAAAACAGAATGAGTTTTCCTTTTTTTTTTTTTGGCGTCCACGTTTTTCACAGAACTAGAACAAATAATCCTAAAATTTATACGGAACCATAAAAGACTCAAAATTGCCAAAGCAATCCTCAGGATAAAGAACAAGGCAGAAGGTATAATCCTCCCGGACGTCAGACACAACAACAGGGCTACAGTAATCAAAACAGTATGGTATTGGCATACGAATCAATGAAGAAGAATAGAGAACTGAGAAATAAACCCACATACCTACGGCCAATTAATCTTGGACAAAGGAGGCAGGACTACACAATGGGGAAAAGGCAGTCTCTCCAGAAAGTGGTGCTGGGAAAGCTGGACAGCTTCATGCACACTGACCTCGTGAGAATGCACCGTCATGACACACACAAAAATAAACTCCAAGTGGCTTTCAAGACTTAAATATAAGACAAAGCACCACAAAACTGCTAGAAGAGAATACTGGCAAACATTTTCTGGAATAAATCCAGCAGTGTTTCCTTAGACCATCTTCCCAGACAACCGAAATAAAGCAAAAGTAAGAGTTTCCTGGTGGTCTGCTGGTTTAAGGATCCGGTGTTGCCACTGCTGTAACTTGGGCCACAACTTTCACGTGGCATGCGTGGGCACAAAAAAAAAAAAAGCAAAAATAAACAAATGGGGGAAGGGATAAATTAGGAGTTTGGGATTAACATGCAGACACTACTATATATAAAATAGATGACTAACAAGGACTTACTGTGGAGCAGTATAGAATCGGAGACCAGTACAGTAACAGTGTAACAGCACAGGATAGCTGCTATATAGTAGCGGGAACTGCACTCAGTATTCTACAACCTACGTGGGAAAAGATTCTAGAAAAGTATGAGGAGATAAATATATATATGTATATAAATGCATATATTTATACATCTTTGTGTGTATAACTGAATCACCCTGCTATACACTTGAAGCTAACACAAAACTGTAAATCAGCTATACTCCAATAAAATTAAAAACAAATAACAGGAAAAAAATAAATAAATAAAAAATAAATGGGAGCTCCCGTTGTGGTGCAATGGAAACAAATCCGACTCGACTAGTATCCATGAGGATGCGGGTTCAATCCCTGGCCTCGCTCAGTGGGTTAAGGATCGGGCGTTGCCATGAGCTGTCGTGTAGGTCACAGATGCAGCTCAGATCCTGCATTGCTGTGGCTGTGGTGCAGGCTGGCAGGTGTAGCTCTGATTCGACCCCTAGCCTGAGAACTTCCATATGCTGCAAGTGCAGCCCTAAAAAGCAAAAACAAAACAAAACAACAACAAAAAAAAAAACAGAAAGAGAGAAAGAAATACCACCTGATACCACCTATATGTGGAATCTATTTTATTTCTTTACTTTTTTTTTGTCATTTTTTTTTAAGGATGCACCTGCAGCATGTTAAAGTTCCCAGGCCAGGAACTTTACTGACCCAAAAGATGTCAGTATTTAAATGTGCACCTTTATTCATGCTCACTCTCCTCTTTATTACTCCAAGGTAGTGATGATTTCTATAGGCTACTTTTCCCAGCTTTTTATTTTCAAGTTCATGGAATACATGTAATGATTACTGTCAGAATTACTATAATGATTTTTATAAGTACTTTAAAAGCACCTATACATGGCAACATTAAACTTATGTACATGATATGATCATATGAAACGTGTGCATTATCCAACTTACCCTTCCCCAAGGACTCCAGAAGATACTATGTTGCATATGAGGAAACTGAGGCTCAGGAAAATGAACTTACTTGCCCACACTCAGGCAGCTAGAAGCTCGGTGACCGCACCTGACGTCAGCGCCCACGCCCTGCCTCTCGGCAGCTTGACCTTTCATTGCGCCTAATCTTCCAGGAGAATTGAGGAGAGCAAGCTAACAGTGAAGACAGACTATTACATTGTGAGCAAAAAGATAAATAACCATCATGTTAACCGAGGCCTGTCATTTGTCAAACCACGGGTAATTTCCTATTTTGGAAGTACGGGTCCACCCCGAATATTTCAGAACCTCTGCAGGGAGAGATGTTCCATACGTGTAAGTGTCAGATTTGCAAGGCACAAAAGATAGCACCAGAAATGGAAACATTATTAATTACCCAATCAGCTTTCTACTCTAAATGGAAATAGCCATTCATAAATCTCCTTTATGAGTTGAAGAGAACATCAAGATCCTCGCTAGAATAAATAAAACCCTAGGTCACGGTGCCGAAGCAAAGAGATTATTTCAAACTGTCCGTTTCATTACAACGCCCAAGGCAAGGACGTGGCACCAAACCCCAGAGCGCCTTCAGCCGTGGATTTCGTAAGGCTAAACCCCAGGAGAGTGTATGTCATTCCGTAAGGATTGGCTGAGCACCTACTATGTTCCAGGGTCTCTTTGGGGACCTGAGATACATGAGGAACAGATGATAAAATCTCTGTTCAGGAAGTTGACACTCTACTCACAGTGGCTCTTTCCTCCTATAATACAACAAGAAAATCAATTTGAACAACTCTACACTAAGAAAAACTGTAACTTCTTTGGTCTCATTTGAGAACAAACAAAAAACACCCAGGCCTCATGACAGCTCTCTAGGGCCTCTTTATTTATTTATTTATTTTTGTCTTTTTGCCTAAGCAACAGTATGTGCTCTTCGCAGACGCTCCTAAGTAACAGGAAGGAAACAGCTCTAAATGATGAGAACTAGAAAACTAAGAGTCACACAAAGAAAGAAACCAAAACGCCCTGTCAAGAGCACTGACAAGACAGTTCATGGCAAGTACAGCACAGCATCTGATGAATAAACCATCTGGGGTTTCTCAGCATTCCTCCACGAAAAGTTCATTGAGAAACATTACATTCCAGGAACAAAGAATCCTGTGGTGTTTGTTTTCAAGGTGCCACTGTGCTTTGAAAGCATGCAGTTTATGTTTTGCCAGTGGTATCCAACAGGCAGGTGTAAGAAGAACAAACATTCCTCAGGTTTTAAAAATAGTAGTATATTATAACTTGGAAGGCAAGTCCTAACATACCAAAAGCCAGAGATCAGTAGACTATTTAAAACAGCACTTCCTCCATGCTGCAGACGCCCGCAAACATACCGTCGTGCAGAAGCCGACTAAACGCTTCCCAGAGACCCTTGCATGATCGTCCCTTCTGCCAAGCACGTTCCTTTGAATAAAGAACGCATAAAGACTAAAAGAAAAACAAAAGTGTATGTTGCCAAAGGGATCATTCTTACCACCATATGCTTAAAAAAATACACGCTTGGCATTCCCGTTGTGGCTCGGCAGTAACGAACCCGACTAGTATCCATGAGGACACAGGTTCGATGCCTGGCTTCACTCAGTGGGTTAAAGGGTCTGGCGTTGCCGTGAGCTGTGGTGTAGGTCACAGACAAGGCTCGGATCTGGCGTTGCGGTGACTGTGGTGTAGGCCAGCAGGTGCGGCTCCGATTCAAGCCCTAGCCTGGGAACTTCCATATGCCTCAGGCGCAGCCCTAAAAAGAAAAAAATATATGCTTGTCAAACTGTTATTTGTTTGATCCTCACACCAGTCCTGGGAGATAGGTGGGGTACAGGGCCTATCATTTCACAGACGAGAACTTAAGAGAGTGGGGTTGTGTTGTGCATGTTGCTCACTGCACAAGGTTTTCCCATCAAGCAGGCTCGTGGGCACGGGGCTACGTAATACCTAGAGGAAGGAGGACTTTTTTCTAACTTGCATAAGTAGCCTCATATGCTTTCCACTATCCCCATTTACTGTGAGCTTATGGGGCAGACTGCCAAGATGACATCTCTTTCTAGTTTGCACAAGGGCACAGTATAGGCAGGAGAAAATAGTTTCCCAAAGTCACCTCAAAGCTCCTTTAATGAAGGAAGCAGGGGAGGGGGTGTGGAGAAAAGGGAACCCTCCTACACTGCCGGTGGGAATGTAAATTAGTACGACCACTATGGAAAACAGTAGGGAGGTTCCAGAAAACTAAATCTAGAACTCCCATATGATCCAGCAATCCCACTCCTGGGCATATATTTGGACAAAAGTGTAATTCAAAAAGATACATGTACCTCTACATTCTCTGTTTCACTGTTCACAATAACCAAGACGTGGGGGGCGGGGAGCCTAAATGTCCATGGACAGATGAATGGATTAAGAAGATGTGGTACATATATGCAATGGAATACTACTCAGCCATAAAAAAGAACAAAATAATGCCATTTCCAACAATACAGATGCAACTAGAGATTCTCATACTACGTGAGGTCAGTCAGAAAGAGAAAGCAAATACCATATGATATTCCACTTATATGTGGAATCTAAAATATGGCACAAATAAACCTAACTACAAAACAGAAACAAGCTCACAGACAGAGAAACCAGATCTGTGGTTGCCAAGTGCGGGTGGGGAGTGAGATGGACTAGGAGCTTGGGGCTAGTAAATGCGAACTATTACATTTAGAATGGATAAGCAGTCAGGTCTACTGTACAGCCCAGGCGACTGTATCCAGGCTCCTGGGATAGGATATGATGGAAGATAACATAAGGAGGGCAGGAATTCCCGCTGTGCCTCGGCAGGTTAAGGACCCGACTAGTATCCATGATAATGTAGGTTCGATCCCGAGCCTCGCTCAGCAGGTTAAGGATCCAGTGTTGCCACAAGCGGTGGTGTAGTCGCAGACATGGCTTGGATCTGGCATTACTGTGGCTGTGACATAGGGCAGTGGAGTAGGCCTGCAGCTGCAGCTTCAATTTGACCCCAGCCTGGAAACTTCCATATGCCTTGGGTATGGCCCTTAAAAAAAAGAAATGGAAAAGGAAAAGGAAAAAAAGGAATGTAGGGAGTTCCCATTGCAGCAAAATGGGTTAATGGTCCAGTTGGTCTCTATGGTTGTTGCCAGTTCGATCCCCAGCCGGGCACAGCAGGTTAAGGATCCAGCATCGCTGCAGCTATGGCACAGGCCACAGAGGTGGCTTGGGTTCTGTCCCTGGCCTGGGAACTTCCATATGCCACAGACGTGGCCAAAAAAGGAAGAAAAAAAAAGGAAGGAATATACATAGTATATAAACACATATGATTGGGTTACTTTGGTGTACAGCAAAAACTGGCACAACATTGTATATCAAGTATACTTTAATTTAAAAAAATTTTTTTTAAATTAAGGAAGCAGGTCTACCGACTTCCAGTTCAGGTTTTATTTATTTATTTGGCTTCTCCTATGGAATATGCAAGTTCCAGGGTGAGGGATCAAACCCACGCCACAGCTGCAACCCAAGCCACAGTGGTGACAATGCTGGATATTTAACCCACTGCACCACCAGGGAACTCTGAGTCCACGGCTTTAATTCTCACAGTAAATGCATTTACTGACATCCTAGGGACAGTCACACGTCCCTGTTCAGGGACCTGTGAAGGGCCCTTTGTGAACAGAAAGAACGGAAGTGCAGTGTGCACAGAGCTCGCACTGCCCCATCGCGGACCTTTTCTGCAAACGTTCTCCTCCCATTTTCCTCGCCCAACCTCTGAAAATGTTCTCTTCAGTCTTTATCTACTATGTGTCACAGACACTTTGCTAAGTATGTGATAAGAATTCTTCCAGATTCAATGAAGTTTCCATCGTGGCTCAGAGGGTTAAGAATCCGACTAGTATCCCTGAGGATGCAGGTTCGATCCCTGGCCTTGCTCCGTGGGTTAAGGATCCCAGTGTTGCTGCAAGCTGCTGTGTAGGTTGCAGGTGCGGCTCGGATCTGGCGTTGCTCTGGCTGTGGTGTAGGCCAGCAGCAGCAGCTCTGATTCAACCCCTAGGCTGGGAACTTCTATATGCCACGGGTGTGGCCCTTAAAAAAAAAAAAAAAAAAGGGAATTCTTCCAGATTCTAACCGAACCCAGTGAGACAAAGCAACTTTAGGGTATACAACTTTCAGTGGCCCTCAAAAACCGCTCATCTGAGCCTAGGCAACCTGCAGAAAGGGGAGAATTAAACACCTACATCAGTTTAAGCCAAAGAATCTCAAGGTGGTGATTTGTTACACAGCAAATCAAAACTGTAACACTATTTTCTCGCCCTACCACACTTCAAAGCTATACCTTTATATCAAGCACAGCAGGTCCGCCCAGAGGAATAAACCCTGAGAGAAGCCCGCAGGCAAAAGGAAACTGAGGCTGGATAAAGGGCGCTGCAAAGCTGAGACTGCAACATTTTATCCCCCAATTATCTGAGCACATATTACGTGCAAGGCAGCACAGCCTGGCAATTAGGGGTATGGGCTTGACTCCGAGGTGTTGAAATCCTGGCTCTCCCGACAGCTAGTTGTGGGAACTTGGAAAAGCTGCTTCAACTTCTCTGAACGTGTTTCTACCATCCACGGAACGGAAGGCAATCACAGCTACTTCCCAAAGCTGCTGAGAGGAGTAAAATGATATTTATGAAAGCACTTCCTCCCCCAGCCCCACGGGCCTAGGAAACTCCTACTCGAGCTTCAATTTGCCAGTCGCCACTTTCTCCAGGAAGCCCTTCCTAAGGGCCACTTTCCAGGCCCCTCCTCCGTCCTCAGTCACAACACCGTGTGCTTTCCCGGGGTAAATAAACACCACCAACTGGAGTTCCGTGTTTCCTTGTTCATCACTTATCAAGTCGGTTGCACCCACTAGAGACCATCAGCCCCACGAGAAGAGGGTCTGTCTGTGGTGCCCCAGCAACCAGCACTGGCTCTAGCACCCAGAATAAAATGTCCCCAAGCACCTGCTGAAGGAAGCGAAAAGCATTTAGCCCAGAAGCTTGGCACACGTCAACCACTCTCTAAATGAGGCCTTGGTGCTGTGCTAGGTGCTTCCGCAGGAATGACACCTACCCCAAAGAAGCGTTGAGTCTAATGGGGGGAAACACACATGCAGAAGTAACTATCCGACATTAAGGCCCAAAGTGTCCCTCCAACTCTAACAAGGACAACACAGAAAGGTTTTCTCCCAAGCAACAGTGGCACTGGGGGATCCACATTCCAAAGTGCCGGTCCTAACAGAAAATGGGGTGTTGGCTGTTTCTCTTCTGGGTTCAGAAGCCTGGCCTAAGATAAAGTCTCCATCAGATCTGTAATTCATGTTTTCATTCATTTATTCATTCATCAGATTTGTACTAAGCACCCGGCAGGTGCTAGGTGCTCCTCTAGACCCAGTGGATCGATTAACAATATCAACCAGTTGACATTCCCTCTCCAAAAAGGGCCAGTCCTGCTCAGTCCTTTGTGACCTGGGTCCCCAACTGCATCCCCTCCTCTAATGGGAAGTCAGGTCTTTTTTTTTGTCTTTCTGTCTCTTTAGGGCCACACCTGCAGCATATGGAGGTTCCCAGGCTAGGGCTCGAATCAGAGCTGCAGCTGCCGGCCTACGCCACAGCCACAGCAACTCAGGATCCGAGCCACATCCAA
The DNA here is from genome assembly GCA_004024745.2 of Catagonus wagneri. Taxonomy (NCBI): domain Eukaryota; kingdom Metazoa; phylum Chordata; class Mammalia; order Artiodactyla; family Tayassuidae; genus Catagonus; species Catagonus wagneri. Next base: position 3,540,902 of record PVHT021183659.1, read on the forward strand.
GACCTACACCACAGCTCATGGCAATGCCAGATCCTTAACCCACTGGGCGAGGCCAGGGATCGAACTCACTTCCTCACAGATGCTAGTAGGGTTGTTAGCCACTGAGCCAGGACGGGAACTTAAGTCAGGTCTTAGCACTTAAGAAAAAGCACCTCCCCCAGTTTGGCTTCCAGGCGGCAGATGGAGAGCATGGCTGGAGGTGGCTGCCCAAGGCAAATTACGGTTCTTGCAAATCCTGTTTCAGAAGGTGAAAGCTGAAAGAAGAGCGCCCCATACAACACTCTCATCTCACCATTTCAGTAAACAAAGGATATTGTAGCTATAAATCCCTCAACCACTGCAGCCACCAACACCCCTGCACCCAGAGGGGATTCAGGAGAGGTAAAAATAGGATACTGGCCCTAGAAGGTTAAGGTGCATCTCAAAGGAATTTCGGTGAGCCCACAGTCTGGCATCTTCCCATACACAGAAAAGTGCTAAATTCATTAACCTGCGATGGCTAGTTTTCTTTAATTAGCAGTATTCTTTGGATATTCCAATATCTGGTTTGTTTGAACTCCTATCTATCCTGGTTCCTCCCTTACCTCAGCTGTCTGAGACCTGTATCTGGACTCAAGTCCTCGGCAAGTTGGCCAAATAAAACATAACTCTCAACTCTGTGCACTGTTTTAAGTCCACACATGTTAGATGCAGAAACTGAAGCCGAGAGAGAAGATGACCCTTGACCAGAGTCATCAAGTGAATTAAAGGGAGAACCAGAGGAGAACTCAGGGGTCCCACCCAGCAAGACTGGGTGTTATGATTCTACCAAGACAGTTCCCAGCCACAGCCCCAGGAGGAGCTCTTGAGATAAAGAGGCCCACTGAATACTGAGGCCCAAGGTGTACTGTTATAGTCGCACAAACAACAATCTTTTAAAGAACTAAGGATCATCAGTCACCGTGATGAGCTTCACAGCAATTATTTCACTTACATCTTCACGACAACCCCTGAGCTGGATCTACAATTCTTCCCATTTTACAGACTATAAAACTAAAACAGAAGCACAGAGACTGCCCACGGGCCCACAGCTGTTTAACATGAGCGAGTGGTAAGGTGGTAACAGGACAGAGCTGAGTGAACCAGGATGATGGCTTCAAGGTCCCCAGCTGGCTCTGAAGGAGTCAGTGATGGGCTACAGAGTTAAGTGCGATTTCAGCTCGGCTCCAGCACTCAGGTTCCCCGCGACCCTCCCTCCGCTAAATCCTCTCCCTCCAGCGGGGGCAGGGTGTGAACGTGACGCCACGCACAGAGACTCTCTGGGATCCTGGAGGGGTAGCCTTCGAGGAAAGGCACCCCGCCCTCGCCCGGCACAGCCCAGAGGCGAGACCTGCAGCTGGAGCGAGCAGATGGAGCGGGGGCGCTGGGGGCGCCCCGACATGGCTGAGCCCCCGGGGCAGCTCCAGAAAACGCGAGCCCCGGCCGGACCCCGGCAGGACGAGTACCTTTCGGAGGAAGCTGGCGACCACCTGCTCGAAGGGGTACTTGAACACCTCGTGCACGTCCACGGTGACCCCCATCCCCGCGCGCCCGCCTCGCCTCCGCCAGCGCACTGCCGCTGGAGGTCTGCCTGTGCAGGGCCGCAGGCGTCCGAGCCGCCGCAGCCAAGGGGGCGCGGGGCGTTTCTTTCCTCCTTTTTCAAACTTCTGAAACTTTATTGACCGCTCAGAGAAACAGACAGTCCGTCACGCCCCGCCCCCTTCAGCCAGCGTCCGGGTCTGGGCGGCGGGCGTGGGAGGGGCGGGGCCGGGGCCGCCCCGCCCCGCCCCGCCTCCGCCCACGCCGCAGGGCCCGCCCACGCCACGCCCCCGGCCCGGCCGCGCCCGCGAGCCTCCGAAAACTGCCCCGGAGTCTTGGACCTTGCGCCTGGGGCATCTGTCATCACTTCGTCTGGAGCCTTCCTTAAGCCGCTGCTGGCAGCACTAAAGAAAGTAATAATAAATACATAAACTACCCCCCCCAAGTTTAGGGACTGTTGTATAACCCTCCGTGTCGTGAGTTTCGTGTGACGAAGGCCAATGATTGCATTACTCACAAGACCAGGCAGCTGCCTCTGAGTTCGGTCTTAAGGACTTAAAAATTGCCGGTATCTGCATGTGAGTCGGTAAGGCAACTACTACTCTCATTAAAAAAACACTATGGAGGAAGGAACAAAGGGCTGCAAAAGGAGTTTTGAACGTGCTTCACTGGACTGCCCAGATTTTCCAAGAGCAAGCAAGTGAATCCGTTAATGCAATACCTTTAACATATCGCTTCCTGAGCACCTGCTCTGCGTCAAGCACTGTGGTGGACTGACAGGCTCTGGATCCAGCAGTAAGTAAAGCGCAGTCCCTGCTGCCAGACCATTAAACACCGGATACACACAAATAGGAAGAGGAGCAGGATAACTGGCCACACTTAACAGGTGGCATGATTTCAGCTAGGATGAAGAGGAAGCCTCTGCAGAGGTGGCTTGGACATTTGTAATTTCATAATCTCACTTACCCCTGACACACAGTCATACGAGGCTGGCAAAACCCTAGCCTTAGACATACAGCTGGTTCTCCACTTACTGCCTCACCCAAGCCACTGAAAAAGCCTGGAGGCAAAGGGGTACACCTAGGCCTCTCTTTAGATTCATAATCACCAACCTCAGGGGCCTTTTTAATGGTGCTTAGACAGAAGCGCTTCATTTCTCTAATCCGCTTACAGTCCCAAGCTCCTCTCCCTTCAGATCTCCAACACCTCCTCCCCAGCCTTATCCTCACTGGTGAACAGGAAAGCTCTCTCTACCACGTCTGTCTCCCCAGCTATCAAATGCCCTGCCTTCTCTCCTGTGCTTGTGGAAGAACTGTTAGCACTTAATTTGGTCCACCAAGTCCAGCTGTGGGCTGCAGCTGGTTAGCAAACACTTCGCAAAAAATAAAAAATAAAAATAAAAAAAAAGGAGTTCCCATCATGGCTCAGCGAAAACGAATCCGACTAGTGTCCATGAGGATGCAAGTTCCATCCCCAGCCTCGCTCAGTGGGTTAAGGATCCGGTGTAGCCATGCGTGAGCTGTGGTGTAGGTCCCAGACGCGGCTCGGATCTGGCGTTGCTGTAGCTGTGGTGTAGGCCAGCGTCTACAGCTCCAATTTGAGCCCTAGCCTGGGAACCTGCATATGCCACAGGTGCAGCCCTAAAAAGACAGTAAATAAATAAATAAGTAAATATGTATAGTTTAATAATAAATGTACATAATTTAGTGTTTGATAACAGCTGTGTTTAATAACCACAGAGCACAGTATCCCAAAATATGGCACCTTAGCCTACAGGATATTTTAAGCTGAAGAGGTATGTGAAAACAGCAGAAGCAGGAAAATCTCTCTGGCTTTTCCTTGCCCTTCGCCCCTGAGGCAGGTCACAAGATCCTCTTGTGACAGGTGCCCACTCTACACCTGGAGGAAAGAAGCATCTTTATCTCCAGGATGAAGGGTCACCAGGAAGAATCTGAAAAAACAGGCCTTGTCAAGTTTCCCCCTTTTAGCTAATTTACCTCTTTTACCCTTTGTCCTATCCCTTTTCTCCACACCCGCCCACTCTTCCTCAGACCTAGGATAAAAACACAGATTTAACGTTTCTTTAGGTCTCTATTTCCATGTCACTTACAGAACTTACAGTAAGCAGCTGTGTATCCGCTCCCATTAATCTGTTTTGTTTTGTTTTGTTTTGTTTTGTTTTTTGGTCAGCTTACTTTTCACATCCATCCAGGGACCCTAAGAGGGTCAAGGAAAACGTTTTCCTCCCCTCAGCAGCTCTGCCACATTCCTAAAAGTTTCTTGTCCTCTTTCTGGTTCCAGGACATCTCTTAAGCCATATCTGCTCCCTCTCTAGGCGATCATTATGACCAGCATACAAGTATTTTGTGATTTCATCCCTCTTCAAAAAAATCCACTCTTGGGCGTTCCTGTCGTGGCTCAGTGGAAATGAATCTGACTAGTATCCATGAGGATGCAGGTTCGATCCCTGGCCTTGCTCAGTGGGTTAAGGATCTGACACTGCCGCGAGCTGTGGTGTAGGCTGCAGATGAGGCTCAGATCTGGCGTCGCTGTGGCTGTGGCATAGGCTGGCAGCTACAGCTCTGATTCGACCCCTAGCCTGGGAACTTCCATATGCTGCAGGTGCAGCCTCCCCCCAGCCCCCCCCAAAAAAATCCACTCTTAACCCCTTATCTTCTTCCAGTCCCATGTCAATTCTCTGCTCCATTTTTGCTCCTATAATCTCTTGAACCCATTCCAACAAGTTCAGGCCTCTGAACCTACTGTTATCAAGGTCACTAATGATCAAATTGCTAAACCTCTTAGTTAATTCTTAATCCCCACCTTACTAAACCTATGGGCTGCATGCTCCAGAAATACTGAATGAGGGATGGGGCGGCGGGTTAGGTGCCAAAGCCATTACATGTGTAAAGGACCCTCCAACACCACCATCTCCTTCTTACAGGAAAAAAAACAAACACCGGTGTCCCTAGGGGATCACACAGAAATAGTCATTTACCTGTGGAGGTTATGGGGTCCTTTACCTGCCTCTGCTACCAGACAGCAGCCGGAGACTGAGTATGAAACAGAAGCCCAGCGCCAAGACGGGCCCCGCGCCTCTGCCCCACCCTAACCACTGATTTCTTCTAGAATGTGCTCTTGGACAGCTGCTCACCCACTCCTGATTAACTGCGCAAAAAGGCTACGGCTGTATCTCAAAGATTAAGGACGCAGCACCTGCTGGCTGTACTTGGCACGCTGGCTGAGTGACTTGTGTAAGAACAATGCCATCTGCCCATTCCAAGGACTCTGGGACTCTCCAAAGGTGAAAATGGGGAGGCCACTGCCAAGCAGGCTTGTGCTGCAGAATCACAGCCAGTTTACACAGCCATAATCTTACTTGCTGTGTCCCCAAAGAAGAGAGAAGCGCTGAGAAACAAATTCCCTCTTCTTTGAAAGGGACTGGAGTTTGCAAATTTGCTGGCCAACCTCACAAGTCCATGATTTTATTCGGTCTTTAAGATACCAAGCTCATCTTGGGACCGTCAAGGTGAAGTCCAGTAGTCTGAACCCAGCAGGCATCTAACACCTTTTGATGGAAAGAATGGACGACTGACCCTTTACGAACGCTGAGGTTTCGGTAGCTGACAGCTTCGGGCCTGACCCTCTCTCTTCCCCGCTCACCCGTTCGCTTTTCTCACCCTCCTCATGCTGGTCCAGTTCCCTCTTCTGACCAGTTCTCTTTCACTGATCTTTTTTTTTATCCAATCTCATACTCACCTTTTTGCGCGAATGCTCCCCTGAGCTGTGAGGCTGCCCAGACTAGAAAGAACCGCGCGGTACCCAGTCCTCCCTATACACATGGCACCGAGTACAGAAAACCTCCATCTCCTCTTGGTGTATCTTTTCTTCTCACGCCACTACCACACCTAGCACTTCTGGCACCTGCGTTGAGCGTCCTCCAGTTTAGCTCAATTCCAACCCTATCCATCTGGGGGTGGCGTCAGATGCCATAGGTTAAGGGCTCAGGCCCACGAGACTGTCCCTCCCTTCATGGGCCAATCACAAGTCCAGGTGGCCACCCATACTTCAGACTGATGGGCAGAGCTTCCCATGACCCCTTCCTTGACTCAATTAATTTGCCAGAGCAGCTCAAAGAACTCAGGGAAACAGTTTACTCACTGTTTCCTGGTTTATTATAAAAGAACGTGATAGGAGTGCCCACCGTTACCCAGTGTGTTAAGAACCTGACTAGTATCCATGAGGACGCAGGTTTGATCCCTGGCCTCGCTCAGTGGGTTAAGGATCCGGTGGTGCCATGAGCTACCGAGCTGCGGTGTAGGTCACCGATGCAGCTCGGATCTGGCGTTGCTGTGGCTGTGGTGTAGGCCAGAAGCTGCAGCTCCAATTTAACCCCTAGCCTGGGAACGTCCATATGCGGCAGGTGTGGCCTTAAAAAGGAAAAAAAGGACATGATAAAAAATCAAGATGAACACCCAAACGGAAAAGATGTGGAGGACTAGGCATGTGCAAGGGGCACCCAGCTTCTGCCGCACCCTCTCGGGGTGTCCACTCCCCCAGGACCTCCACGTTTCACCAACCTGGAAGCTCTCCAAACCCCATACTTGGGAGATTTTTATGGAGGCTTCATCCTGCCTGGAGGCAGGATCGATCATTAACTCCATTTCCGGGCCCTCTCCCTTTTCTGGAGAATGGGAGGTGGCGCTGAAAATGTCAAGCTTCAGATCCTTGTTCGATCCCTCTGGGGATCAGCTCCCGTCTGAGAGCCCACCGGGAGCCGGGTGGGCTCTCAGAACAAAAGATGCTCCTATCACCCAGGAAATTCCAAGGGATTGAGGAGCTTGGTGTCAGGAACAGAGTCAAAGACCAAATATTAGGGCAGGGCATGTTCCTAGCGCTCTGATCACTTAGGATATTACAGGGTTTTAGGAGCTCTGGAGGAGGTTAAGGTGTGGGTGAGGGGGGAATCCAGGGTGGCGGCAGGGTGTGGGGTGATGCAGAGATGGCTAATGTTTTCTGTTATTTTGCAAGGGCCTAGTAAAAGGCACGGCACACAGTAAATGCCGAATAAACTCATGAATGTACTTAACCTGGACCGTAACCTTGAGCAGTTTCCTTCCCGTCCCTGCACCTGAGTTTCACCATCAACAAAATGACCAAGTGGGTCAAGATTCTCTCTAAATTCCCTTCTGCTCCCTGAGATTTCAGAGCTGGACTAGAGAGAACCTCAGGATACCTGGATACAAGGGTACACGGCAGAAATCTGCAGGAGAAAGAAGGCAAAATCTCAGAACTGGGTCGCGATGTCGGGGTAGGTTACACCCACGGCATCAGTGAAGCAGGCTTCTCTTCCCCTAGTTAAGGATGAGGCTGATTCCGCAGTTCAGCGTGCGATCAGGCCTCGCGGCGCGGCTGTTCGCTCACTCCCTATCCATCCCCAGCTCAGCCAGTTCCTGCTTCACCTACACCCCACTCACCTGGCTAACCTTCCCTCTAAATCAGAGAGCCTCAGCTGTGAAGACCTACATACCTACCCCCTGACTCAGCAGGCGCCTGTTCTAATCTTTAGATCAGAACGATCTGCGCTGTGACTGTTGATCAAAGGGGCGTGACTTTCTGCCGGTTTCCCCGCGAACCTGACATCAGTTTCCTCCATAGTAGGGTCGGGTAGTGAACCCTGCCTCCGCGTCCTGCCCTCTGTGTGCCGCACACGGTGGGGTGTCACCCCAGGACCTCGCTTCAGAAATGCAAGCTCCTCCTGTCCATCAAACCAGTGCAGTGGTGACTGTCCCCGACTCCAGGCTCTTTCTTCAGTCCTGAGGCTGGGCAAGCACAGGGCTGGCAGGCCTGCGAGGTGCAGCCCGACACAGAGGAAGTTCATGAATTTTCATCAGGCAGAGAAGAAACATTTCAGGGCAAGGAGTCAGCAAGTTATCATACCACTGAGCATATTAGAGAGGACCTTAACGGCCTTGTCAAATCCCAACGCAGAGCACAGGAAATATGTAAACCAGCTAGTCTCACACAAGTACGTGTGCCAAGGAGGACAAATAAAGCAGGGAAGAAGGGTGATAAATGAGGGCAGGGCAGAAGGGAAGACCACCTCCCAGCCAAGATGACGCCGAAGCAGAAGACTGGAGCAAGTCACGCTCGGGTTCGGGGATGATGGGTCCAGGCCAAGGGAGTGGCAAGTTCCTTTGCCTGCTGTTTTGAGAACCAAGGCCAGTGAGGCTGGAGGAGGGTCCTGGGAGATAAGATCCGAAAAGTGAAAAGGATACAGGTCACAGAGGGTCTTGGAGGCTGCTGTGAAGGTGTCCTTATCTCTGTGTGAAAGATGAAGCTGCTGAGAACTTGGAGCCGGGGAGGGACAGGGCTGAACCACAGCTACCATGAAATCCCTGTGGGTGGACTTTTATCAGCATGTTTTATTGCCCTTTTTTTTTTTTAAAGAACAGAGTCCTTAAGGGTAGTCACTGGGTCAAAAGATAGGACCGTTTTTGAGGACTATTTTAACCCTATCAACACCTCGATCATAGAATTCCAGGCACCGGAACTGTGAGGAAATGAATTTCCAAGTTTAAGCCACTCGGTCTGCAGTACTTTGTTATGGCAGCAGCAGGGAACTCACACATCTTAACCTACCCACCTGCTAAAACCCTCTTTCTAAAACATGCACATGTACTGGGCATTAAGCCTTCAACCCCTTCTGGAGGACAAATTCAACCCACAACAGCAGACATGAACAAACAGAGATGAAATATGAAAAGAGTCTGGTGGAACCAAATCTCCAGGTCTAGTCTCCGAATCCCACCAGTTGCCCTGTTTCCTGTAGCTCCTTGAATTTCCTGAGTTTCTCAAAAATCCTTCCAATAAATCTCCTTTTGTGCTTAACTTGAGTTCTCCATCACGTTCAACTGAGACTCCTACTTAATAAGACATAGGAAAAAATTAGCTGTTGAGTTCATATGCCAGGAAAAAAAGGAAAAAAAATCACTCTTTCTTGCCTGCCAGGCTCATTCCTGCTGCAAATCAACCCAACTCCCAAGACCCTTGAAAGCTGGGCTGCCTTTCACATCTATATTTTCAACTCTGTTTTTACTTTTTCCACCTTAGCTGTTTAGAAATCCAATAAGAATTTTATTCATTTGTTTGGCAAAATTGCATCTTTTAAGGCCAATTCACCTTACGATACTAGTACAAAAGGGGAAACTTTCTTTGTAATAGCAGTAGCAATGAATGGCATGCCTTTTAAAAGAAGCTATTTAAGCTATTTCCTGTCTGGGAGACGGATTTTAGAAGGCCGATCTCACACCAGCCTGAAGACCAGACATTACTGACGGGCGGCTGTGGTCATAACTAGAGAACAAAAGGCTCACGGAGAGAATCTCAAAAGAAGTGTAACTTAGAAGCTAAGGAGTAACGTGTTCGGCCTTGATGCAAATAAGTTCACCAGATCTTTCCCCTGCCCGTCTTTCATTCTAGGGGAAGAAGGTGTGGGCAGGAAGGGACTAGAGGGCTGGAAAGGCTGGAGGGGAAGGAGGCGACCAGGAAGAGCCCGAAGCAAAGACAGAGTGAGTCTGGGGCTAGTTACTGCTTTCCTCAAAGGACTATCGGATTGATGAGATCAGGCAGAAATGGGAAGGTCATGGGTGGATGACTGACAGAGGATCAGGGGTGCTTCTGGGAGACACAGCCATCAGGAAGTGAAGAATGCAGGACTGGGACTGGTCCCCCAAATATGGTTCCATCTGAGGCCAGGCCGACCCTACAGGAAGCTCTGGCGCTGGGCTGCAGGTGAGGCAGCTCCTCGGCAGTGGAGGCCAGCTCCCAGGAAGAGGCACGGCTTCGGGGTGGGAGCGGAGGGGAGCACAAGCCCTGAGGAGCGGATCCGCGTGGAGTACCACTTCCACTCGCATCATCTTCCCCGGGTTACAGATGAATAAACTGAAGCTTGGAGAGGTTAACTAATTCATCCAAAAGAAGTAGAATCCAGAGTTCCCTGGTGGTTCAGTGGGTTAAGGATCCTGTGCTGTCGCTGCTGTAGCTCATGGTCACTGCTGTGGCACTTTGATCCCTGGCCCAGGAACTTCCGCATGCTGCAGGTGCGGCCAATGGGGAGTGGGGGAGGAATAGAATCCAGTCTCCCCAAATTTTTACCTGCAAAGGTGTAAACTCATAGACACAAAGTCTCTGGAAGAAAACAAATGATTTCAAGACAGAACACACAGGAGTGTTCAGATATCAGTAAAGGCACTGATATCTCTAAAGAAAAAAATAAGCCAATCAAAGGATGCACTGGTGACTTATGAAAGCATGAGAAAATAAAACTCAAGAGGTAGATACAGATTTTGGAGAAATTAACCCTAGAAATGGAGAATCCGTGCAAAGACCTTGAATAAATTCTTCCTTATTGGAAAAAAAAATTCTTTTCTTAAAATAACCACATCAAAATTAACCTGAGCTGGGAGTTCCCATTGTGACTCAGTGGTAACGAACTCAACTAGGACCCATGAGAACGCAGGTTTGACCCCTGGCCTCACTCAGTGCATTAAGGATCCGGCATTGCCATGAGCTGTAGTGTAGGTCGCAGATGCAGCTCCCATTCAACCCTTAGCCTGGGAATTTCCATATGCCGCAGGTGCAGCTCCAAAAAGCAAAAAAATAAAATAAAAATTTAACCTAAGCCATCAAGCAACTACCCATGTTTTCTCACCAAGCCAGCTAATCTCACCAGTAAGAGCATATCGAATTAGGGTGGTGGTGATGTCTCAGAATAAAGTGGGCTTGCTCTTGGCTTCCCAAAGGCTTATGTGACTACTGAGGATGGTATTATGCAGTGGTTGTGTGTACTTGGTGACCCCAAGTCTACCCGTAAGACTTGGATCTTCTCTTAGAGGTGACATAAAACGGATGCTGAGCGTGCAAGCCAAAGGGTTAATTCCACGGGTGGAACCAGGACACATGCACCTAACATGATCCTTACTTGTGACCAAGTGTAACAGCCTTGCTTTTTTTTTCTTGTTTTTTAAACTACCATTGTCATTATACAATGATGTGACCAGGAGGCTAAGCCAGCCTGTTGTTTCTGCATGAAATCACATTCCAGTGAAGTTCTCAGAGTCTCCCTGGGACAACCGATTAAACAGTAGTTACAGGACGGCCAGACCATTCCTGGTCCTCCTAAGATGCCAGCTAGTCCATCAGCATCTGCTTCCCCAACCTCAGAGCTGGAATAAAGAGGAAGCTTAAATGGCAATTTCTCTGGGCACAGATCTTGAAAGACAGACTCATCCACCACCGCAGATGATACGATACCCACCAGCCAAAAGATGCCCCGTGACCTGGGAATGAACGAGGAACGGCACGGTTTATAATCAGTGACAGGGTTCCAGAAGAAAGGGACAATCCGTGCCCCCTCTGGCCCCTCTGGGACTAGACGGAGAAGGCAATTAAGCAGGAAAGAACAGGTCAGGCTGGTTCCTTGGACAAACATTTCTAGGACTCTGGAGGCTTATATAAAGTGAATAAATAATTCTTCCTAGGTCTGCTCATTCCTTCGACCAGTATCTATTAAGCATCATCTGTGCAGCTGGTACAGAAACGTTAGAACACAGAGAAAAGGAAGACTTGGTTCTCCCCGCAAAGCACAGGCTGGGGACTGCTGGTTGTTTACTCGGCATTCAGTCTATCCTCTGTCTTCAAATTGGAACCCTGTTTTCCTTCAGGTTTTCACGGCATTCCCCAGCTTCAGTACTGGGCCTTACTGGCCTAGGAATGAGCCCCATTGCCAGTTACTAGCAGTAGAATGGGTGTCTGACCAGTTTGGACCAAGGAGACATGAAAAAAGGCTTACTGTGGCCTTCTGCTAATTACCTCCTCCTCTGTGGACATGAGTAAGGAAGGGTCCCTGCTAACTCTGGCTAGCAGACATCCTATGTGGACACAGCCCTGGTGAAGACAGAAACCAATGGTGGGAAAATCTGGGCCTTCAGTGAACACACTGGAGCCCCTGGTCAATGACTCCCAAATACCACACTGTTTTCATCACCCCATAGCGTGAGCTAACAAATCCACCCAAGCCAGTTTGAGCTGGATTCTTTCACTTGCAACCTGGAAGATCCTAACTGGTAAAAATCGAACAGTCCCAATTTAGCTCTCCTGGAGAGGTGTTTTCTAAAATCAAGCTATTGGACAAAGTACTTTGCTGGAACTTGATTGCAAGTTTCTCAAAGATGGGACTGGGTCTAACATTTCTTTGTTATCTCTGGCACCCTGCAAACTCTAAGTGCTGAATCTTTCACACAATTCAGATAAAATAATGTATAAATAAGTTCTCTGGCAGGGGAAATTGCTATTTAAATAAAATAATAAAGGAAAAAAGCACTCATACAAGCTGTTCGTGATCATAGGTAACATTTCTTGGGCACTTACTATGAGCCGGGCACTATTCTTTGTGTAATTGCTTTGAGTAATTTGCATGTGTTAACTTATTTCACCCTCACCATAAAAGCCAGGTGCTATTATTATCCACCGTTTACAGATGAAGAAGTTGAGGCCCAATACGTTTACTCAGATATTATAAGAAAGTTTGCTTAAGACAAAAATTCTCAGAGGTTAAACAACTAATGACTAATAAAAGTAAAATCTTAAAACTCTCCAGGATTATGTGTCACCTTCTAGACAGAAGGAGAATATGAAAAATATAGATATGCTTAGACTTTTTTTTTTTTGTTTTGCTTTTTAGGGCCTCACCCTCGGCATATGGAAGGTCCCAGGCCAGGGGGGTCCAGTTGGAGCTACAGCTGCTGGCTTATGCCACAGCCACAGCAACGCCGGATCCTTAACCCACTGAGCAAGGCCAAGGATGGAACCCACAACCTCACAGTTCCTAGTAGGATTTGTTTCCCCTGCGCCACGATGGGAACTCCTGTTTAGGTTTTTTTTGCATTGTAATATGCTATGATGACTTCTGGATTCTTGGAAATTTGTTTCTTCATTTTGCTGCAGTCTAAAGCTTATTGTAGGGAGTTCCTGTTGTGGCTCAGTAGGTTGGGAACCCAACTAGTATCCATGAGGACACGGGTTCGAGCCCTGGACTCTCTCAGTGGGTTAAGGATCCCGCATTGCCTCAAGCTGTGGTGTAGGTCACAGACTCGGCTCGGATCTGGCATCTCTGTGGCTGCGGTGTAGGCCAGAAGCTGCAGCTCCAATTCCACCCCTAACCCGTGAACTTCCAAATGCCGCATGTGTGGCCCTAAAAAGAATTTAAGAAAAACAATAAACTTGATTGTAAAAGCATTTGATGACCCACACTGTTAGTCCAATCTGCTTCCTGTCCTGTCTCACTGAAATGTTCTCCTTGCTGACTTAGACACACCAGGCCATGCATCTTTGAGCCAAAAGTCCCCAAATTCTGTTCTATGGTTTTATCTTAAAATCTGTAAATATTCAACGGGTAGTATTCGATTTTTTTTAATAAATAATTTTTGGGAGCCACCGTGTGCTGAGCAGTTTTCCAGATACTTTGTTTAATTCAGTAAACAAAACAGATATACCACCGACCCTTGAACGCCATCGGTTTGAACTGCCTGCGTCTAGTTATGGGCCAATTTTTTAAAATAAATTAGTACCGGTATTTTCATTTTACAGATCTTTAAATTAACTAAGTGTGGGGGAGAGTTTGTGTTCAATTAAAGATCACAATATGTGGAATCCAAAAAAAAAAAAAAACCTAAAGTTTGAGTCATGATTCTATCCAAACTCAGCGTCTTGCCCTTGGGTGAGTTATTTATTAATTCCTTCGTGGGCTTTGTTTTTTTTTTTTTTTTGGCAGAATTGGCAGTTTGCAGATTTGCCACCACGTGGGGTCCGCGCCCTGAACCCCACGTTGTTCTAGGGTCAAACGTAGTCACTGCCCTCAAGGAGCTTACCTTCTAGTGAGGGAAAGAGACACTGAACAAATCACCACCCAAATAAATACAAAATTATATCTTCTTCCTTGTAAGAGAAGTCAAGGGACCGCTGGGAAGTAATAAAAGAAGTACCTCGTTCAGCAGGTGTGTGTGCCAAAGAAAGCCTTCCCGAGACAGTGACACTAAACACGAGATCGGGAAGAAAAGAGTAGTGGACATCTTTTGTTATTTTCTTAGCCAGCATCATTTCACATTCGTTTATAACCACCATCCGAGTCTCTCTCCAGAATATCTGCACACTCTCTCCACACTCACTGCAGTGGTACTTTGGAGGAATTTCTGCCACCTCTCGATGCTGGGATGGGGCCCAGACCTAGACTGTGTGTTCCACCTTCCTGGCCAGTGGTGCATTCATGTGATCCGAGGCTGGGAATATGATCTCTTTGAGGCCAACTATAGCAGCGAGGCTCTATCCGCCCAAGGCCCTTAGTTTAAGCTACTTTATCCACTGCACTGAGTGTGGTGAAGACACGACCTTGCAACTATAAGCGGGGGATGACATATATCTGAGAGACAGAAATATCAAGAAAGGGATCTCGTCATTATTTGAGCTCTAGGTTTTTTGTTACGGTTTGTTTTTAAAAGCCACACCCACGGCATATGGAAGTTCCCAGGCTAGGGGTCCAATCAGAGCTGCAGCTGCCAGCCTACGCCACAGCCACAGCAACGCGGGATCTGAGACACGTCTGCGACCTACACCACAGCTCACGGCATCAAGCTCTAGTTTAGACTATGCCTGACCATATCCACCCATGAACTGTTCAGCTGTGTGAAACACATCACATTCCTTTCTGGCTAGAACTGGTGGGGTAGGCACGGGTGTTAGTCTTTTTTTTTTTTTTTTCTGGTCCTGCTCCTCCTGGACATATGGTAGGACTGCATTTCTCAACCCCTTTAAGTTAGACACAATATTTGACTTGGCCATTATAATGTGAGCAGATTTAATGTGTGTCATTTCCAGGCAGAATTCTTTTTTTTCTTTCTTTTTATGGCCACACTTGCAGCATACGGAAGTTCCTGGGATAGGGGTCAAATTGGAACTTCAGCTGCAGGGTACACCATAGCCACAGCAACACTGGATCTGAGCTGTATTTGCGACCTAGGCTGCAGCTTGTAGCCACGCCAGATCCTTAACCCACTGAGCAAGGCCAGGAATCGAACCTGCATCCGTACAGAAACAACATCGGGTCCTTAACCCACTGAGTCACAAAGGGAACTCCTAGGCAGAAGTCTTTAAGAGCTGGTATATACCCCCCACGTTTTCTTCCCCAGCCAATCAAACACGTCCACATGGTGGAGACTCTGTCAATCCAAGGTCCTGGCCAAGCGTCATAGAGGGCAGAGCTCCCATCAACCAAGACAGAGAAATGGAAGCCTGGACGTCTTGGAGTTGTTCCTTATTGGAGCGTAACTCAGCCCCAATGGACTTATACCATCGCTTGAATTGTGTTTTTCTGCCTTTTGCAACCGAAATGCAATGAGTATAAGGAAGGTGGTAAAAAACAAAAGAGAAAGCATTCTAGTGAACAAGACATGTGAAGGGAAGAAACTGAACTGGAGGTTGAGAAGAGGAGGACTTGTTTGAGGCCACTGCGGTGATCCAAGCAGGAAATGGTGTTGACTGGACTGCGGGGAAGGTACGGACTATGGAAAGCAATAGAGAGATTCGAAACAGATTTTAAAGGTAGAAAATGATAGGAAATAATTTTTCACTGCCAAGACCCACTGCTTTCTCATTTTGACTTTAAAAGGTCCAAGGGGAGTTCCCGTTGTGGTTCAGCAGGTTAAGAACTCGTTGTTGTCTTCTTGAGGATGTGCTCAGTGGGTTAAAGATCCGGTGTTGCCACAAGCCACAGTGTTGTTCGCGGATGCAGTTTGGATCCAGTGTTGCTGTGGCTGTGGTGTAGACTACAGCTGCAGTTCTAATTTGATCCCTAGCCCAGAGACTTCCATATGCTGCAGGTGTGGCCATAAAAAGAAAAAAATAATAATAAAAGTAAAACAAACAAAATACTATTAAAAAGCCCAGGGGCAGCATTAAAAATTAATGAGCTGAGAGTTAGGTGACCTCGATTCTAGGGTTAAGTCGGTCAAGCGGGATGTGACCTTGACAAGTCCTTTCGTTTTCAGACCTCGCTTCTCATCTTTATAAAAGAAGGGGGAGTTAGGATGCCTCTACTTTTTCCCGTAAGCACTGACCTTCGGTGGAGCTTGATCATAGGAAGTTATCATATCGAAATATTTGAATGTGATAAGCATCTCTGACTCGATTCAGGAAATGAAGAATGAGAACTCACAAGACTTTGCCTGAGTACAGGCACTTGGCTTTAAAATGAGGGCAGAATAACACCCAGTGGCATTAAAAGGGCTGGAACCTTTTGATCATGATTTTGCAATGACAGTTTTTTCAACACAAGTGTCTAAAAAATGGCCCAGATGGTGTACGTGGAACATTGTCAGTATGACTCACTCTGATTTGGATTCAGACAGGCTCTGTACATTAAATCTGTTCCCCCAAAGATAACAAATGAATTGAGATGCAGAAAAGCTACCCAAGCAGCATTGGACACTGGACCACACAGGCCCTTCATCACAACACCGTTCAATGCAGCGGGATTTCCCAAAAGATGTACCTAGACGCTTTGACTCGATACACGGACAGACAAGTATTTTGAGCAGTTATTTCCCCTCTGTGCTTCATTTACGGAAATCTCCATCAGCTCACTGATTCTGGCCCCTCTCTGCTCCCTCACTCATTTCTGCCCAGTTGGTGAGTTTAGAGGAAAAACTAAGAATAGCAGCTCAGCCTTTCTCCCCTTCCTTTCTGAATCTGCCTCCTACAGGAAGGACAACTTCTGTGCTGTCTTTGGCTGTGAGGGAAACGGGGCCCTGAATGTGCCTGTCCAACCGGAGGCCCACTCTCAGGGAGCCCACAGCCACCCCGCGGCGTTAACCCATAACCACCTACGCACAGCCCCCGGCACACCGCTGTTAGCAATGAGCCGCATGTTTTGAGCTCCAGTTTCCTGATTCTTACCTACCTTTCAGGTGGTGCTAAACTTGAATGAGGAAGATGACATTTATGGAGTCCCCTCAAATTCTAACACTCGTATGTCCATCCTATTGGATGTTAGAAAAATATATGGCCCCTCAGCTAAACCCGGTAATTCTACAGATTTCTTATTTTTATTTTATTTTAGTTGCTTTTTAGAGCCGCACCCATGGCATATGGAGGTTCCCAGGCCAGGGGTCCAATCAGAGATACAGTTGCTGGCCTACACCACAGCTACAGCAATGCCAGATCCGAGCCCTGTCTGGGACCTACACCACAGCTCACAGCAACGCTGGCTCCTTAACCCACTGAGAGAGGCCAGGGATCGAACCCGTATCCTCATGGATCCTGGTTGGTTCATTAACCGCTGAGCCACAACAGGAACTCCTCTACAGATGTTATTGCTTAATATGAATATATTTCTTTAAGGGGGTCAGTTTAATGTTGATTAGATAAAAATAGTAAGAAAACAATAATATGAATGGTACAAAATTATGAACTTGGCCTATGTGCAGAAAAAATTATGGATTATGTGACCTGCAGAAGTTTGGAAATTACTGTACCAAAGAGCAGAATGTGATATAAAGCATGTCTGGGGCTCCATCCATCCAGGAGCTTCATCATACTGAAAAGACTGTCAATTCAGGAGAAAGGTCGGTTGTTGATAAAATCTTCGCTAATACAAGAAAAATACTGAATAGCACTATTGTAGGTTAAATTGGAAATATCAGTATGAAATAATAACCTTAAGAAGTATGGTTCCAGCTCTCGGCGACGCACAGCAACAGCGCTGCACTCGTGCTCACCACTCACTCTCACTTGCATCGCGGAGCCCAGACCCTGCTCTTGAGAGTCATTTCCTGTTTTAAAAAATACAAATAAAAAAACAAACAAACAAACAACAACAACCAAAACCAGAATCCTTTGGAAGTCAGCTAATTTCACAATATAGGATAGAAAAGACATTTCAGAACTTCACTCCAACATCCTACTGTTGACAAAAAGTAAGAATGTTTCAAGAACGTCCAGGACAGTGTATGAAGGGCACAGATGTGAGTATAAAGGGCGCCCACTAGCCATATGGTGACAGTATTTTTTTAAATTTTCATTATAAAAAGAAAGCAGACACAACACACACACACACACACACACACACACACACTGAAATGTAGGCTGCCCAGGTCAAAAAACAGAACTTTGCCTCCCACCCCATAAACTCCTTCCATGAACCTCATTCTGCTCACACCCGCTTCCCCTTCTGCACATCCTCACTTTTACAATAATGACTTTCTTGTATTTTTTGTTTTATCATCCAAATACCCATCCCTAAACACTACAGTTTACTCTTGCCCATGTGAAAAAAGGATTGTCTCTTGAGATAAAGTCAAAATTTGAGCGTCAAAATTGCCATCACCATCATCACCACGAGCAACAGGACAGGATGAGTTTGGTGAAAGGCTGCGTCAGGACAGAGAAGGTAACATGCAGCTTGCCCCAAAGAGGACTTGACAGAAAACGGTGGCTATACTAGATCGCATTTATTTTCCATTGATTTTAATAATTGGGGGGGTTGATGTTCTCCTATTAATCTTACGTGTTTATACAGCACAGTCATATGCCTACATTATCCACTAAGAAGAATAAACACGGGAAACTGTAAGTCAAATAGCCTCAGGAAAAGTAGGTGCCGAGAACAGAAAGGACTATTTAGTTTGGCTGAGCACCCACAATAACCAACCAGAAAGAGGGTTCCTTGGTGTCTGCCTGACGACAGGCAGAAGAACACAAACTAGGCAGACTCACCCTCTCCAGTCCTACGGTGTTAAATTTCGATGCTAACAAGGGGGATGTAACTCCTTAATGCTAAGAGACTAAATCAGTATTTGACTAGGACAAGGTAATAGGTTAGATGACAATGGCCCGATGATAATTTTTAAAAATCAGAGATAGATGTTTGGTTGCAAAATTAAAACCCTAGGCATAAGATAAGTACTGAAACAGTCTCACGGACACTAACAGACCTAATTTAACTACAGCAAAGCTTACTATAAAAAGGTGGCTTGGGTTAGAATCACCTTGGGAGAAACAAACAACGATGATCAAGAATTAATCGTCAATAAGTCAAGCCCTGCAATCTAGGCTGCTCTGATAAGGTAATCTTTTCTTCAGGATCTGCTAAGAATTTTGTGACCCAAGGAAAGCAATTAAAAAGGATAATGCTGAAAGCCTGAGGATATATCAAAATAAACACAGAAAAACAAGGAGAGAAAAAGAAAGGCATTAAACCCACAATATCGGTGCTTTCAGGTAAATTTACAATAAGGTCTACGGTCTTTGTTTTATGTGTTTGTGAATTAAGATTCTGAAGTGTTTAAAGCAATAAGTCATTCTAGATATATAACTGAAGTTAGCTTAAACTGCTTAAAATGATATGCTTAGTAAATTTTTAATCACTCTTTTAAAGGCCCCAAGAAAAATTGGTTTTCAGTTCTGGGTATTAGATTCATGAGTTTACTAAATGGAGCATTAAACAAAGAACAAATGATTATGTGTACTCCACTCCACAGGAAAACCCTCTGGACTGAAATGATCTATCAATAAAGACAGGCACAGAGGTGGTCTTACCTTGTGTTAATTATCTGTCCCTATGTAACTAGTGGCTCCCAAACTTACTGGCTTCAAACAGCATTTATTATCTCAAAGTTTATCACCACCACCCCGCCCCGACCAGGGACGTGGGCAGGGCTCGGCTGACAGGTTCTGGCTCCAAGCCCCTCACAGGCCGCTGTCAAGACCTCAGCCATGGCTGAGTCTCAGGCTCACTTAGGAAAGGAGCCTCTTCCAAGCTCACGTGAGCAGCTGTCTCCAGGATTCAGTTCCTGGCGAGCTGTGGACTGAGGGCCACCATTCCTCCCTGGCTGTTGGCCAGAAGCCCCCCTCTATCCCTGGCCGTGTGGCCTCTCCACAAGGCAGCTGACAGCATCACGTAAGGAGGCAAGAAAGACCACAGAAAGAGCCATAGTCTTTTTTTTAAGACCTACCAGTTTACTTTTATTATTTTTTTTCTTTTTATAGCCACACCTGTGGCATATGGAAGTTCCCAGGCTAGGGGTCGAACTGGGGCTGCAGCTGCTGGCCTACACCACAGCCACAGCGTAACATAGCACGGTGAACCTAAAAGCAGGCACGGTCAAGAATCCACTAGTCATTCACATCTTAGTGTGAATTAATGGCCCCAATCTTCTGAAAAATAATCATTAATAGGGGAAGAAGGACTTGGGAGCTGGAAAAAGTGATGCTGCGGGGACTGTTCAAACAGGAATCGGAGTTCCCGCTGCTTGCAGCTCTGCAGGTTAAGAACCCAACTAGTATCCATGACGATGCAAGTTGGATCCCTGGCCTTGCTCAGTGGGTTAAGGATCCCGCGCTGCCGCAAGCTACAGGGTAGGTCACGGATGCAGCTCAGATCTGGCGTGGCTGTGGCTGTGGTGCAGGCCGGCAGCTTCAGCTCTGATTCAGCCCCTAGCCTGGGAACCTCCACATGTGCGGGTGTGGCCCTAAAAAGAAAAGAAAAGACAAAAAAAAAGGGAGGAATCTTACAGCATTAAAGGAGATAAAGGTAGTTTTGTCAAGGCCTGAGTTAGCTGCCCTCTCTTCCTGCCTCCGCCGCTCCCACCCGTCCTCGAGCAACGGGGAAGCTCCAGCACAGGGTGGTTCCAGGTCCTCGGTTCCGGGTCTGTCCTGCCCCGCGTGATCTTTAACCCAGGCAGTAATCACACGCCACGTTCTGACACCGACATAACTCCACTTCTCTCCCTCGTAATTGTGTGAAGGCGAACTCTCCAAAATGACTGTGTTTAATTGGAAAATGAGGAGATACAACTAATGAGGACAGATGATAGAAACAACTGTGAACATTTCTTTCCCATTTACCTTTCTCATAGGATTCACTCACATTAAGCTCTAGCGAACCACAGAAATTTTTTACAAGTGTCACTGGCACAGGTCTGAATGAGCGCCTTACCACAGTGATCCATATTTCCAGAAGACAAAGTAAGAACACCGTCTTGCCTCTAGAGGTAAAAAGCTTAACTGATGTCTTTGAAAAGGTGGATTCTGTGGATTTCAAAAAATATTTTGAACATGCAACATTCTCTTCAAAAAGGATCTTAGCTTGGGAGGAGGGAGGCTGAGGGGAAGAGGAAGCCAAATAAAAACAGAAGAAAGCGGGAGTGCCTGTCGTGGCTCAGCAGAAATGAATCCAACTAGTATCCATGAGGATGCGGGTCCAATGCCTGGCCTTGCTCAGTGGGTGAAGGATCCGGCGTTGCCGTGAGCAGTGGTGTAGGTTGCAGATGCGGCTCGGATCCCACGCTGCTGTGGCTGTGGCGAAGGCCGGCAGCTGTAGCTCTAATTCAGCCCCTAGCCTGGGACCTTCCTTATGCTGCAGGTGCGGCCCTAAAAAGAAAAAAAAAAAAAAAAGAGAGAGAGAGAAAAGAAGAGTTGTTTAGGGGCAAAGGTTCAAGGAGTGTGGACACTGCCCTCCTCACCCCGTAGAACCCCCTGGACCAGAAAGGGCAGGAAGATAAGCCATTCCACATTTCATACCACAAGCGTCTTCCAAGAAGGGTGCGGTCTGTGAAAGGAAACCCCTGGCTCTACAGATCTTTGTGTGGAGCGGATAGGCTCCGAGGCTAAGATGCGTTTGGGAACAGGGGCTGTGAAGATGAGGTATTCCAGCTAACAAACTAATAAAAACAGAGGTAAACCAGGATGGAAAGGCAGAAAAGAAAGGAGGCACCAACGGATGGCTGTGAGTGGCCAGCAGTCAGCAGGAGTCTTGCTAGGTCAGGCGTCTCGTGGCTGTAACACAGCACCAGCCCCCATTTTCACCGCATTTGTTCCTTTCGCAAAGGCCTAGCAAGGCCAGGGGTTTGTAAGGATCCCAGAACTGGCCTGTGCGTTTGCGGTCTGGGTGGATGCGGAGGTCGGAGGAAGGAACACCCTGTGTGGAATCATAGCTGATCCCTAAACTAAATTAATTCAGCTGTTAGGACGATGCAAGTTGTTAGTGAGTGTGGCGTGTTTAGAACTGTGTCTTGCATACAGAACAGCAGATAAACGCTTGTTAAAATAAATAACTGAGTAATCAAATTCTGCAATTAAGCCCCAAGCTGGCCCAGCGGGCCTGGCCAAGCAGAGGAATTGAGTCACTGGTGAAATAGCAAAGGTGTCCCCACGCCCCCCGCCAAGGTGTAAGGCCAGGTTCATTCGTTATGCTAATACTAGAGACCCAAGGTTATAAGCTCATTGTTGATGAATAATCAGAGTAATTTCATTTTCAGATCCTGAGGATTTACTCCAAATGCCTAAAATACACATGAGATCCAGTTTAAAAATCCTTGATAAATAAATTGATGGACAGACGTTGTGTCTTTTGAAAACACACATATTCATTTAAATATTTTCAGCTTTCTGGAGTTCCCACAGTGGCTCAGTGGTTACCAAATCTGACTAGCATCCATGAGGACACAGGTGCGATCCCTGGTTCTGTTCAGTGGGTTAAGGATCCGGCACTGTCACGAGCTGTAGTGTAGATCACAGATGCGGCTCAGATCCTGCATTGCTCTGCCTGTGATGCAGGCCGGCAGATACCGCTCAGATTTGACCCCTAGCCTGGGAACCTCCATATGCCACAAGTGTGGCCCTGGAAAGCAAAAAAATAAGATTAAATCAATAATTTTTTTCAGCTTTTAAGGGATACAACATTTTTATTTTGATCACAGCATCGCTGTAATATTTTCTAACCTTCATGTTTGTTTCTGGCTCTGAAGGAAGTTTTGGAGTCTTAGGAGTCATAGCTGACTAACCTCACACTAAACTAACCCTGGTCCTGCCAAGCCCGCTGACAATGTTTGCAGAACACAAATCAGAAAGTGGATGTTTTTAAGCAAACTAACGTCCACTAGTGGGCAAATAATTCATATACGTTCTGCATGCAGGAGGCCATAAGCAATATTTCTGGGTACAAAGGACAGGAGGTAAAACTCACGGTTCTACCTTCAAAATGTATCCACAGTCCAACCCCTCTGACCGCCTTCCTGGGAACCTCACTGGCCTGGGCCACCCTAGCTGTCACCAGGCTTCCAGCAGTGGCCTCCCACTTGCACCTCTGCCTCCACAGCATCTTCTCTTATCACGGCAACAAGAGTGACGTATTAAAACAGAAATCGGGGACTCTCTGGTGGTCTAGAGGTTAGGATTCGGTGCTTTCGCCACCGCGGCGTGGGTCCAGTCCCTAGTCTGGGAATGAGACGGCCCATCAAGCGCTGTACACCTCAGCCAATACAAACAAACACAAAACGCACAAATCAGATGGCGAGCCTCCTCTGCTCTAAACATCTGTAGCGATCGGCATCCAATCGGGAAACCAGAAGCCGCTCTAAGTCTCTGTTTCAAAGAGGAGGAATACATAAGGGACTGATGACAAGGAGGAGCAGCGGCAGGAAGCCACCACCACCGTCGGCAGAAGGAACCAGGGTGCACGGTGTGACGGCAAACCTGCGATCGGAGCTGCGGAAGGGACGCCGCACGGGCAGGCTGCCAGGATCCTCAGCCGGCGGAAAAGGCAGTCTCCTCCCTACCCCCTTCTCCCAGCCCCCGCCGGCGCCTCCCAGTGCAGACCCTGACAGGCCCCCGGGGACAGGAGCTCCAGGAGGTGTGGTTCCCGGCCTCCAGCCCCAGCGGTAAGGAGGGAATTGGAGGAGAAGGTGAGGGGTCAGAAAACCATCCCGCGAGCACCTGGCTCAGGTGACGCCCGAGCTCTTACAGCGGGTTCACAGGAAGGCGCCCGCTGCTCCCAACAGGCAAGCACCTTCCTTTCTGATGGCTCCTTGCTCGCCGCTCCAGCCACGCTGACTCAAACGCGCCCCGCTCTCCTTCTCGTGCTGTTTGCTCTGCCTGGAAGAATCCTGCCCCAGATGCCTTCACAGCTCGCGCCCTCGTCTCCTTTAAGCCTTTACTGAAAGGACACCTCCTCCAGGATGCCTCCTGAAAACTATTTTTTTTTTTTGCCTTTTTCTAGGGCCGCACCCGCGGCATGTGGAGGTTCCCAGGCTAGGGGTCTAACAGGAGCTGTAGCCGCCGGCCTTCGCCACAGCCACAGCAACCCGGGATCCGAGCCGCAACTGCGACCTACACCACAGATCAGGGCAACACCAGATCCTTAACCCAATGAGCAAGGCCAGGGATCGAACCTGCAACCTCATGGTTCCTAGTCGGATTCATTAACCGCTGAGCCTCGACAGGAACTCCTCCTGAAAACTCATTTAAAATTGCAACCCCTCCCAACTCACAATCCCCCCGTTGTTTTATTTTTCATCAAAGGATTTACCCTTCTCTAACACACTCTATATTACATACGTTCATCTATAGCTTCATCAGATATATAAATATGTTAACTCTATAGCATATATTTTTAGTTGCCTCTAAATACAGACATCTTAGTTGTCAATATCCCCCCACCAAAACATAAGCCCCATGGGGAACCAGGCCTGTTTTGTCTGCTGATAGGTCCCCAGTGCTCCATAAATATTTGCTGACTGAGTAAACAAATGTGATCCTTAGTAGATGTATTTATTATGAGATGAAAAGCATTCAAGGCTCTTGAGAGCACGGGGTAAGGAAAAGCCGACCAAGCTCACACCTCTTCCTATGAGCGGCCTCTCTAATTCCACTCGTGCTACCTTAGGTGTCCCTTCACTGGGCTCCAAAAGCTCCCTAGAATTCCCCTTTCCTGGAACTTTCGCACTACAGTGAAATTATCTGTTGACATGCCTTCTCTGCTGAAACCTTAAGTCCCATGAGATCCCGTCTGAGGAACACTGCCCACCAAGCACCTGGCAGTACCATCCTGCATGTCCAGCAGACAATGTCAGTGTCCACAGCTCCTGCCAAGAATACACTGAAAAGGTCTTGAGGTCTCGCGATATTATTCCTTCCTCCGGTATTCTGGAAAAACAGAAGAGTCAACAACAGCGCAAAGAAAGCACAAACAGAGTCGGGAAAGAGTTAAGGACAGAAGCATAGGAAGTTGGGGAGCCACAGTTCCATCGTTTTGGCTGAAAGAGAACAGGCAAAATTACCGCGGTTTCAAAAAATATTTTAATCTTTTTATTGGAGGTATTTATAGTGTTTCAAAAGCACTCCACTGCTGAATTGTTTGAATAGCTGACTATGAGAGAAAAACAAACAAAACTCGAAAAAAATAATTTATGAAAACAATTACCGTCGAAAAGCGTGTCTCAGGAGGTAACAGATCTTGCAATGTTTTTCTCAAGGGGGGAAGGGAGTGGCTGTTAGAGCCACAAGAAAAGTATTTGTCAAATTTTACAACCAACTTTAAGAGGAAGACACCTCCTTAGTATGTGTAAGCAGAGACAGTAGAAACATAATTGCTAAAACTCAGCCTTGTTTTAGAAGTTTCCAGTAGATAACTATCAAACATCCAAAGTCGTTTATGAAGAGATCATGGCCCTATCTTAGCCTTAAAATAAACGTATTTATTTGGTAATAGTTTGGGGGCTGGGAGAAGTCATGCCACACACACACACACGCTTAAGCACCAAATTTATCATGTTTAGTTTTGACTTGGCTTATAGCCTCGGCAGTTTAGAGGCACACAGAAATGTCTTATCTCATCTCGTCCTAGGAAGCAGCGTTGCTCGTTGCCTGCATGCATATTACCCAACCGCGTCGCACAGGAGACTCAGCACTTTGAAAAAAAGACCTCCTCAGCCTGCCTTTCCTCAGCAAAAATCACACGCGTCCTGCTTCGTTTTCAGTGGGCTGCTGGTGCATATTCAGCATTACGCATTCCTTTCCTCTTCTGCTTAATTAAAAATTCAATTTGACCAACACGATTGGAAACGCATGCTACGCAACAGGAATTCCGGGCCTCAGAAGCCTGCCTTTCCTATTCCTCTCTCACTGCATAATTTTGCAAAGTAACCTCCAACCAGAAAATGACTTCAGCCTGCCGCCTAAATTGTACATCTATTTGTTCACTAGTGCGGGGAGAAAACCGAGCTAAATCAAGTTGAGATGCCCACACACAGTCCTGGAAGGATCACTCGAGAACACAAGTGCCTCTTCCACTTAGACCCATACAGAGATCTTACCAGCCTCGCAAAATGTCATCAAGTAATTGAGTTTTGCCAGGGGTGGAAGTGGTCGCAGCCACTGTGGCTCGCTGGCTGGGGGAAGGAGGAGGAGGTGAAGAGGGGCAGTTTATTAGCAATAACTTTAGGGAGGGCGCCATGAAAGCGGACGCACAAGCCATGGGCTCTACTGATTGCAAATGTGGCAAGGCTGCAGGCCATTCTCATTGCAGGCAGGGCACCGCAGGGCCCGATAGGACTCCTTAAACCTGCTGGCCAGCATGGAGAACTTGCTGCCGTGGCACAGAGAGCAGGTGGCACTGCCTGACCCTCGGCAGTGGAAGCAGCTGTCCTCCGGAAGCTCCCCTTCCTGCAAGAGACAGGCCAGGGTTAAGTCAGAGCAGCAACTTTAGTTCACTGTTCACACACGTCAAAATAGGACTGGGTGGCCACAAACCGGGGCAGGGCTGGAGAAAACTGCTTTCCACAAATGCCAACCAGGGAACTGGGGGGAGGCAAGGAGTGATGACGGCATCTTATCAGAGACTTCCCCGACGGCGAAGACAGCAGTTCCTGCCACCGGGCTGTGCCTTCTGCTGCTTAACCTCTTTCATCTCTCTTATCACCCTCTGACACGTTCTTTCTGAATGTGCCTTGGGGCAGGATTAAATGCTCCTCGGTGCCCAGCCCCGATGGTGAACCCCTGTAGAATGCCTAGGAGGTGCCAGCTGTTGTACCCGCTTTCTCTGGAGTTCCCACTGTGGCTCAGTGGGTTAAGGACACAGTGTCTGTGAGGGTGTGGGTTTGTTCCCTGGCCTCCCTCAGTGGGTTAAGGATCCGGGGTTGCCACAAGCTACAGCACAGGTCGCAGATGCAGGTCAGATCGGGCACTGCTGTGGCTGCGGTGTAGGCCAGCAGCGGCAGCTCCGATTCCACCCCCGGCCTGGGAACCTCCATATGCCGCGGGCGTGGCCCTAAAAAGGAAGAAACCAAGAGCTTTCTTGGCATCCACCCGTCTCAACCCCAGGATGCCCAGTGACAGGGTGGAAGAGCACCATCCCCGGGTTACAGACGGGGACGGGGACCCTGGGAGGTGCAGCTCGGGGTGCGGCGGTCACGCAGCTGGAAGAGGAGGGCCAGGCTTGGACCCCAGGGAGTCGGCACCAGCTCACACGCAGCCCCGCATGGCAGCCTTCAGGAGGAGGCGCCCGAGGAAGCCTGCGCTGTGCGAGCACAGCAGTGACCGAGTGGGCCGCACAAGGCTTGGGAGCTCAGCTCTGCGCCCCGGCGGTGTCCACCTCTCGGCTCTTTGAGAACTTCGCTAAGACGCCGTGAGGAGGCGCTCTGCTCTGGAGTCGGCAGCCTGGAGCAGAGACCTGCCTCCAACTGGGACCACCTGGGCACCGTGGACAGTGCCCTTCATCTCCCTAAACCTCAGGACCTGTGATCTGGGAGGGACATCGCGGCAGTATTAAGTGAGAGAGCACACGTAAGCGCCTTAATGATGATCTGGCGTATCACGTGTTCTCTACTTTAATGGTAGTTTATGTCTAAGCCTTGCCAGTAAGTCTAGTCCCCACTCCCAGCCTCCCACGGACACCAGAATATGCCCCTTGGCTGCTGTCCTGCTCTTACCCCTTTTTCTTTTTTGCTTTTTAGGGCTGCACCTGTGTCATATGGAGGTTCCCGGGCTAGGGGTCGAATTGGAGCTGTAGCTGCTGATCTACACCACAGCTCATGGCAACACTGGATCCTTAACCCATTGAGGGAGGCCAGGGATCAAACCCGCAGCCTCATGGATCCTAGTCAGGTTCTTAACCCGCTGAGCCACGACAGGAACTGCCGCTCCTTTTCTTAGTCGATCGTTGTGCCCCTGTGCAGTGACCACGCACAGACGTGAACTTTCTCAGAAGAAAGGGGGCAATAGTTGATTAACTTGGCTGCTATGTCAGTTAGTACAAAAAGATTCATTACTGTAATATTTCACTATGGCCACAGTATTTTCTGTTTAGGCTATTTTTGCTTTGAATACAAGTTTATCTGACAATAAACTCTCTCTCCTTTTTTTTTCTTTTTGTTTTTTGGATTTTTAGGGCTGTATCCGCAGCATATGGAGGTTCCCAGGCTAGGAGTCTAATTGGAGCTGCAGCCACCGGCCTACAGCACAGCCACAGCCACGCAAGATACAAGCCACATCTGCGACCTATACCATGGCTCACGGCAATACCGGATCCTTAATCCTTAACCCACTGAGCGAGGCCAGGGATGGAACCCGTGTCCTCATGGATGCTAGTCAGATTCATTTCTGCCAAGCCATGATGGGAACTCCTGACAATAATCTTTCAATTTGGATTTTTTTGTTCGTTCACAGGCCTAGCACGTATTTTCCCATCTTTGCATTTTCCATTTTTCAGAGACAGTATGTTGTTAAATTGTCTCAAACAAAAAACCTATCTGATGTCACTTAAAAAACAAAAAAAAGGGAGCAATACCGGATATAAATTCAGCACCAATTCCGGTCCAGTTCACCTTTTGAATCTTTCTCCAATCCATCCAGTTCTCCCCATCTCACAGCCACAGTCCCCAATCCAGACACCTACCAGTTCTGGCCCGAATTCAGCATAGTCCCTGCATTCGGTCCTGCAGGTTGTTGGCCCATGGATGCCAGTCCCATTAAGTCACCTAAACTGTGACTGCCACACAGAAAGCACCCACCTTCCCCCACTTCCAGCCCAGCCAGCTCCTACCTGTTCTTAGGTGTCAGCTTAGCGGCACTTCCTCCAGGAAGCTTTGCCCACCCACACCTCTGGACCGGAAGTCCCACCCCACCTCTACTGCCCTAGCCTGGGGGGGTCTCACCCGCCCCTGAAAGCTCCTGCTGTCTAGACAGGAAGTGCTCCGGGCGAGCTCCTTTCCTCATCACCTGTTGACATCTAGAGCAGTGCCTGGCACAATATTTGCGGTTCACATACTTGCTGAATGAATAAACAAACAAAATAATAATGTCTAGAGAACACGCCCTGTTCTTAATTTCTAGGAACTAACAAGACAGCTGGAATCCCCCGGGAGGCTCCACCAGCTAATACGGCTTTCTTTTGTGACCTAAGGATAAAAATCATCTCTGAAAAGGGAGGCCTGGGTTCTGAAAAAATAGTCCCATCAGGTTACAGAGTGCCTCAGGATGTGTTAAACTTTATTTATTCTGGATGTATGGAATAGGAGTGATTATCTAGCTGACAAAATCCCACATGATGTCCATGCACCCTTTCATTAATACTTTATTGATTAACCACGGGGAAATTTGTTTTGTTCCCTTAAAGTACACCAAATAAAAGTATCTGCCAACATATTTTTAAAGCAAATTGCCATGGTCCATTTTCCTGCCAAATTCTTCGTAGTTTATGTTTTGCACTTGATCCTACTGCGATTTAAAGAAGTCAAGGTCGTCAAAGAAAATACAGTAAAATGCCCCCATAATGCTATACTTGTGATCCACAAATCCATCTGCATAGAATATCAGGTCAGACATTGAAAGACTGCCGTAAAGAACGAGAACAAATCACCAGTCAGTTTTCACCTCATCCCGCACAGGTATAGGAATTATTAGAGGTTTCGGTGGATTTTCCATTCTCATCTTCGGTTCCACCCTTCCTCCAACTGTCTGCTCTCAACATGCAAATTAAGTCAACAGGTATTTACTGAGCCACTCCTCTGTACAAGGGAGGCACGATAGAAGCATCTGTTTACCATTCTCAATATTTAAAAAAAATTCTTCTCAGAAATACTGAGTAAGAGGACCTAGAACATAGTTGCACAGCATAGCCTAGATTTTAGAACCCAACCGCTAGCTCCATAATTGTGAAAAGGGGTCTCAGACATCACAGCCTCAAAGACACACATGGCCCTGAAGATGGTAACCAGCACCAAACTAGAGGCCAATTAGCAGAGCGATTAAGATCAAAACAGTGGTGGTCAGATGGACCTGGGCTTGGCTATGACTCTGGTGACCTCTGACAAGTTAATTAACTTCTCTGAGCCTTAGTTTCCCAGCTGCAGAATGCGACTAGTGATAATAACCACCTTGCAGAGTCCTTATGAGAGTGAAACAGACTATTGTCTGGGAAGCACTGGGCATAGTACCTGGCTATCGTGAATCCTCAAAAAAAATGGCAGTTATTGTCATTATTATTATTACTATTATCATTATTATTATTATTTTCAAAGGTAAGAGCACATAGAGCCTAAAGAAGCTCTGATGACTTACGGTCTCAAATCCACTGAATACAAGGCCAGATCCTTTCTCTTCTACTTGTCACCATGGCTCAATTCAATTACCCCCGCCTTTTCTTCTATAGTTAACACAGAGGTTCAGGCACAGCCCGGCTTTTAGCCTTGTTCTGCTCTTCCATCAAAGCCCTACCATTTCCCTGTTCCATACAACACAACAAAGAGTCCCTGGGTCAGAATGGGCTTCTTGATGTTCTTTGACTCTCTGTTTTAGAATAAAAGTCGTCTGGGCATTTGCGGCATGAAGGATGGGGCAAACAAAGAGCGATTTAAAACAGAGCTTAAAGGACAGGCGAGAGAAGTATAACCTTTCACAGCAACTTCGTGCTGCACACCTCCGTCTTAGTTTATGGCATTTTAGCTAAAAAACACAATTCTCTCCGAACTGAATTTAAAGGTAATTGTCAGAAGGGGCCTGCTGCTTT
Organism: Catagonus wagneri; assembly: GCA_004024745.2. Lineage (NCBI taxonomy): Eukaryota > Metazoa > Chordata > Mammalia > Artiodactyla > Tayassuidae > Catagonus > Catagonus wagneri. The sequence continues at coordinate 3,571,353 of PVHT021183659.1, forward strand.
TTCATTCAGGCCCGCACTGTGACCTGACCTGCATTGCTGGTCCTCTTCTGGAAAAAAAAAAAAAAAGAAATGTTCCTCCAAGTTACAGTCTGGTATGGAAAAGAAGAGAATTAATGAATTTTGGAGTTGTAAAGTAATGCTTTGGGTCACGATGTTGGTTGTCTGCCTGCAGCTAGGCTGGCTTCCAAATGGTGCTGCGTAGAGAGCAAGAGAAGGAGAGAGAGAATATTTCTTACCATCTGGTACTGTGGTGCCAAATTCCAGTGTTCCTTTTTCATCTTAGCATTTTTTTAAATTTTATTTTATTTATTTTTTGGCCATGCCAGCGGCATGCGTAAGTTCCCAGGCCGGGGATCCAACGGAACCACAACAGTGACAGCACTGAGTCCTTAACCACTAGGCCACCAGGGAACTCCCTCCAGCATTCTTCCCACAAATGTTTAACTAATATTTACTGAGCACTGGAGTTCCCACTGTGGCTCGGGGGGTTAAGGACCCGATCTTGTCCGTAAGGATCCAGCACTGTCGCATGCTACAGCACAGGTCACAGGTGCAGCTCAGATCTGGCATTGCCATGGCCATGGCCTGGGCCTGCTGCTGCAGCTCTGATTCGACCTCTGGTCTGGGAACTTCCATATGCTGCAGGTGCAGCCATAAAAAGAAAAAATTTTTAATATAGACAGAACATTGTAAATCAACTGTAATAAAAATTAAACTATTATATGCTAGGCTCTATTTTAGGGGGGGCACTTTGAGACTACCATTACACCCACATGGATATTTACTAGTTTACTAGTGCCTGGTCTAATGGATTGATAGATGATATAGCCTAGTTTTTTTCTTTTTATGGCCACACCCACAGCATGCGGAAGTTCCCAAGCTAGGGGTCGAATCAGAGCTGCAGCTGCCGGCCTGCACTGCAGCCACAGCAACAATGGATCCGAGCCACATCTGCAACCTACACCATAGGTTATAGGAACCCCGGATCCTTAACCCACTGAGCAAGGCCAGGGATTAAACCCACATCCTCATGGATACTAGTTGGGTTTTTAACCCACTAAGCCACAATGGGAACTCTAGTATTGTCTAGTTCTAACTAATCTCCACAAAATCTGAAGACAAACAGCTTTATTAGATTTCTTCAAGGAAATTATGGATTGAGGATTTGCACCAATGACAGAAGCACAAGCGAATCCATGAGAAAAGGACAGGGCTGATTTTTTCCATCCCGAGAACAAGCCTGTCTAAGCCACACTGCAAAGTGAGAACAATAAATACCTAGTCAGATCTTAAAGGAATCATTCAAAATAATTCAAATTATGAGTATGTGAAATATGGACTTATAACAATTATTGCTGGCAATAAAATAGGATAATCCACTAAATAAACTTAAAATTCCTCAACCTCTTTAATGTTTAGAAATCTAAAGAAGCACAGTGAAAGGTTTTACTTAAACAGCGCACAACCCAAACAATCTGGAGACCACTTCCGGGGCTGGCTCCGAGTAGCACGGGGGACGTCTGACCCACCTGCGGGTACCGGTTCTGGGGGACAGTGCCTTCGGTCCCTGGCAAAGGCCCATCGTTCCTGTCTCGACAGATTTCTTCTTTTCTCATCAGAGACTCCCCCTCGGCCTCATCTTCCTTCTGGAGCATTTTCCTCATGAAATCCCTCTTGTCCATTGGCGTTCGAATGATTTTCAGGTTATTGGTGTAGATGATTATCTTTCCAAAATCTATAATGGGCGGGGACTGGAGAAATGAAGAATGAGCACGCTGATTCACCACCGGGAGCCAAACACGGGGCAGAAGGACCTGCTCAGCGTCCCAGGAAAAGAAGGGGGCCCGGCCCCCACGTGAGAGCCTATCGCAGCCCAAAGCCACAGTTATTCCCTGGCGTCTGTGTTCTCTCTGAAAATCCTGAACGCCAGCTTCTTTCTTCCTGTTGATGGTAACCAATGAAAGCTGGAGTAACCACAAAACTAGCACGTAGGACCCTGCGGCTGCGGTCCAGAGCGCCTGCTCCTTACCTGCCCCGGGGGCTGGCCGGGCCGGGCCTGTGAGTGCCTGATGAGTACAGGGGGGTGCTTTTAAGAAATAAACCCCTTTCCAAAATTTTTATGCACAAGTAATAATAGCAGATAAAATTTATGGAATTATTATTATTATAGTGGATAGCATTTTTCTGGCCACGCCCACCGCATGTGAAAGTTCCCAGGCCAGGGATAGAACCTGTGCCACAGCAGCCATAAAAGCCGCTGCAGGGACAAGGCCAGATCCTTAACCTGCTGCACCACAAGGGACTCCACGGTGGGTGGCTTTTATCGTGTGCCAGGCATCCATACTAAGCATTTTACAAGCACTGCCCCTCTTCCCTCCCAGACGACCCTGTGAGGTAGGCACTATGATTCATACAATTTCAGATGAGACTGAACTTCAGTCGGGTTAAGAGCCTTCCAAGGTTACAGAATTACTCGGGGTTTGTGGCTGGGATTCAAACCCAAGTCTGTCTCACTCTAAAGGTCATACTCTTTTTTTGGGGGAGGGGGGCAGGGGCATGCATGTGGCATGTGGTAGTTCCCAGGCTGGGGCTCAAACTCATACCAAGCAGTGACAACATCAAATCCTTAACCGCTAGGCCACCAGGGAACTCCTAAAAGTTCATATTCTTAACACCAATAATGGGCTATTCACAAACATCCCCCCTTCCAAAATAAGATTGGTATATATGTTTTGTTTTTCATTATTCATGTGATATGCAAATATTTTATATCAATAAATACACCTCCACAGCATCATTATTAATAGCTTATGTTCCTGTGTATGGGTTTATCATGTGCTATTTAATCATTTGCTGAGAAGCAGTTTGGGCAACACTACAATGCAGTAGAGAAGCATGGGGAATAAACATTCAGACATCACTTAGGAACACGTATTTCTTCCAGAGCTAGCATAGCCTGCGGGCAGACAGCACCGGGTCCTGGATTTCACTGTTTACCAGTTGTGACACAGAACAGTCGCGTGGCCTCTCTGAACCTCAGTTTGCTCATTCAAATGAGCTGACATCTAATTTCTAGGCACCATCACAAACTTAAAACATACAAACAGGGAGTTCCCATTGCAGCTCTACAGTAATGAACCAGACTATTACCCACGAGGACGTGGGTTTGATCCCTGGCCCCTCTCAGTGGGTTAAGGATCCAGTGTTGCCATGAGCTGCGGTGTAGGTCGCAGACGCAGCTCGGATCCCGTGTCGCTGTGACCGTGGTGTAGGCTGGCAGGTGTAGCTTAGATTTGACCCCTGGACTGGTAATTTCCATATGCTGCGGGTGTGGCCCCAAAGAGACAATATATGTATCACTAAGGTTTTTGTTTGTTTGGGCTATGCCCATGGGCATACAAGGTTCCCGGGTCAAGAATGGAACTGGAGCCGCAGCAGAACCCTAACCACCAGGCCACCAGGGAACTCCCAAATACCTCCACACTGGATGGTAAACAGGTGCCTGAGACTCCCGAGTGCCTTCCAGTTACCTCGGCCTCTCTACATGGGAGCCTCGAACACCCCTGAGTCCAGCAATGTAGAAGTTAATGCTCAGGACCCCAAGTCTCAGGACCCCGCTCCGATACCCTGCTGGTTTCTTTGCTAAACTAGCCATGTTCCTGCAGCAAAATATTCTGACTCTCATCCCTGAGGCTAATATATCACCTGGGGTGGGGGGTGGGAGCAGGGGAGAAGAATACCTAAAAGAGAGTTTGCAAAAGTGGAAGATACTAAGCAGATGTCGGGCACTATCACTGTTTTTTTTCTTTCTTTCTTTCTTTTTGGCTTTTGTCTTTTCAGGGCCGCACCTGCAGCATATGGAGGCTCCCAGGCCAGGGTCCAATTGGAGCTACACCTGCTGGCCTACACCACAGCCCCAGCAACACCAGATCCGAGCCACGTCTGTGACCCACACCACAGATCACGGCAATGCTGGATCCTTAACCCACGGAGCGAGGCCAGGGATCGAACTGCAACCTGAAGGTTCCTAGTCGAATTCGTTTCTGCTGTGCCGCAGTGGGAACTCCCACTGTCACTGCTGATAGGGTTAAAAACTGTTCTTCAGCAGTGCATGTACCATCAGGCTACAGAACTACATTCCCCGGCATGAAATACTTGCACTTTCACAGAACTGGGTTAAACCAAATCTGTTGAGGGAGTTCCCTTCGTGGCTCAGTGGTTAACGAATCCGACTAAGAACCATGAGGTTGCGGGTTCGATCCCTGGCCTTGCTCAGTGGGTTAAGGATCCGGCGTTGCCGTGAGCTGTGGTGTAGGTCGCAGACGCAGCTCGGATCCCGCGTTGCTGTGGCTGTGGCGAAGGCCGGCGGCTACAGCTCCTGTTAGATTCCTAGCCTGGGAACCTCCATATGCCGCGGGTGCGGCTCTAGATAAGGCAAAAAGACAAAAAAAAAAAAAAAAAAACCAAATCTGTTGAGATGCCACAGCCGAGCAGCCTCCTATTTAAAGCCGTCCTGCACTCAGTCCAAACCTGACTTGAGCAGGAGGGCGTCAATCCTCAGGTCCTCTTCCTTGAAAGACCCACAGGGTCTTTGATCATCACTTAGGAAGCCGCAAGCTCCCGGCCTGGCCCTGTTTCTGCTCCCTCTCTTTAAGGGACCCCGTGGCAGATTCCAGCTCCTGTGGCGTGACGCCCGCCGGGTTCCTGTTTCACGCTGTGTGCTATCAGTTTCTGAGCATCAGAAGATAAAGACAGGGCACTTTTGGAAGGTTCCATTTCCAGTAAATAGCCGAAGAGATTCAGTTACCAGGAAGCTTGTTTCACATGTAGGGCCGGCTCTTTCAAGGCAAAATTCTCAGTATACCAAAAAAAAAAAACAATCTGTCATCACCCGGTCCAGCCTCCTGCCTCTACGCCGGTCCATACTGCAGATAGCCAGGACAGTAAGCCTGTCTGTCATGGGCTCCAAAGACGGAGGGTCCCAAACCACCTTTAAGGGGTGTTTAAAGTACAGTCACCCTGACAGCCAAGTTCGTGTCTGAGGAAACTCTCCGGGTGTGACTAAAGTTCCCGTTATCTGGCTACACCCAGCTGCCCGTGAGGAAGGCCCTCTGCTGCATTATAGAGGACAGGAAGGAGCCAGGAATTTTTGTTTCCTTCTATAGTGCCCAGAAGGGCAACACAGGTGACTGATCATTAAAAAATATTCTGATGTCAAAAGCAATAGGGCTGGGATTGCTATTCATGGGCTGTGAAACCTGTGCACTGCTCTGTGCTTAAATGCAGTCGCGGGGAGTTAACTTGCGGCTCAGCGGGTTGAGGAGCCCTCACGGTCACTGCAGTAGCTCAGGCTGCTGTGGTGCGGCCTCAGCCCCTGGCCGGGGGAACGTTCATATGTTGTGGGCATGGCCCCCCAAAAAATAAAATAAAATAAATGGTATTAGAAACTGGGTGGGCTTTGGAGGTGGGCACACTTAACTGAGTTCAATTTTATTCAAGTGTGATTTGACAGCTCTGTGAGATTTGCAAGTTATTTAAGCTCTCTCACCTGTGTTTCTCATCTATACCTCTTTTCTCACAGAATCATTGTGAAGATTAAGGTGCACAGTACACACGAAATACATGTTCAATAAATGTTACTTTCTTCCTCTTTCCCTTTCTTTTCTTTAAATGAACCTTATAAAATTCAGTCTGTTTTAATTCCTTAAAATATCTCAGTGATTAAAACCTCTCACCATCACATAAAATTTTAAAAGACTCCATGTTTCCTTAATAAGAACTTGGTCAGGACCACAGTGGTAGGCATTTACTGAGCATATACCACTTGACAAGCACAATGCTAAGTACTTCTTAGGTTATACATACATATATATATATATACACATACACACACACACACACACATATATATACACACACACATATATATATATATATAATTTTGGGGGGCTGCACCTGTGGCATATGGAGGTTCCCAGGTAGGCCTCTAATCAGAGCAGCCGCGTCTGCAACCTACACCACAGCTCACAGCAACACTGGATCCTTAACCCACTGAGCAAGGCCAGGGGTCACACCCACATCCTCACTGTTACTAGTCGGATTAATTTCCACTGAGCCACGATGGGAACTCCCAGGTATTACATATTTTTTAATCACCACAATAATCTTCGCAAGCAGACACTTTCGTTATCAAGGTTAAGCGGCTTGCAGTGCAAGTGGGTAGACATCAAGCCCAGGTTTAACTGACCTCCGAACCTTGCTTTTATTATTATTATTTTATTGCGGTGAAATACACATAACATAAAATTTACCACTGTAACCTTTGTAAGGCTCGGTTCAGGAACATCAGTTCACACTGTTATGCAACCTTCTCCAGAACCTGTCCTTATTCCCGAACTGAAGCTCTAAATACATTTACTCCACTTTCTCCCCTCCCCATCCCCTACTTTCTGTCTCTACAAAACTGACTACGATAATGCTTTGTATAAGTGGAATCATTTGGTTATCTTTAAAAAAAAAAACTGATTTTTTTCTGTTTATGTGTGTGTGTGTGTGTGTGTGTGTGTGTGTGTGTCTTTCTAGGGCAGCACCTACGGCACATGGAGGTTCCCAGGCTAGGGGTCAATCGCAGCTGTAGCCGCTGGCCTGCACCACAGCCACACCAGGTCCAAGCCAATTCTGCGACCTACCCCACAGCTTAAGGCAATGCCGGATCCCCAAACCACTGAACAGGGCCAGGGATCAGACCTGGGTCCTCGTGGATGCTGGTCAGATTTGTTACTACTGAGCCACGACTGAACTCCCGGTTATCTTTTTGTAACTGGCTTATTTTACTTAGCATAATGTTTTCAAGGTTCATTCATGTTGTAACATGTATCTGAATTTCCTCTCTTTTAAGGCTGAATAATATTCTATTGTATGTATGTGCCGTATTCTGCTTGCCCATCCACCTACTGATGGATATTTGGGTTGTTTTCCACCTGTGGGCAATTGTGCTGCTATAAACACTGCCGCACAAACACCCGTTCAAGTCCAGGGACCTTAATTTTAATTGTTGTGCTTAACTGCTGCCCAGCGTTGCTGCAAAGCCAATATTTGCTAAGGATTATTTTACAGTTGGAGTCACTATTGAAAAATCATGACTTCCCAGCTCTCGTTTCCTTATTTTCCTGAGTACCCCACTGAAACCTGTTTCAGTGGGTGGAGCTGCATGTCTCCATCCTGCTCTCTCTCACCCCCAGAGGCTTGCTCTCAGGCTTTTATGGCATTTGTTCGGGCAAGACAGAAAACAAGGATAACCAGATCAAGCAGAAATCAAACCCTGAACCTGGTCTCTAGACTACCATGTTTAAACCTGCGTGGTGCTGCTACAAAGACTCGGTTACCTGGTTTTATTAAGGCCGTGTCTGATCATAACTCTACATAAATGCCAAGTGTGACGTATGACTTATGAAGGTCAAGCGGTCCAGTGTTAAAAACCATGGCCTTGTATAAGGTTTGTATAAACTATGACTTTGTAAAACCTACAGGTGAGATTTAGTTTAAAAGAGATGCTCTAAGTACAAGGCACACTCAAGGACCCAGGACATAGTAAGCACTCAATAAATGGTATCTATTGTCACCATCATCATCATGATTAATGGGCTTATTCTCTTAAAGGAAACACTGCATTGGGCCAAAAGTATGGGGATCCAAAGACCTGAGCTCTTGTCCTGACTCTGCCCCTAATAACCCTGAGTGTGAGGTGGGTCCCTGACCACGGAGATCTCAGTCCTCCCCAGCCCCAAGATGGAAGCGACCAGAAGTTCTTTTGCGGTGCAGTGGGTTTAAGGATCCTGCGTGGCCGCCGCTGTGGCGCAAGTCACAACAAGTTCGATGCCGGGCCCGGGGACACACACATGCCGCAGGGCACGCCCGCTTCGCCCCCTCCCCAAATAAGTAAATTTAAAAAATGGAAAGGACCATGCTTTGCCTTTCTCCTCAAGGTTACGCGAAAAACCCAATGAGACAGAAGGCGGCAGCGCTCGGTAATGCGTAAGTCACTCCGCTAACAGGAGGGAGTGTTTGCTCCTGCCCTCTTGAACATCATAAAGAAACCCAGCATTATCTTTGATAAATGTGGACATGCTCATAATTATACTTTCAGCAATGCCAGCAAGGCCAGTGTATTTGTCTCCTATAGATGTATAATCTGTTCCCTTAGGAAGTGAACAATAAAAATGATTAGAGAGTAATTACCTGCATTTCGCAATTTAAAGATGAAAACATATTTTGGTGGGCTATTCATTAAAACCTAGCACATGATATCACTGTATTTAATCTTTTTTTTTTTTAAGGCATTCACGTTCCCGCTGACAGAGAGCATATACGCATCTCCTGTCAGTCTGTGGAAACCAGGGAATATTTTCCAGGGTCTTCTAGCTTTAAAGAAAGTCACATATGGGCTTTTGATTACCCATGGCACTGGGGAAGATAACTGAAATTCTCAGATAAAATACAAGGTTCCAATCGACCTATCAGCTCGAACACGTCCTCTGGCTGATGTGCTTCTCACTGTCTCTGCCCAGGTCTCCAGCCACCCCACATTCACGCTAATGAGCAATGGGAAGGCGAAATAAATAAATAAACCTTTAAAAAAAAAAAAAAAAGGCAGGCAGCAGGAGGGAGATAAGTAACACATGACATGGATAAACCACAAACTGAATAACTGGCTGGGGTAAAATGAGCACCTCCAAACACTTCACTCTTTCAAGAAACGAAACAACCCGTGGCCCCATAATTCTCTAAAACGGCAGCCTGCATCTCTATTTCCTTCATTTCCCCAGGAGACCCAAACGAAGGTGCAACTACAATTTGTCACCATGGATGACACTGCAATACTATCGATGCTTATGGCGCCCGCCGGTAAGTAGTCAGCAAGAACGTGACTTTTGTCCCAGAAATAATATTCTGATTGCGGCTTTGCATTTGCAGCTCCCATAACTCTGGTTGGTTCCCGAGACACAAATCTGAAACGTCGCGGTATTTCTCGAAACACATTTCAGACCTGGGAGCTTAGACCCCTCGGGTAATACCAACCTTATGGTCGTTCGCCTTGTAATCATTGAAGAGAGGCTGGCTGCCCGCCAGCACGTAGGCACTGCCCTCTCTAAACACGCTGATCCTCTGAGCGGTCAGCTTAGGGGGGTTTGGCCGGGGTTTAGGGGCTTCGCCAGACCCGTACACACCGTCCACCGGTTCGAGGGCCTCCTGGAGAAAACTGTGCGGGTACTCTTCCTTCGGCGACTCCAACTCCTGCCCGTCCTCAAAGACCTGCTTCAACACCCGGCCACTGTAGGAGGAGGAGATTTTAAATCGGACCTTCCGGGGTTTGCAGTCACTCTGCTGCTCTAGCTTCTTGTCGGGGTCCTCCATCAGCAGAAACTTCCCCCCGTGCTTTCCAGGCCTCGGTGTAGCCAGTGAAACCTGGGGCTCTGACGAAAAGGCATTTTTATTTTCTCTCCTCCTGCGTATAATTAATTCAGGCTGGAGCTGGGGTAGGCTCAGTTTACAGCAACCGACACCCACCCATGAAATATTGATAGGTCCTCAGGCAAAGGCAGGTGATTGCGGGTCCGTGGAGTGGATAGCGCAGCAGACAAGACAGGGTCCCTTCTAAATCCCAAAGCCGCCCCTAACTTCACCCCAGCCCTGGCTGTTCTTAACCTGAGCATGAGTAGGTTCACTTACACTGAACAAGTAACAAGTTCGACATTTTTGCTCAGTAAGGATCAGTGTCTTGCTCTTCTCAACTGCTACGAGCTAGTGATCATGCAGCAGGTGCCAGGGATTTTTATAGGCGTTGTTTCACTTTGTCCTCACAATAAACCCACAATGAAAGTGTTATGGTCCCTGCTCTACAGAGGGGGCCATGAGGCTCAGAGCAGTGGCTCCATTTGTCTGCTTACAGCTAAGTGAGCGGCAGTGCAGGGATTCAAACTCACTTCCAGCACCCAAACTCATGACTGGTCCTCCAAGCCGAGAGTTTTCACACAGTGTCTCCTGGAGCCCTAGACAGGAGGAAGTCACAGATCCTGGATCCTGATGCTTCCAGCCCCGTGTCAGCCAGAACACCTGCACTTTATGATGTATTCAGGATTTCTCTTGCAAGCGCTAGGCCCCACTCCCTGCTGCAGACAGGGAGACGGTCTCGGGGGCGATTACCAGAGAAGCGGGGGACACGGGGCCTGAGAACGACAGGCCGACGACCTGACACATATGAGAGCGCAGCCTCCTGTCTAGAGAGCAAACTGACCACTGCCGACGGCCGGAGGAGCGATCCTGGGAAGAAAGGAGTCCCTCGGGAGGCGAGGACGGAAGAAGAAGGCTGGTAAAGGAAGGGCCCTGGGGTTGAGTCTAAAAGGAGGAGACGGCTTGGAGGAGCTGAGGTGGCGGCGTTAAGACTTTCTCCCTGTCTTTGCCGACGATCTCGCCATTGACTTGGTGGCACGGACTGGCTTCCGTCGTACTCCTGCAGCCACTCCCACGGATTCCATCAGCCCCGCCTCCCTGGCCCTCGGTCAAGGCCTCATTGCTTCTGTCTGCAGAGCTGGAGCAGCCTCCTGGCGACTTCCCCACCCGCCCTCCGGTCCATTCTCTGCACAAACGCCAGAGCGATGCTTCCAAATAACAAATCTGTGGATGTCAGTCGCCTGCATAAAAGTTCCTAGCTCTTCGTGCAGCAGGCCAAGCTTCTCCAAACCCAACCCTGCCTTCCTTTCCAGACTGGTCCCCTGACACCCATCCAGGTGCTGCCTGGAATCAGTGTGCCAGGACCCCTGACAGGCTTGCCTACTTCCCAAAACCATAGGTTGCTGGCTCCTCTCCAGTGTGTATCCTGTTTCCCGACTGAGATGTCAAAGTTTCGCTCATCTTTCGAGTCACGCTCACAAGTCACAGCTCCTGGGAGGCCTTCCCACCTGCCCCAGCAGAGGCCTGGGACCTGGGACCTGTCCTCGTTCACTGCACCTGGCTTTCTCTTACCACGCCCGTGTCCCCCTCATGGAACTCCGAACGCCTTAGAGCCATGAGCTGTCCTGACCACTTTCCATCCCTCATATTAATCAAGGTGTCTGCTGTTTAATAAAGCGCAGTGAGAAGTGTTGAATGAATGACTTCCAGGTGAGACAACTCAGGTGAATAAACTTTTGGAACAGGAGCTGAGTTTATTTTGTGGAGAAAGGTCAAGAGGCAGGATCAGAAAGTTGTCAAGAAAAACACCTGCATTCCTACTAGGGAGGGTTTTTCGCAGGTCTTGGTGTAATCAATGCAAGGACTCGGTTACACACAGAGAGAGAACATTTTTAAGTAAGAAAAAAGATATTCCTTCTTAATATCAGAGGCCATGTTCCTGTAGTTCCCTAGGAGACGGAGCTGGCCACAGAGGGATGGCAGGCGGCTGGAACATGGGTCCTTCAGCCTTCAGGACAGCCGGCGGGCCCAGGCTTCCGGGTGCTCACACTGGACTACATCAGCCTCATTCATCTCCTGCAGGTCCGATAACAGATAGCCTCGTTTTCTACACTTGTCATGTGCCTTGGAAAAGACCAGGAGGCCCTCACTAGGAGAACGTTTTCCTCTCTTCATTCAAGTGCATAACCGATAGCCTGTCTTCATCTGGAAGGGCCAGTGAGCAGGCTTCCCCTGCCACTTGTTAAGTAGGCATTTTCCAGTGCCCACGGGAAAAAACACCCTCAACAGAGGTAGCCTTTCAAAAGGGCAGACTTTAACCAGCGTGTACATTGATGCATTTTATACACCTTAACAATTCGTACTTTTGCCATCTTGAAAATTTCTTAAGCTCAAATTAAGTTCGAATTAGAAACACAATTGAATCGGATCCTGACTAGGAAAAAAAAATCCTTTAGTTATATGAAGCAATCAAGAGCTGGCAATGGAGTTCCTGTGTGGCTCAGTGGATTAAGGATCCAACATTGTCACTGTTGTTGCTCAGGTCACTGCTGTGGTGTGGGTTCGATCCCTGGCCCAGGAACTTCTACATGCAAAAAAAAAAAAGGTGGCAACGAGGTTTCCAGGTGACACTTGTTTTGTGCTTTTTCCCACGTTCACAGACTTGCATGAGCCAAGCAAAAACCATGGAAGTTTCGAAACGATTATGCTTACTTGATCATTTTGAGATGCTAGTGTTTTCAGAATAGTCATAACTTACACACCTCCAGAAGGAGGATACATTAATGAAACGAAAGCACTTTTGACACCCAAAGCCTTAAAAACGCTCACAAACTTGAATCTTAAAAGAGAAAGAGGAAACAACTGCATAAATCAGAATCTAAAAGAGAAAATAACTGCATAAGTCAGAAGAAATAATGTCAAAACATTAACCCGACTTGCCCTTAGGTGGAAAACTCTGAATGACTATTTTTTCCTTTCCAGTTTCATTATATTTTACTTGACAATGATAAACTTATCTTACTTTGATAATCGGGGGGGGAATAAATGGGAAAAAAATCATTACTTTTTCTTTCTCAGTGAAATTTTATTACATTTATAGTTGTACGACGATCATCACAACCAAATTTTACAGCATTTCCACCCAAAACCCTCAATGCATCCCCCCAAAAACTCGTTATTTTCAACCCAATAATTTCTCTGAAGGAGATCATTTTTCTTTCTTTTTTTTTTTTTGACTTTTTTGATTTTAGGGCCGCACCCGCGGCATACGGAGGTTCCCAGGCTAGGGGTCTAACAGGAGCTGTAGCCGCCGGCCTTCGCCACAGCCACAGCCACACGGGATCCGAGCCGCGTCTGCAACCTACACCACAGCTCACGGCAACGCCAGATCCTTAACCCACTGAGCAAGGCCAGGGATCGAACCCGCAACCTCATGGTTCCTAGTCGGATTCGTTAACCACTGCGCCACGAAGGGAACTCCCTCATTTTTCTTTCTTAATTTTAAGGGTTTATTTAAGCAAAATTGACTGGTCAGCACCAGTGCAGAAGGGGTAAGGTGCACCCCATCGACAGGAGCCGGGGGGAGGCTTTCATAGAGAAGAGGTGGGAACAAAACAGGGAAATCAGTGACTGGCCAGCGTTTAATGCCAACTGGCTGCTTGTGACTAGTTGTCCTTAGCATTTAGATTTTGTAACTATGGGGCAAACTCTGGTTTGCTTACATAGGTCACTATGGCATTAAAGCCACATCAGCTTAACGGCCTCTTTGTTTAGTTGGTTTAATAAAGGCTCCTCTTCTGCCCTCCCCTCAGACATGAGACCGACCAGACGTCTGGTGTCACGGCCACTCTCGTCACCGTTCAGGTTAAGTTGTTCTTGCCTCGCTGTGAGGCTCACAGACAGCGGTGTCAGATCCACGGAAGAACCGCTTTTGCACTGAACCCGTCACTCACTTGTTTCTGTTTCTCCAAGTGCGGCAGGACTTTCTGATGGGCTGCTGACGGCTGCAAACACACGCTTAAGACTTTTGACAGAAAACAGCACACCGGGGAGGCTACGACGATAGCTGTTAGGAGGACAATACCAAGAGACAGAAGTGTGCTCCGTAGCCAGGGCCCCATGAACCGAACCAGCTGGTATCAAATAAATCAAAGAAAGGACCTGTAGTCAAGCGGCTTATTTGTTAATTTCTTGTATTCGCTGCAATTCCAGAGGTGGTGGCCCAGGTACAACAAGAGGTATTTTCTATGGCACAGTCTCCTTGTGCAACCAACACAAGTGACCCAAAGCAATTCCGTTACCTAAAACTGCCTTCACAAGAAAGTCTGGGGACTTCTGTTGTGCAGGTGTGGCCTTACTGCTAGATTCCATGACAGGTGTCTGGGTAGGGAACACAGCCTTCTTGTGCATTAGCAGAGAGGAAAAAGCAAGCACTGAAAAAGCAAAAGGAATAAAGTTCTCACACTGGGGGTGAAGGTCCTGACCTGTGACCTTGGGAGAGCTACCCACTTCCAGACGGCCTCTGCTTCTGGGAAGGGACTCCCTAGGCAGTTCCAACGGTAGATCCGCAGGTGGCGTGGAGTTCTAAGAGTCTAGAGGGCCCTTTTTAATGCGGCTGGATGTAGACCCAGGGTTCAGATCCCTGAAGTGTGGCTGCTGTCTGGGTAGAGTGACGAGGACCTGGTATGGCCCCTTCCAAGGAAGTTCAAAGCAGTCTTTGTTTTTAGTGATTCCAGATCAGATGGATGGGAGAAAACTGGAAACAGTACTCTGGAGAGTTGGAGCCAGGTATTTGAGGAAACAAGAGTCCAGGATCCAGTTGGCTTACAGGCATATAACAAAACCTCAAAGATAATGAACACGGCTAGAATCTGATATCCACAAGGCTGCATTATAATTTTCAATGACACATAATTATTTTCTCTAAAATCACCCTCATTTCAGACATACGGATGGCCAACAGGGACATGAAAAATGTTCAGCATCACTGATTATTAGAGAAATGCAAATCAAAGCTACAATGAGGTACCACTTCACACCAGTCAGAATGGCCATCATTAACAAGTCCACAAATAACAAATGCTGAAGGGGGTGTGGAGAAAAGGGAACCCTCCTACACTTTTGGTGGGAATATAAATTGGTACAACCACTATGGAAAACCATATGGAGGTTCCTCAGAAAACTAAATATAGAACTACCATATGACCCAGCAATCCCACTCTTGGGCATATATCCAGGCAAAACTATCTTCATTCAGAAAGATACATGCACAGGACCCCTATGTTCACTGCCGCACTATTCAAGCCAAGACATGAAAACAACCTAAATGTCCATCCACGGATGAATGGATCAAGAAGATGTGGTACATATGGAATACTACTCAGCCACAAAAAAAAAAAGAACAAAATAATGTCATTTGCAGCAACATGGATGGAACTAGAGACTCTCATACTAAGTGAAGACAGAGGAGAAAGATAAACACCATATGATATCACTTACACCTGGAATCTAATATACGGCACAAAGAAACCTATCTACAGAAGAGAAACGAACTCACAGACTTGGAGAACAGACTTGTGGTTGCCAGGGGCGGGGGGAGAGGGGAATGAACTGGGAGTTTGGGGTTAGTAGATGCAAACTACTGCATTTGGAGTGGATAAGCAATGAGCTCCTGCTGTACAGCACAGGGGACTATACCCAATCGCTCATGATAGAACATGATGGAGGAAAACGTAAGAAAAAGAATGCATATATATGTATAACTGGGTCATTTTGCTGTATGGCAGAAATTGACAGAACATTGTAAATCAAGTATAATAAAAATTAAAAAATAAAATCACCCTCATTTCTAGCAAAAATAATCATAAAACACATTTGCTCACAAGTCTAGACTCACTAGACTTGGCCTGATTATTTACATAAAGGCAGCAAGAACAGATTGACACTATAGGCTTTCTTTAAATCTCCTTTGCTGGAACATTTCATAAGGAATCTTAGATTGGACTTTCAAAAGCCTCTCCAGGCTAAGAAGCCAAGCCAAGACCTCAGCATTAGACTTGGCCTGGAATACCTACAGAAGTCAGTCAGTTCTCTCATTTTTGAGGGAAGAACAGTCAGGTCAGATCCGATGTTGTGCATATTCTTAAATATGACATTCCAGCCAAAGCTGTGTTTTCCATTGTGTCCTATTATATGGCAAACAGATGCTTACTGAAGTTACGCAAATAATGATTGCCATGAAAATAAGAATACTCAACACATTTCTGAATTCTGGATGGACTGAGAGAAGAAGTCTGTTTATAAAGGTATACTTTAAAAATTATTCTAAGTCATAGCTTAAGAGAAGAGAGAAAAAGGTTTCCTTAAACCTGCAGGGGCTGGGGGTGGAGGAGGTGGAAAGAACATTAAAGACCCAGTAATATTTCAAAAGAAAATTTGTAAAAAAAAATTATAATCACCCTCATGAGTTCCTTCAATACATGTTACTAGTTCTTCTTCTGCTGAATACAGTTTTTCCATTAGTCCTGGAAATTCTTACCCAATTCGGCTTTACAGTCTTTATCAAAAACCTGCATTATGGAGTTCCTGCTGTGGTGTGGTGGGTTAAGAATCTGACTGCAGTGGCTTGGATTGCTGCAGAGTTGCAGGTTCGATCCCCAGCCTGGCGCAGTGGGTTAAAAGAGCCAGTGTAGGTCACAGCTTCAGCTCGGATTCAGTCCCTGGCCCAGGAACTTCCATACGCCTCAGGTGCAGCCATAAAAAAAGGGGAAAAAGAAACCTATATTCTTTAGTACTTGTCAAAGATCTTCCCATAAATCTCGCTAAAGATCAAACACCTTTGCAAAAGCGTCACAGTAAAACATTAACTGTTTGTAAATGATTAAAAAAACTTTTTAAAAACGGCCATGATTAAAAACCCAGTGAGCGTTCATTTGATATGGGAATGTAGCTAACTCTAGAGTATACAGTAATTTAGGATAATAATTGGACAATTAGAGTGTTGACAAACTTCTAGAAATAGTACACAATTTCTGGAATGCCTATATTAGTCATATATACCCCAAAACATATAACCTAAGAAGGCTTATCCACATTACTTGGCAATGTGTCCCACATAATTTAATATACCAAAGTAACATAACTAGTTTAACATTTCTCTTTTACAAGGTGAAAGACAAATTCTTTGAGATTTTCCAGGGTTCCTCTGGGAAATTTCAAAGTTACTTTGAGGTCAAAAAGTCTGCTTTTATAGTGTGATTTTGGGAAGTTGTCAAATGACAAAAGATTTGAACATTTGACTAAACAGGATCTCAGATCATTATCACATCATTCTTATCTTTAAAATTTTAATTTAATTTAATTTAATTTTTTAAGGCTGTACTCACAGCATGTGGAAATTCCTGGGCCAGGGATTAAACCCGAGCCACAGTGGTGACAATACTGAGTCCTTAACCACTAGGCCACCAGGGAACTCTTTGGAAGTTATTTTTAAGTAGACATCCTTAAAGCATTTTTTTTTTTTTTTTTTTTTTTTTTGCTTTTCAGGGCTGCACTCGAGGCATATGGATGTTCCCAGGCTAGGGCTCAAATCGGAGCTGCAGCTGCCGTCCTATGCCACAGCCATAGCAACACAGGATCCGAGCCGCGTCTGTAACCTACACACAGCTCATGGCAATGCTGGATCCTTAACCCACTGAGAGAGGCCAGGGATCAAACCTGTAGCTTTATGGATCCTAATCGGGTTCATTAACCACTAAGCCACGACGGGAGCTCCAAAGCATTATTATTGTTAAAAAGTTTATTTATAAGCTTTTACTTATGTCTATTTAATTTACTTGTTCTTAACAATTATGTTTAGATTACTCATGAAAAACTTCATGAGACATTAAACACCTATCATCTTAAGTTATTTTTCTTGCTGACAAATTCCTAAGACATAAAATGAGCATATTTGAATTTTAGTAAACCTAGGTAGAATGAAATTATTATATTTAATGCTATAACTCTAAAGACAAGCCTGTTTTAATTAAACCAACAAGCTTAAGCTAGTTTTATTTGCCAAAGATTATCATAAATAACACGAACTTGAAAAATATTTGGGTTAGTTTCCATATTTGTGAGTGTATTTGATTTATGTGTCTGTCTTTAAACCAATCAAATACAGCTCTTTACAAATTAATTTTGGAAATACCATTTGGGGATAGGAAAATATCACACATTTATAACATACATACATAGACATAAATAAACACACAGGCAAATGCACAGATCTTATAATTTTCATTTTCAAATTTTAGTCATGAGACAGGTTCAATAATACAAAACTCACTACTTTATAAAAGAACAAATGGGTCGAAATTGTGATTCTGGGGGGGAGGCGGCAAGATGGCGGAGGAGTAAGAGGTCGCGCTCACCCTCTCCCACAAATACATCAAAAAACGCATCTAAATATAAAACAAGTTGGACAAATCATCATCTGAATGCTGATCAATTTAAACCTCCAAAAACTGCAAGAAACCCTTGAAATAACTGGGTAGAACAAGTGAAGAAAAAAAAAAAAAAAAGGTGAGAGA